>JAWMQZ010000082.1:2541159-2553779 GCA_035584835.1 Tangara arthus
CCCCATTTTTTTCCCCATTTTTTCCACATTTTTTCCCCAGTTTTCCCCCCAGTTTCCCCCCCCCCGTTTCCCCACTGCTCTCACATGCCCATGGACCCCAACCCTGCTTTGCTGCTTTTCCTGGCCCTGCCTGAGCTCCCTGGGACACTCAGGTGCTGCCTTTCATTTATTCCAGAGAGCAGCACAACAACAACAGCGAAGCAACGCTCGGCTCCCCAGCCCTGCATTCCCTCTGCAGCTGTTTGTAATGAATCCCAGCTCTGCCTCCCCTTCCAGTTGTGATTTTTCAGCCTCCAGGCCAGCCAGGAGCTGCTCCAGCTGAGAGGGGAGAGAAAATTCCCAGCTTGGGAAGGAGGGAAGGGCAGGGATGGATCCCGGCAGCAGCCCGGGAGAAGGGAAGAGGTTTTGTGGGTGAAAGGAATGACAAGGAGGGCATTGATCACCCCAGAGAATTACAAACAATCTGTGGATTCCTCTTCTAGCTGGAAAATCAGGTCCCTCTTCCCTGCTTTTGTCCCCCTTGCCAAAAGCACCCCTGTGCTGCAATTGTAATTTTGCTCCTTTTGCACTAATTCTGCCTGATGTGCACTCTGAGTCAGGGTGTGTGCTTGGAAGCTTCATCTAAATCAAAATAAATATTGCAGTTGGCACTGTGAAAGTGTTTAGGGGCAGATTTTATGGTCATGTAAAGGGATTAGACTGGACTGGGAGATCCACTTGAGACATCTGCATCATCCACTGCAGACACCTGCAATTCCCCCTCTGAGCCAGCAGCAATGTGTGTAAATGGCTGAGCAGAAGCCATCCATCTCAAATTGAATCATGGGGGGCTTTACTTCATTTTAAAAAGCACTGATTGTATTTTACATTCTCTGTGTTTTTCCTTATTCTGTCTCTTTTAAATTCTTCTCTTTTAAATTCTTCTATTTTAAACTCTCCTGTTTTAAATTCTCCTATTTTAAATTCTTCAGTTCTGTTCTCAGCTGCTGACTTTCTCTTTTTTCCCACCTGACAGTTGCTGTAAAACCTTGTTCCTGCAAATCTCCTCTCTCCTCACCTGTCAGGCTGCACCAGCTCAGAGCATCCTGCCTCCTTCAGCCCCTTGGCACTTTCAGCCCTGATTTCTGAGTAAAACTTCTGCCTCAATGTTTTAAACCTTCAAACTCCTGTCGAAATGTTCCAAAAAGCAGAGCCTGGCTCTAGGAGCAGCTTTTGCAATTAGGTATAAACAAAAACCAAAAATTCTCTTTTCCTTGCAGGGTTTCTTGCGTTGGTTGCTGTTCTTCCCTTACAGATGTTTCAATTTAAAGTCGGGAAAATGGTTTTCGTGCTGGGTTTGAGTCACCCAAGGATGCTTGGCTGACGTTTGCTGGCCTCCTGGGGCTGAGCTGAGCTTTGCTGAGCACCCCCAGCTCTGCCCAGGCTGGGCAGGAGGAGCTGGGGCTGCTCTGCAGGGCAGGGAACAGCCTGGGGAGCTGCAGCCCCACGAGGGAATAAATAAATAATAATACATAATAATAATAAATAATAAATAAGAAATTTAAAATAAAATTAAAATTAAAAAATAATGAATAATAAAAATAAATACTAATAATAAATAATTAAAACAATAAATAATAAATACATAATAGAATAAATAATGTATAATAAATAATAAAATAATAATAATTACTAAATTAAAATAATAAATAATAAATATAACTAAATAATAAATAGTAAATAGTAAATATAAATAAATAATAGTATAGATAATAAATAATAAATAATAGTAATAGATAATAAAAATAAATAAATAATAAAATAAATAATAAATAATAATAAATAATAAAAATAAATAATAAATACAAATAAAGAATAAATAATAAAAATAAATAAAAATACAAATAAATAATAAATTAATAAGCAATAAAATTAATTAAATAAATATTAAATGATAAATAATAATAAGTGATAAATAATAAAATTAAATAAGAAAATAAATACAATTACTAAATAAACAATAATGAATAATAATGAATAATAAATAATAAATAAACCCCCTGCCCTGAGAGCCAAGCCTGAGCCAAGCAATTCACTGCAATAAAGTGCCTAAAGCCAGGCCCAGCCCTCCCAAAGACTCTCTGCTCCTTAAGCCTGGCTTAAATCTGGTTTAACCAGAGAAGAATTGTCTGAGCAGCCTCGGGGGTGCCCTCGGGCGAGCTGACATAAATCAGGTTAAAACCAGAAATCCCCGCCCCTGGGGTGGCTCTGGGGGAATTTCTGGGGTGATTTGGGGCAAAGCTGAACAGTTCAGCCTCAACTGGAGATGTTTGAATTGAGAGGGAGCTGGGGCTGCCCAGGGAGGGCAGTGATGCCTCCACAGCCCCGGGGGGCTGCAGATAATCAGCAATAACTTGAGAATGATTGCAGCAAATGGGGCACAAAGGGACAGGGGAGATTCTGGCACCCTCGCCCTGGCACAGCCCAAGGGGGCACTGGGACCTGTTTGGGTGATTTAGGGTGGGGAGCCCAGAGCTGGAGTTGTGCCCCAATGCCCAGACTGCTCTGCTGGGTTCAAGGGTTGCTTTCACATCTTTATTTCCATCTCTGTCTCCATGGAAACCAGGCTGAGGAATTCACATTTTGTCTCTCTCAGATTCTGAAGAAATCCTGCATAGAGATCCTGGCAGCAGAGCCCTCCAGTATCTGTGCAGGGGGTGAGTATGAACGAGCCCATGTTCTCCTTGAAGCCCAAAATTCAATTTTCAGTCCATCTCTAATTGCTGGAGAGCGCCAGATTCACTCATTACCATATTTCACCTTGATTTTGGGGTGAATTTCTTTTTCACCTCACTGCCCCACCCCTGCCAAGTGGTGTCAAATGGGATTTTCTTACAGAAAAGGCCTGAATTCCAAAGTTTTCCATAAATGTTCTCCTGTCACACCAGTCTGGCTGTGGATGCTTGAAGTAGATGCACTTAAAAAAGATATTTACACGCTCAAGTGATAAACAAGGATGCTTCTAGAACACAGATGGCTTAAAAGCATCGTTTATAACCATCTTTAAGACTTTCTGAGGGCTTTGATCTCATCACTGCCATTGTGGGAGGGCAGGGGCAGCTGTGCCCAGAGAGGAAATGCACAGGGTTTATAAAAGCTGTGTAAATCTGTAAAAAACATCAGAATTTGGCCAGGGCTTCACAAGAGCAGCAATCCTTGGAAAATCCAGCAGTTATCTGGATCCTCAATTCAGGAGCTCCAAATCTGGACACACAGTCCTTGCCCTTGGCCTGCAGGAGTTAAATAAATCCCTTTGGGACTGATGGAAGTGCCACTGGCCACCATGAATTCTCCTTATTAATCAAATCGGTTAATTCATTTATAACACACAGCAGTCATGAACGGTCATTGTGAGGGTTTTCAACTGCCAAAATTGGCTGTTTCACCGTTTAAAACCTGCTGGAAATGTAACTTTGCTGTCTCCCTGCCTGAGAGGAATGAGGGGCTTGTCTTTACAGACAAACTGTGGGAGATAAAACCAGCACTGAGAGATGGAAGGAACACTGGGAAGGATTCCACTGATTGGTGAATGGGAAAGGATGTTTGCTTTTACAAATAAACTTTGGGTTTGCTGATAAATGAAATTGGATGTGAAAGATGGAAGAAGCAATGGGGAAAAACCCCTAAATTCCCTAAGAATTAAAAATGAAAAGGGAGGGTTATACATTAGAGGGGAATCTTTGATATCAGGCGTATTGGGAGGTCTGAACCTCTCAAGTACCTCAGAAATGGGGAAAAATCCCTAAATTCAGTAAGAATTAAAAATTAAAGGGAGGATTATACGTTAGAGGGGAATCTTTGGGATCAGGTGTTCGGGGAAGTCTGAACCTCTCAGGTTCTTCAGAAATGGGGAAAGAGAGAGGGGAAATGTGGCTGGAAATTGGGATAAAAAGGGAGGCTGCATCCTCCAAAAATCGGAGAGACCCCAGGGGAATGCCCCATGGCCTCTGCCTTGATTGGAATAAAGTCAAAGGACTCCTCTGTCTCCTTTTTGGACACAAACCTCTGGTGTTTGTGGGTTAATTTTCCTGACAAGGGGACACCTCAGCAACCCTCCCCTGTCCCCTCTGCGACCCTCCCCAAGCTCTCAGGGCCCAAAATCCCTGTTGGATTTTGCAAACATGAAGTGTCAGACCTTGGCCCATTTCCTCCCAAAACACCAGGCCACGTCAGAGAGCAGAACTGGTGCCAAGATCTGACCCTTGCTGTTTGCCAGGCCTCAGGCAGCTCCAGAGTGCAGGAACAATCCAAGGAGGAGCCTCCTTTGGTTTGGATTCAGTCGTTGTGTTTGCCGTTTTGCCTCTCTTGTTGTTTTCTTTCCTTACATTAAACCCCACTGCGTGACAACATCTTCCTGCAGACCTTTTACACAAACCCACAGCTTCATGCCTGAGGGAAACTTGGCTGAAAGGGAGGTGGGACAGGAGTGATACAGGGAAAGACACCACAGTTATTCATTTTGAGGTGTTTTACCTCAGAAAACGCTGTGAAAAAATGAGGAGTGCATGGATTTAGGGCCTGAGTCCTCTGGCTGCTTGGTTTTGTGGTGGGGTCTTTTTCTTTGGTTGTTTAGTTGGGTATTTTCAGAGCCTCCAGAATGAAGGGTTTTAAGCATTAAGCCAAGCAAACAATTCCCCAGACTCAAAACAAGACTCAGACTGAACCACAAAGGAAAATGTTCTTGTTTGAGACAGTCATTGAGATTTACACAGCCCTAATTAAAGGTTTGGATTTAGAAATGGATGAATGAACTTCCTTCAAACGTCCTTGTCTGCCAAGCCCTTTTGCCAATTTCTTGCAAGTCATGCTTGGTGAGGAACGTCTCCAGGAAATAAAGAAACTGTAAAAACAACCCCACAAAACCCCCCTCCAAACAAACTCTGCAACATATTTCCCTTTTCTGAAGAGAGAACAGAGACATGGGGACACTTTCACAGCCTGCCCACGCTCCCACCCACCCACAATCAGGCAGGTCTGAGGTAGAACGGCAGCACAGAATCAATAAACATCCTGCTTCCATCCCCTCTCCCTCCCCACCTTCCTGTTCTGAGGGAATAACATTCCTGGAAACCCGAGCGCTGCTTTTAGCAAAGGTTTTGTCCATATTTTATGGCACTGGTGGTGTTTTCTAGAGCTTTAGGGGTCCAGTTTTACACAAATTGATTTCCCTCAGTGCCTGTGTTACAGCAGGTTACAAAACACTTCCAGCTGGGCGTCTCGGATTATCAGGAAAAGAATAATTCCTTTTATTGGAGAGAAGGAAAACTCTGTAACTGAGAACAGGAGGAGCTCCAGCTGTGCTGCCCGGGCTTGCTCTGATTTGGTTGCTTGGCTTTAATTTGAGCTTTTCCTAAATCAGTGGGGGAGCTGGGGATTTTGGAAGGGACATGGGGATTTTGGATGCTGGACAGCATTTCTAGAGCATCTGGAGTGTGGCCAAGGAGGATCCTGGGTTTGTGGGACAGAGCAGAGCCAATTCCAGATCCCTGTCCCTGTCCCTGGCTGCCCCAAACCCCCTCCCCAAACACAGGTGAGCCTGAGCAGCAGGAGCTGCTCTGATGTGGTTGTTTTGCTTTAATTTGAGTTTTCCTAAATCAGTGGAGGAGCTGGGGATTTTGGATACTGGACAGCACTCCAAAAGCATCTGGAGCGTGGCCAAGGAGGATCCTGTGTTTGTGGGACAGAGCAGAGCCAATTCCAGGTCCCTGTCCCCACTCATCCCATCCTCCTTCCACACCACCAGAGTGGATCAGAAGTTAACAGGGCAGTTTTCCACTGGGTACCACTGCAGTTAAACTGCTTTATCTCGCTCTCAGGAGAGAGGGGTGATGTGTTTGGCATCTGCCACACGATGCAGAGCCTTGGTGATGCCCTGACTCCATCAAACCCCCTCCCCGAACGCAGGCGAGCCCGAGCAGCGGGAGCTCTGCAGAGAAGAAAGGAAATCGCCGCCACTAACCTTGTCTGACTGTTTTAAAATTAAAAGTCTGGAAGCCTCCCGTGAGTGCAGAGGAATCAATGACATCCACGCCGTACTCACTCTGACTGCGCCGGTACAGGGTCACCCCCAGCGCCAGCACGGCCACCGCCAGCACCGCCGCCGCCAGCCCCGAGTACAGCGCCACGTCCGCGCCGCGCTCCACGTCTGCGGAGAGACAGCGGTCAGCGACAGCGACAGGGGGATGTGAGGGACACAGGAGATGTGGGGGGATGTGGAGGACATGGGGGATGTGGGGGGACATGGGGGATGTGAGGGATGTGGGGAACAAGAACTGTGTCAGGGACAGAGGGACATGGGGGATGTGGAGACATGGGGGGACAAGTGCTGCGTCAGGGACAGGGACACGGGACATGGGGACATGGGGGGACAAGAGCTGTGTCAGGGAGAGAGGACACAGGGACTTGAGGACATGGGGGATATGGGGACATGGACATGGGGTATAGGAGATGTGGGGGGACAAGAACTGTGTCGGGGACATGGGGGATGTGGGGACATGGGGGGACAAGAGCTGCATCAGGGACAGGGGACATGGGACATGGGGACATGGGGAGATGTGGGGGTACATGGGGGCACAAGAACAGCATCAGGGCCCAAGGGACACAGGGGGACATGGGGGGATAAGACCTGCATCAAAGCTGTGGGGACACAGAGGGATGTGGGGAACACAGGGGGACATGGGCACATAGGGGGACAGAGGGGACACAGGGGAAGTGGAGACACCAAGGTGCAACTGGGCAAGCACTGGACAACAAGGGCTGAGAGGGTGAGCAGAATTCCTGATGGAGCACCCCAAACTGGAGAGCCTGTTTGGGTTTGGGGATGGCTCACCCCAAACTGGAGAGCCTGTTTGGGTTTGGGTCACCCCAAGCTGGAGAGCCTGTTTGGGTTTAGGGGTGGTTCACACCAAACTGGAGAGCCTGTTTGGGTTTGGGGAGGAGGAATTGACTGCTGTGACAGAATGAATCCTGCAATATTCCATAACTGAAATACCCCGTCCCGCTCTCCTCGATCTGCTGGGATTTGTGCACCATGGAATTAAATCCCTTGGCACGTCCCCTAGGAGGGTCCTTGGGGGGTTCCCTGAATTCCCGGCTCTAGGGTGGGAGGAGGGAGCTCAGAGCCCACCCTGGGCAGGGTCTGGGTCCTGCTGGGGGCTCCTCCTGCACGGCACAGCCCCAGGAACAGAAAATGGATTTGTTCATGGCCAACGAGGGCAACAAAAACTAACTGGGAAATCCAGAGTGCTCCGTGTCAGGGAATGAACTGCGCTGCGCAGAAATAGGGTGGAAAGTTAAAATCAGCGTTTAATAAACAGCCAATTACAGAAATTACTTAATTACTGCTTGGGAGGAGGCTTCTGTTGTGCTTTTCTGCTGAAAGTCAGATAATTTCATTTTAGCTGAGTTTTGAAAACGAACGTGAAACTTCAGAGTGTTGAGATGAAAGGAACGAGCACCTCTGGGCAGCATTTCCTTGGCTCAGCACTTCCTGACAAAAAAGAAGTGTCTGAAAAGCGCCACCAGCCCCAGCTGGGTGTCCCGGGAAGGGGCTGGGCACCCACAGCCCCCTCCCAGCAGGGAAATGGCAGCACCAGGACCCCCAGCCCCTAAACCCTGAATTTCAGGGACTGAATTTCAGCTGGGCACTGCAATCCAAAGTAAAATCAAAGGTTTGGTTCCCTTGACAGAAAACATCCCTCTCATCCCCACTCTCCAACTGGTCCCAGCCAGCCCCAACCACGAGATTCCAGCACCCACTCAACCCAAAAGAGATGTTTGGGTATCAGTTTAACCAGAAGAAATACTGAAAGAAAATGCTCCTGCAAGAGTATTTTCCTACTTTGCAAGAAAATACTCCTGCAAAACTTCTGCTGTATTTTCAACTAATCTGCGAATAAAAATTGGTTCTGCTTTTAACATGTTCACAACTTGCTGGGAAGGAAAAAGAAAAATCACCAAGTTTGCATGGAAACATCAGCTTTGGGGAGGAATCCACCTTCTGTGTCAGGTCAGGAAGCCACACTGAACAAACTTGTAAGGCTACAAAATTCAACTTCCTAGAACAATTCTATTGCCACACAGTTCCACCAAATCAATCACTAAAAGAGAAGCATTTGTTGTTTTTTTTTTCCCTGAAATCTTTTCTTTCCCTTTTTTTTTTTCCATGAGATCCCTCCTTAAAAAAATGCTGTGAAGAGAATTTTAGGGTTTGCAGAGAGTGAGAAACTGGCTGGCAATGTAAGAAGGGGACAGGCCAGACAGAAAAAGAAAAGGGGTCACAACGGCAAACTGGAAACGTCTCAGATGGGACCAAAGCCACACAAAGCCCAGTCCAAAGCTCCTCTCCCCCAGGCCTGTTTTGTTCCCCAGCACCAGGTGCAGAAAGGGAAGTACAGGCAATAATTACATTTCTATTTCTTCCAATTTCCTATTCCCAAGTTGCTTTGTTGTTACAGGGAATTAATTACGAATTGCTATTGTTGAGTTAATTTCTGTGGGTAATTAGAGCAATGAATGAGGCAGGAGGAGGGAGGGGATGGATCTCCTGGAACAATTGGGGTGTTTCCCTTCCCAGGGAGAGCTCCTGGGTTTTGCACCACAAAGCATCTCTAACTCTTCCCTTTGGGTCGCTGCTTCAAAAAAGGAAAGTGCTGAAAATGGGAATTATCCCTCCTGCCCGGCTGGGATGATAAATGGTCGAGTCTGAGAGATGCAGAAATATCCTGGCAGGAAAAGCTTCCAGCCCCAGGACAGCAAAGGGGAGCATCCCAGAGCTCATCTCCTGCCCCCTCCTCAGGTGCTCTGGAATTGCCATTTCTGCCTCTAAATCCCCTCAGGTGCTTCAGCATCTCCTTCTCCATCCATTCCCATGTCAGGCAATTCCCCTTTCCCATTTTTACACAGTTGTGCATGGGTTAAAGATGACAGGGAGGGCACGAAATCCAAAAGAATGGGAGCGGTTGGACTCGAACAAAATCTCTCTGAGGAGAAGAATTCTCTTTTCATTGACTCTGAAATATCTCCGGGGCTTGAAATGGAGCCTGGTCTATAAATTTGATGATTGAAACCTCCCGAGGGTCCTTCCCTGGAATGAGTTGGTGGTTGCTGTGTTCCCAGAGCTGCCCCACTGCCAGGAAAAGCCTCCCAAACCTCAGGGGAACAGAGCTCAGAGGATCCTCCTCAGGGTTTAGTGGGGTTTTAAACAGCTTTATGCTCAAAGGGCAAAGCCAGAGTGGCTCAGTATTCCTAGAATTATTCCCATGGAACACAACTCCATGAGAAAGGAGCCTTTCTTTGGGGATTTTGGCGTTTCTTTAGAAACAAACACTGGTTTGGTTTTTTTGGGTTTTTTTTTTTTCAATTAATTTTTACCTCTTTACCTTCTGATCTTTTCTTTTGGAGAATTCCTTCCATGGGAGATTCGAAATTAAGGGAAGGAGGAAGGCATGGGAATGTGGGGGAGCAGGGTGAGGCTCTGCTTTTCTTTTTTCCCAGAAGGGAACAAAGTGGAAAACAACCAAACAAACCAGAAAAGCAAACATTTATAGTCCACCAATTATTCCTTAATGAGCTGCATCCTCCCGGCCCAGGGGTGGGAGGGACCCTGGCAGGCACCACAAATTTTATCCCTTTCTGCTCCAGGATCCATGTTTGTGGTAATTGCAGCCCATTTTTCACTCCACCTCCTGCCACTGTTACACAACATTTATTGAAAGCACATTTGATGGTAATGAAGTTTCTATTAACTATGATTAAGTTTCATAAAGCACCTGAAGATAATTTAAGATGTGCAGGAGCAGCAAGTGAAACATTTGGTTTAGTGCATTAGGAGAGGTAATTGATTAAATTATCTCATTTCCAAGCAGAGCTTTGCAGGGGCTGTGCAGGGCCCAGCTCCAGCAGGGACGGGAGGGCTGGGAGATGGGCAGGACATCCCAGAGCTTCTTCCCAGGTTCTTCCCATCCCTCCCACAGCCCAAAATCCTTCTCCTCACTCTGGGAGCACAGGGATCACGAGTCAGGGGCTTGGGGAAGAGATCCTTCAGTGGAACAGGCTGTCCCTCAATGATCTTCATCCCTGGCTCTGATTTTGTATCCTGGAGCAGCTCCTGCTCCGTGAGCTCTGTGTCCCTGCCCTGCTGGGACTTGTGCTGCTCACAGTGACCCCGAGATGTGTTAAAGTCTCTTTTCCCAGCCTGGTGGTAGAAGAAGGAGTCAGAACTCTTCTATTCTCATTCTCAAGGTTGTTTATTGTTTCTTATCGATAAAATTCTTTCTCTGGCCTGCCGAGGTCCGTTCAGCAGGTCAGACAGAAGCAGGGTTAAATTCCTGCTGATGTCCCACCCTGGCAATGCCCTACAGCCCTTTCCAGGGGAAATTCCTGCTGATGTCCCACCCTGGCACAGCTTGAGGCCCTTTCCAGAGGGAAATCCTCCTGATGTCCCACCCTGGCACAGCTCAAGGCCCTTTCCAGGGTAAATTCCTGCTGATGTCCCAACCCTGGCACAGCTCAAGGCCCTTTCCAGGGTAAATTCCTGCTGATGTCCAACCCTGGCACAGCTCAAGGCCCTTTCCAGGGTAAATTCCTGCTGATATCCCACCCTGGCACAGCTCAAGGCCCTTTCCAGGGTAAATTCCTGCTGATGTCCCAACCCGGGAACAGCTCAAGGCTGTTCTCTCTCCTCCTGGCCCTTGTCCCCCTGCTCTCCTGCCCTGGTGGGGTTGGTAGAGGTGCAGGTGCAGGACAGAGCAGCCCTGAGATGATCCCAGGCACCCTCCAGGTGAGACAGGAGCGAGCTGAGCAGGACCAGAACTGCACCAGGAACCCCAAACTGCTGCAGAAATCCCTTTTATCCCAA
This sequence comes from Tangara arthus, assembly GCA_035584835.1. Classification (NCBI taxonomy): domain Eukaryota; kingdom Metazoa; phylum Chordata; class Aves; order Passeriformes; family Thraupidae; genus Tangara; species Tangara arthus. The sequence goes on from JAWMQZ010000082.1 coordinate 2,552,057, forward strand.
TTCCAGAGGTCGATCCTGAGCTCAGCATGCCCTGAGCCAGGGCTCCTGTCAGACAGGAACTGCTGAGGATGATCCCCTGGCTCACTGAACCTGCAGATGCTAAAGCCTCTCATAAAACCTCGGCTCCTCCTCAGCTCCTAAACAAACAACCCAAGCAGCAAAGGAGATGAGGAAAATCATATTTACAATAGGAAAAAAAAAAAGAACTTTGGGATTTTAATTCATGAGGAGGTTTTTTATCTGAGAGGGAGAGAAAGAGAGGAAGTTGCACTTAATAAATTTACATGGAGCATATCTATCTCCTATATTGCTTCTGTCTCACTCTATAAATGAAACATTTTCTCCTCGTTTGCTGACAATATGAATATTTTATGTTGTCCATGTTTTTGTCTTCATCTTCTCTTTTTTTCTTTCTTTTTTTTTCCCCCCCCCCTCTTAAATCCCTATCAGGAAGTTCCTTTGCAGCAATTTCTCACTTGGTTAATTCAGGTTATTTGTTGGCTCTATTGGATGCTGTTGTTTATTTACACCTCAGCAAGAAGGAAGTTCAATACCTTGCAGTGGATCATTGGCAAAGAGACTCAGGTCAGAATTAATGATTCCTTTGTGTGTTTGATGTATGGAAAGGCTGGTGATGGGCACTTAAATTAGTTACAAGCTATAAAAATGCCTGGTTTATTCACATTTTTGTACCAAACACCCCCAATAACGGCACTTCTCTGTGTGTACATGAACACACATCCATGTGCCCCCAGCAGGTGGAAATAGGGGATAAAAGGGGGGTTTTTCTATTTTTCCCATTTTTCTATGGGACTGCAGCTCTCAAAAATGAGCCTGCTCTGCCTCCCTCATGCCAAGCACTTGAGCCACCATTTATAACCTAAAACCTGCCAAAGCAATCCCTAAAATTGGGAGACTTGGGTGGATTATGAGGTTCCTTCTCTTCATTTTAATGTTTGTGAGGATGCTTAGTTTAGAAATACTTAACTCAGAAGATTGTTGGATTTTGGCTTTGCCATTTTTTTGGACGAGGTTTTTATTTCCCTGCCCAAGGTTGGTTTTGCAGGAAAATGAGGCACAAAAAGACCCAGAGAGGAGGGTGAAACTGGAGCCTGCAGCGGAGCAAACCCTTCCCTTCTGCTGGCACCAAACTGCAAAGGGAAAAGCATTTCCCATGGAAATGGAGATTCCTGCATCCAGGGGCCTCCTGGCAACAGCAGCAGCGCTGCTGGGAAAAATGGAAAACAAAATGATTTGTGATTGTGTTGTGATTATTGGGGGTGCATTAGTAAAAACATGTTTGCAGGTCAGTCCCTGTGGCCCTACTTGTTTGTTTTGGTTTTGGGCACTGGGAGAAGAAATCAATAGGTTTTGAAGTCGGGAGAAATAGCTTTAAAGCAAACAGATAAAAGTAAAACAAAAAGCTCTCAAAAAAAACCCCCAAAAACCAAAACAATCCCTCTCTTTTATTAAGCAAAGAGAAAGCTTTCACTTCTGCAGGAAAGAGAGAACTCCAGGCTGGCAAAGCATCCAACTGGGAATCCTGGGAGGGAATAAACACTGGGAGAACAAACATGCAGCACAGCAGTGAGGTGCTGGGGCTGTCTGGGGCCAAAGCAACCTCTGCATTGTCGCAGACATCTTTGATGGAAAATCCTTTCCTTAGGATTTTTCCTCCTGAGAAGCTGAGAGGCCTCAGGAACAAAATGTAAACATTGATTAT
>JAWMQZ010000082.1:2616436-2629936 GCA_035584835.1 Tangara arthus
TTCCTTTCCTTTCCTTTCCTTTCCTTTCCTTTCCTTTCCTTCCCTTCCCTTCCCTCCCCTTCCCTTCCCCTTTCCTTTTTCCTTTCCCCTTTCTTTTCCTCTTTCCTTTCTTTCTGATGAAATCCTTTCTTCTATTCTTTATTGCACTTCTAGTATATCAATTTCTTTTAATATAATATACATCATAAAATAACAAACCAGCCTTCTGAAACACGGAGTCAAGATTCTCATCCCTTCCCTCGTCCTGGGACCCCTGAGAACACCACCACAGGATGCTACAAATAAAAACCCCCAATAATTCCAAGCGGTTCCTGTGTAATTTTACAGAGGAGGAAAAATCTTTGCAGAATTAGCACGTCTTAAGGAGATCTCCCAACAATAATCCTCCCAAATCCTGCTCCCCAGACGTCTGCAGCACTCAGGGAACCTCTCAGGAGCACGAGGTTCCCCAGCCCAGGGAACATTTCCCTGCAGAAATGATCCTTAAATTCCCAGCTTTTCTATTTTTCACATTCTCAGAGTTTAGTAACTCTGAGCTTTGTGTTGTTTGCAAGTTCTCCTCACAGGGCGGGGAGACAAAATAATTCCTTTTCCAGCTTGGAACCAGCTCCAGGCCCCAAAAAAAGTGTAAATAACTGAATTGAAGAGAAAAAAAAACAAACAACAAGCAGGATGGGACTTGATAACCTAAAGCTGTAATTAGATAATTAACCCAAGTATGCAAATGGAGCAGAACTTATAAAAGTGACAGACTATGTGACCAGTCGTGCAAAATTACCCACACGAAAAGAAAATAAATTAATTAATCAGGGGTGATGATGTCAAAGTGTAATTAAGGGTAATTCCCTGCATGGAAATTCCTAGAAGTATTTGGCACTGAACAACATTGGGCAAGCGGCTGGACTTAATAAAAGTCTGTTAATTAAGAACATTTTTGGATGGTTTAAAAGGCCTGAAAGGGTGGGTAGGCAGGGGAAGGTGATGGAAACCTTCATCACCTTTGTGCAGGTAAATTCCAGGTGCTCAGGCACCTCTGCCTGCTCCAAAATGTCATTTATTGGTGGGAGATGAGGGGACACAAAAAGGGATTTATTGGGGGGAACTGAGGGGACAGAAAAAGCACTGAACAATATTGGGCAAGTGGCTGGACTTAATAAAAGTCTCTTAATTAAGAACGTTTTTGGATGGTTTAAAAGGCCTGGAAGGGTGGGTGGGCAGGAGAAGGTGATGGAAACCTTCATCACCTTTGTGCAGGTAAATTCCAGGTGCTCAGGCACCTCTGACCCCCTCCCTGCTCCAAAAAGGGATTTACTGGGGTGGTGATGGGACACAAAAAGGGATTTTTTGGGGGGAACTGAGGGGACACAAAAAGGGATTTATTAGTGGGAGCTGAAGGGACACAAAAAGGGATTTATTGGGGGGATCTGAGGCAACACAGGGATTTATTTGGGGGAGCTCAGGGGACACAAAAAGGGATTTTTTGGCGGTGTGATGGGACACAAAAAGGGATTTTTTGGGGGGGATCTGAGGGGACACAAAAAGTGATTTATTAGTGGGAGATGAGGGGACACAAAAAGTGATTTATTAGTGGGAGATGAGGGGACACAAAAAGGGATTTACTGGGGGGGTGATGGGACACAAAAAGGGATTTTTTGGTGGGAACTGATGGGACACAGCCCCTCCCCACCACCCTGCCCTGAGCCCCGCGTGGCACAAGCAGGGCATTAAAGGCATAAATAGCAAATGAAGCGTCTCTGCGTTCGAGGCGGACGGATGTGACCATCTGCTCCAGCAGCAGCCCAAAGCCTCTGGAACAGCAGCCTCTGGTGTCAACATCCTGCTCCTTCCCTCCTCTCCACCTTCCACCAGAAGCAGGGCTAAAAATACAGAAAACGCACAGCCAGGGGCCCCCAGGGCTCCTTTGCTCTGAGGTTTTTCCATCTGGGCATAAATCACATTATTTGTGAGCGGAACACGCCCTGACAAAGGGTCAGCGCTCAGATGTTCCTGCCCAAAGTCAGGCCTGGCCACTTTTTTCTCTCTGAATTCTCTCCCCAATTCCGTCGCAGCACAAAAACAGAGAAAATCCAGGCCTGAACAGAACCCCTGACACAATAATTCCATTCCTGACACCCAGTTTTGCTCTGCAGACCCCAAATTCCCCCAAATTTGGAGGAAACAATCCTTGTTCCAAAACCTGAGTGCCCCAAAAAGCCCCAGACCTGCAGCACACCCTGGGAGCTCATTCTCTGAGAGGTTGAAATAAAATTTTTAAAAAATGAAATTCAATAATATAAATATAAATATAAATAATATAAATATAATATAAAGGCTGAAATAATGTAAAAAATTGAAATCCAATCATATAAATTTAAATAATATAAATATAAATATAATATAAAGGTTGAAATGAAATTAAAAAAATGAAATTCAATAATATAAATACAGAGCCCCCAAATTTGGAGGAAACAATCCTTGTTCCAAAACCTGAGTGCCCCAAAAAGCTCCAGGCCTGCAGCACATCCTGGGAGATGGGGAATGGGAAGGGAACTCATTCCCTGGGAGGTTGAAATCAAATTAAAATAAAAAAAGAAATTCAATAATATAAATATTGATGGGGAAGCCCACACGAGGCACTGCAGGGGAGTGGGAGGACAGCTGGGAGCAGAGCTTGTGGTTGTTATTTTAATGAACATTTCATCCTAACGAGACCAAAATACAGAAAATACAGAAAATACAGAAATTCCTGCATGGAGCAGAGCCAGGAGAGGCTGCAGCAGCTCCAGGTCCTGCCTGGGTTTGTGTTTATCCCGTGCCAAGCCCAGGGCTGGGGTATCAATACCCAGCTGGGCTATTGGTACCACCAGATCAATCAGTCCAGGGGTGGTATTGATTATCCTGTGGTATTATTGATATCAGCCTGTGTTATTATTGATATTAGTCTGTTATTATTGATATTAACTTGTGTTATTATTGATATCAGTCTGTTATTATTGACATTAGCCTGTATTATTACTGATATTAGTCTGTGTTATTACTGATATCAGTCTGTGTTATTATTGATATTAACCTGTGTTATTATTGATATCAGCCTGTGTTATTACTGATATTAGCCTGTGTTATTACTGATATTTGTCTGTGTTATTCTTGATATTAACCTGTATTATTACTGATATTCGTTTGTGTTATTATTGATATTAGTCTGTGTTATTATTGATATTAACCTGTGTTATTATTGATATTAACCAGTGTTATTACTGATATTAGCCTGTGTTATTACTGATATTTTATTGATATTAGTCTGTGTTATTACTGATATTAGCCTGTGTTATTATTGATATCAGCCTGTGTTATTACTGATATCAGTCTGTGTTATTATTGATATTTTATTGATATTAGCCTGTGTTATTATTGATATTAGCCTGTGTTATTACTGATACTAGTCTGTGTTATTACTGATATTAGCCTGTGTTATTATTGATATTTTATTGATATTAGCCTGTGTTATTACTGATATTAGCCTGTGTTATTACTGATACAGGACCTGCGCCCTCAGCTGGGGCTGGCACAGCAGAAATGTCCCACCAGGAGCTGCTGAACATGCCCAAACTGCCCCAAACTGCCCCAAACCAGCAGGAATGGGCACAGCCAAGCAGCAGCAGCCCCCAGAGTGGCCCTGCCCCAAATCCCAGCTCCTTTAGGATCAATAATTGGGGGCTCAACCAATTCCCATCGTTAAATGCAGGACAAAATCTGGGCACCCCAGCCCTGCCCTCACTGCCACACTCATCCCCACACCAGCACAAGTTGCTGGTTTTACCCAAACCCTTGTTTCTCTGGGGAATTTTTAAATGTTTTATTTCTTTGTCCTGCTGGACAGCTCCGCTGCAAGCAGAGAGATCAGAGCTTCTCGCAGCCAAAAACGAACCAATTAAAAACTCTCCAAAGCCACAGGAACGCTCGGAGATCTCTGCTCCAGCAGTTCCCTGCCCACAGAGCAGCCCCATCTTCGTTTTATCAGCACGAAAACCCCCAAACAACGCTCGTTTAGCACCAAACCCAGCAGGAAACCCCCAAACAACGCTCGTTTAGCACCAAACCCAGCAGGAAAACCCCCAAACAACGCTCGTTTAGCACCAAACCCAGCAGGAAAACCCCAAACAATGCTCGTTTAGCACCAAACCCAGCAGGAAAACCCCAAACAATGCTCGTTTAGCACCAAACCCACCCGGATCTCTGTGACAGAGGCACAGCTCGGAGATACAGCAGGGAATTCACAGAATTCAGGCATCTCCATTCAGAAACGTGCAGCTCAAAATGAGTTTGGAGGCATCGGTGAGATAATAATAAATATCAGTGGCTCTCTCCTCCAGTTACCAGTCTGTCAGGGCAATTTTTTTGCTGTGAAAACACAAGCCCAGAGGTATCCATGGATATTCATTCCAACAGATTTCAAACGCCGTGCCAGGGGTTTCTCCAGCCCCTCCATTTGTCTTTAATCCCCGCTCAGAACAGAGATCTGAGCACAAGCTGTCTCGGAGGCATCTTTGAGACAACTTCATAAACCAAAACCTCCCAGCTCCGGGCTTGGAGCTGAGCTTTAACTGCTCCAGCCACCAAAGTGCCCAAAAATCACTGTTCTGCCTCAAGACCGTGCCCAAACCCCTGCCCCAGCCCAGAGCTCCAAACGCCCAACCCGAGTTTTTAATTAAAGAGCTGGAATGTGTTGCTTGGCAGCACCGGGAGCCTCCTCCAGCCCCGTGGTGTGAAATTCCAGCTCCAGAGCTGCCAGAGGTTCCCAGGTGGGAGGCACAGAGGGCACCGAGCGCCCCCAGCACTGATTTAGGCACACGGCCGATTATACTTTGCTCCATCAAAGTAGAACAAAACCCAGGAATTCTTATTTTCCATTCTACTCTCGTCATTTATTTCACTGCTCTCTAAGCTGGTGGGGTTCTGGGGCTTGGTTTGGGGTTTTTCTCCTCCCCCAAGAAGCACATTTTGTCTGTTAAAATCCTCCCAGCTTTGCCTCTGCTGGAGTAATTCAGGGAGAGGTCTGGTCAGTTGAGGGGGCCAGGGAGGCTCCAGGGAGGCACAATCCCGTGGCTACACCTGAGGATGGTCTCCCCTACAGGGGTTGTTTTTTTCCTCCCCCAAAACAGCCCCAAAAAAGCACATTTTGTCTGTTAAAATCCTCCCGGTTTTGCCTTTGCTGGAGCTGTAATTCAGGGAGAGGTCCGGGCAGGTGAGGGGGCCAGGAAGGCACAAGCCCATGGCTACACCTGAGGACGGTCTCCCCTACAGAGAGCAGAGCCCATAAATTCCAAAGGAGACGGAACGAAAAAGGAAATCCAAAGGAAAATGGGAGCGCAGACACCACGGAGGTGCAAAGGGAGAGCTGGGCTGTGAGGAGCCGCAAAGTCGGATCGCTGCGCTGTGCAGGCAGCAGCGCTGGTGCTGAACATCACAGCGATGCTCACCGCTCACCTTCCTCCAAAGGCAGGACACAGCCCCGCCCGCACATCCCCGCACCTCCAGCGCCCGCAGAAGCCCCGGCAGCCCCGCCGAGGGTGCGGGAGCCCGGGCGGGGAGGGCTGCTGGCATCCTCCCCCTGGGTGCCATGAAGAGGTGACTGCCCTCCGGTGATTTACCAGCGAAAAGTTAAATAAAATCACCCAAAAAAAGGACTCGGAGCATCTCCGGTACACGGGAAACGGATCCACCCGCGTGTGCGCATCGGCCGGAGGCACCCGGGGGAGAGACCGAGCCCCCCGAGCCCGTCCTGGGACAGCCCGAGCGGGTCCCTGAGCCTGTCCCGGGACAGCCCGAGCGGTGTCCGGGCCCGGAGGCGGCCCCGGCCCCGCGGGATGTCCGCGGCTGCTGCCCCGCACAGCGCGGAGCGCTTCGAGCCGCAGCCTGCGGGGATGTGCTGAGCCCCACGGAAACGAACGGCCGCGACCACCCCGGGACTACGACCGGGATCATCCCGAGACCATCCCGGAATCACGGCTGGGACCACCCCGGGGCCATCCCGGGACCTCGGCCGGCATCACCCTGGGACCATGGCCAGATCACCCCGAGACCACCCCGGGATCATCCCGAGACCACCCCGGCATCACGGCCGGGATCACCCCGGCACCGTCGCCCCCGGTGCCCAGGGCGGTGCGGGTGTTTCTCCGGGAGACGGGATGTGGATGTTCCTCGCCGAGGGAGGATGCGGGTGTTTCTCCCAGCGCTGGGATAGCGGATGTTTTTCCCGAAGCTGGGATGCAGATTTTCTCCCAGCGCTGGGATAGCGGATGTTTTTCCCGGCGCTGGGATGCGGGATTTCTCCCGGAGCTGGGATGCGGGTTGTGCTCCCGGCGCTGGGACAGCGGATGTTTTCCCCGGCGGGTCCCCGCCATCCCCCGCATCGCGCATCTCCCGCTCCCCCATCCCCGCCCCGCAGCAACCGGTGGGACCCCCGCACCCCACAGCCGCCCTGGGGAGGGCAGGACGAGCCCCGCTTACCTCGCAGCGCGGCCGTCCAGCTGCACAGCCCCAGCAGCAGCAGCCACCGGTGCAGGCGCGGGGCTCCTCCGCCCATGCTGAGCCCGCAGCGCCGGGGATGGAGCCGGGGATGGAATACCGGGATGGAGCCCGGGATGGAGCCCGGGATGCGGAGCCTGGGATGCGGAGTCGGGGACAGAGCCGGGGATGGAGCCCCGGGATGCAGAGCACCGGGATATGTAGCCGCGGGATGCGGAGCCAAGGATGGAGCACCGGGATACAGAACCGGGGATGGAGCACCGGGATGCGGATCCCCGGGATGCGGAACCGGAGATAGAGCTCGGGGTGCGGAGCGCCGGGATATGAAGCGCCGGGATGCGAAGCCGCGGGATGTAGAGTCGGGGATGGAGCTGCGGGATGCGGAGCCCCGGGATGCGGAGTCGAGGATGGAGCTGCGGGATGCGGAGCCCCGGGATGCGGAGCCGAGCTCCAGCCGGAGAATCAGCCGGGGTTTCGGGCGGTTTCGGGGGCTCTCGCCCGCTGCTCTCCCCCGCGCGGTCCCGCTGTTCGGCTCCCGGGGGTGCGGGCTCCGCTCCCCGCTCCGGCCGCCGCCGACTCCGGGGCCGCGGCGCGCGCCCGCATCACTAATGAGCCGCCCCTCCCCCCACAGCCAATTAGGGGCGCGCGGGGCGGGGCCTGCCGGCGGCGCGCGCGCAGGTGCGGGATTTGCGGGGGGGGGGGGGGATGGGGACACGAGACATCCACCCCCCCCACCACCCCCCCCGGCCCTTCCCCCCCAAAGTGCGGCGGGGGAGGGGCGCCCAGGTGAGCTGGGACACGCCCAGGTGTGCGGGATGGGGACACGCCCAGATGTGTGGGATGGGGACACGCCCAGATGTGCGGGATGGGGACGCGCCCAGATGTGTGGGATGGGGTCATGCCCAGGTGAGCTGGGACACGCCCAGGTGTGCGGGATGGGGACACGCCCAGGTGAGCTGGGACACGCCCAGGTGTGCGGGATGGGGACACGCCCAGATGTGTGGGATGGGGTCATGCCCAGGTGAGCTGGGACACGCCCAGGTGTGCGGGATGGGGACACGCCCAGGGCCCGCCCCACACTGTCCCCCCACCCGGGGGTGAGGGACCCACCAGCCCCACCCCAGGACAGCCGCTGGAAGCAGCCCCGAGGCCAAGCTGTGCCACCAAGCTGTGACACCAAACTGTGCCACCAAGCTGTGACACCAGGCTGTGACACCAATCCGTGACACCCAAACGCGGCCCCGCACCCTCGCTGCCCCTCTCCACCCTTTAACCTCCCACGTTTGCACCCAAACCCCTAAAATCACATCCCTGTGCTCAGGAACAGGATGAGAAGCCCTCCTGAGCCCACCCCTCCATTCTGGGCTGTTGTTATCAATATTGCAGGGGGCTGTGATCTAAAATTCTGTTTCTTGCCCTCAGCAGCAGCAGCAGCAGCAGCAGCAGCATTTCCCTTCCCCAGCTAATTGCACATCAATATTTTTATCACACACCTGATCAGGACACACCTCAAGGGTCCAAGGCCAGGAGCTCCTGGCTGTGCCCGAGTGGAGCCACCACGGCTGCTCTGCTCCGGATAAATCCAGCCAGGGAGACGTTGGGAAGCAGGGGCAGCACCTGGAGGAGGAATTGTGGCCGTGAAGAACAGCAGCTCTGCCCTTGGATCCAGCTAGGACACGGGATTTGGGCAATTTGTGGTGTTTTCTTCCCAGTGGGCAGAGGGGGAGAGGAAAGGGGCAAAGCCATGGGGAATCCGGTGTGTCAGAGCTGTGTGGGACACGAAGCCTGCAGAAACGGGGCAGAGGAAGGCACAAAACGGGATTTGATGCTCAGGAGTGGAGATTCCCTCAGCACAGGGCAGGAACAGCCAGGCCCTGTGCCTCCTGTAGGGAATTCTGGCTGTGGAAGGAGAGCACGGCAGAATTCCTGGCCAGGATGTTGCAGTTTTGCATCCATTCCCCTTTTAGTCTGGAAATCAACTCCATTTCCATCCCCTTTCGGAAAATAACTCCATTTCTATCAGGGTCCAGCCCAGAGCAGAGCTCAGGGTTCATCCTTCTTTTGGAAATCAACTCCATTTCCATTCCACTTTTGGAAATCAACTCCATTTCCATTGCAGCCCAAAGTATAGCTCAGGGCTCATCCCCCTTTTGGAAATAAACTTCGTTTCCATCCTCCTTTTGGAAACCAACTCCATTTCTACTTCCCTTTTGGAAATCAACTCCATTTTCATCAGGTGTTGAGCAGAGTTCAGGGCTCATCCCCTGTATTTTGGAAAAAAATTTCTTTTCCACCCCCTTTTGGAAACCAACTCCATTTCCACCCCCTCCTGGAAATAAATTCCATTTCCACCTCCTTTTGGAAATAAATTCCATTTCCACTTCCCTTTTGGAAATCAACTCCATTTCTGTCCCCTTTTGGAAATGAACTCCGTTTCCATCAGGTGTTGAGCAGGGCTTAGGGCTCATCCCCTGTATTTTGGAAATCAACTCCATTTCCATCCCCCTTTTGGAAATAAACTTCGTTTCCATTGGGGTCCCGAGCAAAGCTCAGGGTTCATCCCCCTTTTGGAACTAAATTCCATTTCCACCCCCTTTTGGAGATAAACTCAATGTCCATGGGGGCCCAGGGCAGAGCTCAGGGCTCATCCCCCTTTTGGAAATAAACTCCATTTCCATCCTACTTTTGGAAACCAACTCCATTTCAGTCCCCTTTTGGAAATAAACTCCATTTCCCCTTCCCTTTTGGAAATCAACTTAGTTTCCATCGGGGTCCAGAGCAGAGCTCAGGGCTCATCCCCCTTTTGGAAATCAACTCCATTTCCATCCTCCTTTTGGAAATAAACTCAATTTCCACTTGCCTTTTGGAAACCAACACCATTTCCACCCCCTTTTGGAAATAAATTCAATTTCCGCCCCATTTTGGAAACCAACTCCATTTCCATCCCCTTTTGGAAACCAACTCCATTTCCATCCCCCTTTTGGAAATAAACTCAATTTCTATGGGGGCCCAGAGATGCTCAGGGCTCATCCCCCTTTTGGAAACCAACACCATTTCCACCCCCTTTTGGAAATCAACTCCAATTCCATCCCCCTTTTGGAAATCAACTCCATTTCTATCAGGTGTTGACCAGAGCCCCTTTCTTTTGGAAATAAACTCCATCCAATTTCCATCCTACTTTTGGAAATCAATTCAATTTCCACCCCTCTTTTTGGAAACCAGCTCCATTTCCATCCCCTTTTGGAAACCAACTCCACTTCCACTTGCCTTTTGGAAACCAACTCCATTTCCATCCCCCTTTTGGAAATAAACTCAATTTCTATGGGGTCCCAGAGATGCTCAGGGCTCATCCCCATCCCAGCCTCCCCAGCCCCAAACCCCGCTCGTTTCTCAGCTTTTGGGGGGCTCAGACAGCACAAAATGTTCTGCAATCCCCGCCTGGAAGAGGCTGTGAGAATGCAGCAGGGTTGGTGCCATCTCCTGAAGAGCAGGGCTCAGCACCTTGCCTTTGTGCTGCCTTCGGGAGGAAACAAATAATTAAAGCAAAAAGGAATTTGTAAACAGAATTTTAAGAGAGAGGGAATGGGGGAAAAAATCAATATCTGAGCACATCACATCAGAAGATTCCTTATTCCCTCGCCAGCGTGTGTTTGCCAGGCTCCAGCTCACAAAGGCATGGAGCAAATATACGAAAAATACATTTTCTTCAACAGCCTTTTAGGTCATTTCTCTGTGTTTGATGCTGCCAAGGAAAATAAAAAAATAACAATAACAATAATAATAATAAAAATACCCAAACCAAACCAAAACCCCACGGAGGGGCAGAGCTGGACAGCTCCATGGGAAAGTTTTCACGTGGCAGAGCATCCTCCCGAGCCTGCCCACGTCAGTGCAGCCACTTCTGCCTCGAGCCCCACTAATTATGGATTTTTGCCTACGCCACGGAGTCTGTGTTTGGTGCTTCAGATAAAAATACCAAGCGCTCGGCTCCTAACGCAGCTCTGATGGGGAAGGAGAGAGCAAAAGTAGAAATAAGGGCAGCAGCTGTGGCTTCAATCAGCGCACTTGGAAATGGAAATAAGCAGAATATTCCACAAAAATAAAATCTCGGGGTGAGGCAGTTCCTTCTGAGCTGCAGCTCGAGCTGGAGTTATCCGTCCTTCAGGCGCTGCTGCAGAATGAACGAGAGTGCAGAATAAATACAGGAGTGAAGCTCTGTGCACAGCAGGGCACTTCAGGGATTCCAGGAATCCAGGCCTGGGCCACGTCCCACACCTGGAGCCTGCATTTCCTGGAAGTTGGAGGCAGCTGCATCAAAACCCCACCAAAAAAAAAAATAAAAAAATAAAAACCAAAAAGGAGAAAGTTGCTCTGGTTTGGCCTTTCCTGCACACCTTGACCCAGCAGCCTCATCCCAGCTGGAGAACGCCCCTGGGAGGGGCAGAGAGGATCCAGAACCCAAAATTTCCTCCCCACAGGAACTCCTGGGCTCCTTTTCCCCCATCTCAGGTTTGTTCTTGTGCCCCCGAGCTGGGCACTGAGGAGATTCCTGCAATCCTCATTGACTCCCCGAAATTCCCAGCTGCGGAGGAAATCTTTGTGGAGATCGTTTTCAATAAGCCAGAGAGCTGCAGGCTGAAATAAAAAATAAAATAAAGTAAAATAAAAAATAAAAAAAAATAAAATCAAGTATAAAATAAAATAAACTAAAAATAAACTAAAATAAAATATAAATAAAATAGGATAAAATAAGATAAAATAAATAAATAAAATAAAATAAAGTATAAAATAAAGTATAAAATAAAAATTAAAATAAAATTAAAATAAAGTAAAATAAAATAAAAAATAAAATAAAATAAAGTATAAAAGAAAAGAAAATTAAATTGAATTAAAATAAAACAAAATAAAATAAAAAATAAAATAAAATAAAAAACAAAATAAACAATAAAATAAATAAATAAAATAAAATAAAATAAAATAAAATAAAATAAAATAAAATAAAATAAAATAAAATAAAATAAAATAAAATAAAATCCAGGAGGCTCAGCAGGACGTTCCAGCTGAGCTTGCCGAGGGTCTCTGCAGCCAGGTGAGCTCCGTGTGTGGCTGTTTGACGGATGCCCCCGGAGCTCCCCACCTGTGCCGTGCCATAAATCAGGATTTCCATCACCTGCGTGTCAGAGAGGGGCTGGGGACGCAGATGAAAGGCAGCTGCCTCCTTCTGCTGCTCTGGCGAATGAAAACCTCCCCGCGATGCCCCAGAGCCGCTGCGTGAGCAGGGATCAAAGAGAACAAACGCACCTGAGCCACTCATGTTCGTCACGGGGAGCAGCTGCAAGTGTTCACACCTGAGCGCCAGGTGAATAATGCACAGAGAGCAGAGCACCCCCGCAAGGACAAATCACGGGAATTCCGGGAGTGCTGGAGGCTCCGACCCAGCCCGGCCATCAGGAGCCAGGATCGTGTGGAGATAAAAGTGTTCAGGACACCGGGAATGCCCCAAACTGCTGAAATTCAGCTTTTTCCTCCTCTACCCCGGCGTTTGGGGCACCTCCAGCTGCCCCTGCTGTCCCAAACTCACAGAGGTGGAGGAGTTTGGGATCCCCTGGCATTTACAGAGCACATTCCCTCATCGCTGGGAATATTTCCTGCCAGGCTGCGGATAAAACCAGATCGTTCTGAACATTCCCTCATCCCTGCTCTGCTGGGAATAAAAACAGGGATTGGTGATTTAGTTCTGAACACATTCCCTCATCCCTGTTCTGAACACATTCCCTCATCCCTGCCCCGTCCAGGATCGTGCCCTGCCAGGCTGGGAATAAAACCAGGTATTGATTATTTAGTTTTGAACACATTCCCTCATCCATGCCCCATCCTGCCAGGATGGAAATAAAAACAGGTACTTGAGATTAGTCCTGAATGCATTCCTTCATCCCTGCCCCATCCAGGATCCTGCCCTGCCAGGCTGGGAATAAAATCAGATATTGGAGATTAGTTCTGAACATTCCTTCATCCCTGTTCTGAACACATTTCCTCATCCCTGCCCCGTCCAGGATCCTGGTCTGCCCAGCCAGCAATAAAATCAGATACTGGAGATTAATTCTGAACACATTTCCTCATCCCTACCCCATCCCTGCCCCACTCTGGCAGGCTGGGAATAAAAACAGGTATTGGTGATTTAGTTCTGAACACATTTCTTCATCCCTGCCCCATCCTGCCAGGATGGAAATAAAAACAGGTATTTGAGATTAGTCCTGAATGCATTCCTTCATCCCTGCCCCGTCCAGGATCCTGGTCTGCCCAGCCAGCAATAAAATCAGATATTGGAGATTAGTTCTGAACACATTCCCTCATCCCTGCCCCATCCAGGATCCCACTATGGCAGGCTGGGAAGAAAACCAGGTATTGATTATTTAGTTTTGAACACATTCCCTCATCCCTGCCCCACTCTGGTAGGCTGGGAATAAAAACAGATATTGGAGATTTAGTTCTGAACATTCCTTCATCCCTGTCCTGTCCAGGATCCTGCACTGCCCAGCTGTAGTAAAAGCACAGATTGGATATTTGGATATTTGGATATTTGGATATTCAGTGCAATCCTTTCCCCATCCCAGCCCCTGGAATTCCCTCCTCAGCCCGGGATCCCCCAGCCCAGGGGGTTCTGTGCACTCCCAGCCTCCTCCTGGGACATCCTACCCCTCCCAGGCGGCATTCCCACAGCTCACACTGCAGGACTTCCCAACTCATAACACAGAACTTTCAAAATTCACGGCACCAAAGAAAAGTTTTATCATTTTCTTCTCCTCTTGTGCAACTTCCCTCTGGCTCACAGAAGTTGCAAAACCTCTTTCCCCACCAAAACAGCATTCCAGGTGAGAGCAGAGAGCGGTCACAGGGCTCTTCTCTTCTCTTCTCTTCTCTTCTCTTCTCTTCTCTTCTCTTCTCTTCTCTTCTCTTCTCTTCTCTTCTCTT
>JAWMQZ010000082.1:2640315-2659111 GCA_035584835.1 Tangara arthus
GATCAGAAGCCAATATTGACTCCTTTTCCCTGAAGGACCTTCGTGGCCTAAGGAAGGATTACACTCGAAGACCTGATGAATCCATAATTAGTTGGTTAGTCCATCTCTGGGATGCTGCAGGCAAGGCTACAATTCCAGACAGCACTGAAGTGAGGCATTTGGGATCCCTATCACATGATCCTGTCATCGACCAAGGAATGATGAGGGGGGCTAATCCACACAGCCTCTGGGCATGGGTCTTGGAAAGTGTTGCACAAAGATACCTGTGTGCAGATGATCATTATATGCAGCAAACCCAGTGGAAGACCATAGAGCAAGGGATCCAACGCCTGAGAGAAATGGGAGTGGCAGAGATTATCTTCTCAGATGACATAACAATTAGGAATCCAGACGGTAGCATGTACATCTGTGATGTGGTGAAATATTGTACAACTTGGGCCACATGAATATGCTTCTGCTTTAGCAATAATGAAGCAGAATGACAGTGAGGAGACAGTGCTTGATATGGCAAAGAAGTTCCTAGCATATGCACATGCTGTACGTGGCCTAACACATGCCAGAATCGCAGCGGTGGAAACACGTCTGCAGAAATTAGAAGACAAGATAGAGGAGAATCATAGGAAACTCAGGGAGGAGATTAAAGAGGGCTTTCTCCAAATCCCAGCAGTACACATCAGAGGTTCTGGTATCCAACGCAGATGTTCCCCAGATGGGAAGAGAAGGTACACCCCACAACTGAGCTGTGGTTCTTCCTGCGTGATTGTGGAGAAAACATGAGGACTTGGGATGGAAAATCTACTGCTGCTCTGGCACAACGGGTGCGGGAATTGAAGGAAGGCAAGACTCAGAGAGGAAGTTCCACCAAAAGGAAAGCAGTTCCAGTTGCCCATAGCTGAACTGCCAGGTATGATGATGATGACATGTCCAATTCCCTTGAAGGAACCTCCAAGACATATGCCCAAGGAAAGAAGGATAACCAGGCTTAGAGGGTTCCTGCATCTGGCCAGGTAGAGGCTAGGCAAAACCGTGTTTTTTGGACTGTGTGTGTGAAAAATGCCAATCACTTGTTTTTAAAATTTTAGAAGTTTAAGCATAATAAAATGGTTACAAAAATAGTAATATAATTAGAGTAATAAAAATTTGAAAAATTGAGATTAGGACAATAGGAGACAATAAGAACAAAGTGTTACGGACGGTCCGGGTACCTTTTCTGGGCAAAAGAAGCCCAAAAAAGGACACCCGCTAACAAAGGATTAACCCTTAAAAGCAATAGCCCATTGAATAGTCATACATCTCATACGTGATGCATAAATTCCATTCAAACAAAGGATTCAGTCTGGTCAGTGTCAACTGCTTCCCCTTAATCCTGACGGTGTCTTCATGGCTGAGCATGGTGGGAAAAAGTTAGTTTCTTCTGATAAGAGAGCAATGAATTCTCTTTCTCTGAAAGATTTAGGTGTCCTGTGGCTGCTATCTGGTGCGAGTACCTCATTCCTTTCTTAAAAAAATATCTCACATATATGGTTTCTATTTTAACATTATGTTATAACCTAAAACTATATTTAACACAGTACTTAAAAAAATTAATGCAGCATAACTTGTAACATAACACATATAATATTCATTTGAATATTTGCAAAAAGCCAATCATAAAATACCCATTTTTCACACACCTGTTGGTAAACAATGTCCAAGCCACGTTCCAAAGCAGCAAAACACAGGAGCAGCAATCAGATAATTATTGTTTTCATTCCTCTCTGAGGCTTCTCAGCTTCCCAGGAGAGAAATCCTGGGCAAAGAGGATTTTTCAGAAAATATCCTGGTGACACTCCAGGGGTGGCACTGCACAGCAAATCCCCCAATCTCCTCTGTTATTTCATTATTTCCCACCTTTCACCCTCTGAGCACCTTGGCAATAATTTCAGCCCAAGGAGGAGCCCGGCTTTGCAAAGCCAGGCCCAGCTCTGTCCCAGTGAAGGACAGAGCTTCCCTGCCACTCCCCTCCTTCCCCAGACACCAGCCGAGCTCTCCTTGGCTGCTCGGCTAATCCTTCCTCTGTCTTGGAGAAGAGATATGTTTTTGTCACTTCCTCCTGCTGATAAGACTTGTATCAAAGTTGGGGGGGGAGTGAATTGCAATTTTTCAATTTAAAAGCCTGCTGCTATCAGCCGGAGCCTTGGTTAAACAAATCCCCGGGGAGACCCGAGATAAGAGGAACATTTTTGTGTATTAAACTGGAGATGTTTCCCCTGCTATAGGCAGCAAATAAATATCTGAGAAGTCCTTTTCTGCTCATTGATAATGACTGACTAAACAGTGCAATTAATGAGATAGCAGCCAATTAGCTGCGCTCGGCTTTGGCTGCTGGTGGGGAGCTGACAAAGACATCTCAGCCACGATCTGGGAGCGTCTCCCTGCTCTGTGGCACTCGGCTGGCAGGGCCTGGCAGGTCCTGGAAGGACAGACACACAGAGGCAGTGCCAGCACCACGGGGGAAATGGAATTCCTGCTGCTGCCTGGATTATCCTGCGGTTTCCTAATTAACCAATGGTGAGGGTGTTTTAATTAAAGGACCAATCAGGTACACCTGTATCATAACTGTCTATAAAAGAACAATGGGTTCCTTAATAGAGATTATTATTGATCAGCCTTCTGTAATCCATGGCGTATTATTACCAATATACTATTGGTAATAATATTATACCAATATTATTATACTATAATATACTAGATCAATATTATTACCAATATAATATTGGTATAGTATATTATAGTATAATAATATTGGTACCATATTATTTTATATATAACCATATACAAAACTATAAATATAACTACATATAAATATAAATATATAAAAATAAAAATGAATATAGATATGTATAAACTAATAGCAATAATATTACCAATAATATATTGGTCTAGTATATCATAGTATAATAATATTGATATAATATTATTTTATATAAAACTATATGTAAATATAAATATATATAAATATATATATAAATATATAAATATATAAATATATAAATATAGGTATGTATAACCCAATACCAATATTATTACCAATAAAATATTGATCTAGTATATTATAGTATAATAATATTGGTACAATATTATTTTTATATAAAACTATACCTAAATATAAATATAAACATAAATATGCCAATATGATTACCAATATTATAATAGGTATATACCAATTATCACCTGGTTTACAGTGACAGAGCAGGACAGCCCAGGAGGCTCCTGAAGGCCCAGCCAGGCAGGATGGGCACATTCCCACAATATTCCCACAACATTCCCACAATATTCCCACATCATTCCCACATCATTCCCCTGGGATTGCTCATGGACAATTTCACTTTAACCCTGTGCTGACGGGTCCCTGCACACCCCCAGGGGTTTGTCTGGGTCAGCACCAGAACGTGGGGCCTCTCCCTGATCAATAATCAAAGCAGCCGTGGGGAATTGGGCGCTCTGAGGCTTTGCCTTCTCCCAGTCCAGAAAGTCAAGAAAAACACGGGTTAGCCTCTCACCCCGTTCCTTTTTTCGGTGAGATTCTGCCCATTTTCATTGCTGTTAGCACTCTGCTCCATCCCCTCTGCAGCTGAGTGCAATTCCAGGAATGTTCACAGCCCAGAGCTGCCCCAGCTCCCCTCCTGTCCCATAAACCCCGAGGAGTTTGGTGTTATTTTTATGGAGTTATTCTTCTGGGCCTGGATTTATTCATTTCAATGACTGCTGGCTTCTTGAAGGGCTGGATTATTTCGTGGAGACTTCCACTTTATGTTCTTTACAAATGAAATCTTTCACAGTTACATGGTGTTATTTTTATTTATATTTTATTCTCTCTTCCCGGCTATTTAGAATAAACTGCTTGCCACAGCCCCAGGAGAAAAATCCTTCAAAGCTAATGACCTTGTTAAAGGTTCACTCATCACGGTAAAATGTCAAACAAGGTACTTTAAGGTAGCAGAACTGGATGGCAAATGTAGCTTTACATTATTATTTAGGGGGAAAAAAGCTGCAGCAAACCCACACCTAGAGGTAGGGCTGTCGATTCCATGCATTTAAATGTCATTCTTGGCCATTCCTTGGCATTTTATGTCAGGTTGAATAGAACAGGGACTCCACCAACATAAGTTAACAGAGCTGCTTCTGCCACTAAACATTGCTTTGCCCTGGAAAAAGGCACAAATGAGGATTTTGCAGGGAAAAAGGTCCGCAGGATTAAGGGTTTAATTTATTTTTAGGTAAGCGCTGCTGTCCCAGGGGAGGCAGCTCAGGCAGCTGCTGCAATCCTGCACAAACCCAGATCCCAAAACCTTCACAAGGTGCCTGACAGGAACTCTCTGGTGCTCCCTGCAGTGCTGGGCTGCAAAATGGGCTGGAAAATGGGAAAATGGGCCCCAAATCCTGCCCCACCTCCAGGGGTTTCATGCCAATCCTTGTAAGAGCTGGATTTTGATCCTTTTGGCTCAGCCAAAGGTGGAACACCCAGGAGGGGCTTGGAGGACACGCAGAGGAGGAGGCTTGAGGGCACCTTGGCTTGGAGGGAAGGACAAAAATCCCTTTTGGCCTGGCAAAACTCGAAATGTGTGGCTGCCACCATGGTGCCAGCAGGGATTTCTGTGCTGGTGGTACTCAGGAATTTCCAAATTTCACATTTCCATGGTAATGGCACTCAAAAATGCCAAGATTTCACATTTCTGTGCTGATGGCACTCAGAAATGTCCAGATTTCACATTTCCATGGTGATGGCACCCAGAAATGCCCAGATTTCACAGTTCTGTGCTGGTGCACTCAGAAATTTCCAGATTTGTCATTTTTGTGCTGATGGCACCCAGAAATTTTCAGATTCCACGGTGATGGCCCCCAGAAATGCCCAGATTTCTCATTTCTGTGCTTATGGCACCCAGGAAATTCCAGATTTCACATTTTTGTGCTGATGACATTCAGAAATTTCCAGATTTCACATTTCTGTGCTTATGGCACCCAGAAATTTCCAGATTTGTCATTTCTGTGCTGATGGCACTCAGAAATTTCCAGATTTCACATTTCCCTGCTGATGCACTCAGAAATTTCCAAATTTCATATTTCTGTGCTGATGGCACTCCGAAATGTTCATATTTCACATTTCTGTGCTGATGCACTCAGAAGTTTCCAGATTTCACACCGATTTTCAGGTTCACTCCGTAAGCACAGAGCCTGACTCCCAACCTCATGCCCAGCTTTTATTCCAGGTTCTTGGGGCTGCCAGAGCTGCTCTCCTGGAGGAGATGAGATCCCAAACCCTTTCCCACCTGAACCCTGGCACGGCCCAGAACTGGAGCTGGGCAGTAATTAAATTCCTGGGCATTGCACACCAGTGTAATGAGTTAATAAAAAACTAATTGCACCTCCATTGTTTCTGCAGGTTTGGGTAATTACGTGGCGCTTCCATTCCTCTGAACTCACTCCCAGCAAGGGCTCTCCTCACCATCTGCTGATATTTAATTAATATATGCTAAATGTCCTGCTATATTATTAAATCTCATTTAGAAGTGTCCTCAGCTCGGTACAGGGCTGCCCATATTGCAGCAGGATGAGCAGGGACCTCGCCTCGTGTTTCAATAATTCAGATTAAAAAAGGCTCATTAATGAGAGAGAGGTGTTATCTTCCCCCCTAAAAATGAGCAAAAGTGGAGGACAATTATTCCAGAAATGTAATGAAATACCTGGAGATTTCCCAGAGGCAAAATTTATCTCGAAATCCTTAAGCAGCACCGGCTCTGACAGTGCTGGCTGAGGAGAGGCAACGCCAGGAGCTGCAGGTTCACTTTGGGGCTGGCATTAAACCCATAGGGAGAATATAGGGAGAAAATAGGAATAAACCCAACAGGGAGAGATCTCCTATTCCCAAATCCCTGAGATTTGCCCCAGGCCATGCTGTGGGGAGTCAGCCAGGACGAGCTGGTGTTCCTGGCATCACTTCCCTGCCAGATTTGTGTTTTCCCCTCTGTTGTATTTGCAGGGTGCCCCAATGAAGGAAGGAATGATTAATCTGACTCTGTGTTCTTAGAAGGCTGATTTATTATTTTATGATGCTATATTAGATTAAAGAATGCTGTACTAAACTATACTAAAGAATACAGAAGGGATACAGACAGAAGGCTAAAAAGATAATAATGAAAACTTGTGACTCTTTCCAGAGTCCTGACACAGCCTGGCCCTGATGGCCAGTGAGTCAAAACAATTCCCATGAAACCAATCAAACATTCACCAGTTGGTAAACAATCTCCAAACATATTCCAAAGCAGCAAAACACAGGAGAAGCAAATGAGATAATTATTGCTTTCCTTTTTCTCTGAGGTTTCTGAGCTTCCCAGGAGCAAAATCCTGGGCGAAGGGATTTTTCAGAGAATGTGAATGCCACACACCTCTGCAGAAATGTCACCGAGGAGATTTCACAGCTGTCACTGCCCAGGTCACAGTGCCAGCCCAGATATCCCTGCACGTGGAAAATGAGGAAAACACAGGGGAGAAACGGGACAGAACCAAAAAAATCTCATTTCTTAGGAAAAACCACAAGGAGCAAGGATTCCAGGAGAGTCCAGGGTGAGGGGAAGAGCCGGGAGGGAGCATCCAGTCCTGGCCAAAGGCAATGGGAATTGAAGTCAATTAACGTCATCATTTCACTGTTTCCTCACTATTCCATGTGATCATAGGATAATATTTAATAATAAGCTATTAAAACCTGGGAGAGCAATGACTGCAAGTGCATTAACTCCCAATATTAGCTGGATTCCAGAATTCCAGCCATTTTTAAATCCCTGACTCCATCCTGTTTTAAAGAGCTGCAGGTTTTTCTCATCTTGTTTTGCCTGAGCTGTTGTGGATTTCCTTTCTGAGCCCTGGGCAGTGCCCAGGTGCCCCCAGGGGCCCCAGGGTGTGCAGAAATGAAAAGATAATTTCCATTATGATCCTTGGGCAGTGCCTGGGTGCCCACAGCCCCCAAGTGTCCCAGAGTGTGCAGAAATGAAGAAAATTTGCTTTATGAGGATTTTGGGCAGTACTTGGGTGCCCACAGGCTTTGCAGGGTGTGCAGAAATGAAAAGATAATTTCCTATATGGGGATTTTGGGCAGTGCCCAAGTGCCCACAGCCCCCAGGGTGTCCCAGCTGGAGCAGGACAAACATCCCAAAACTGCTCTGGTGGCACCAGAGGAATGCCAGAGAGGGCTCTGCTGCTTTTATCTGCTGTGCCAAATCCTGAGGGGAGGGAGAAGAGGAACAAAGCCACAATTATTTCTCACGAGCTCTCCCAGATCCGTCCGTGGGGATTCCTTGCACTCTGCCTGTGTAATTTGTTTATTGCTGGTTTTGGTGAGGAACTTCATCCCTCACAAAGACCTGCTCAAAGGCTGCAGGGGCTGATCTGCTGCTACCACCAAAGGCATTAATTTCATTATCTGTCTGTTTTATTCATCTATCTGATGAATAAAAACAGAAACACAAACCTGGCTCCTTGCACAACATGAAGAAGGAGATTTTTTCCTAAGCTGCCACAGGAATGTTGAATAAAAACCACCAAAAGCCCCCAAAAGAGCAGGAACCTGTCCAGGACATGGCACAGAGCTCCTCCCCCGTTTCCATAAGAATCATTGGCTTTGAGGGAACACTTAAAAATAATAACTTGATTTAATTAGCTAATGTGAAGGCAGAGATGAGGATTAGCAGCTGATTAAAAAGCTTGCAGAAAACAGTTACGATGAAGCGAATTAATCCTCCAAGAAAGCCAAGCTGCAGCAGATAAATCCTGCTTTGGAGCCCAGTGCTCAGCAGGCTCCTCATGCTCTGAGGAGGCTCCTCAAGAGCCCAAATTTATCCAGAAATCCAGAGGGAACTGCCCTGCACTCCCTCAAAAGCACAGCCAGAGCAGAATCCATCCCCAGGCTCTTTATCCCAGTGGTTCATGTCAGAGTGGCCCTCAAAGAGCTTCTGCAGCTGGAATTGCAGGAATTTCCACGAGATATTTCATGAATTAATCTGATTTCCCAGTGTTTCATGTCAGTGTGGCTCTTAAAGAGCTTCTGCAGCTGGAATTGCGGGAATTTCCAGGAGATATTCCATGAATTAATCTGATTTTCTGTCTCTGGGCAGCTGTCCTGCAGCCTGTTCCTCTCTGGCAGCTTCACAGCATTATTGGAAATTCAACATTTCCTCTCGCCCTTTGCCTGGTGCTGCAGGAGGGGAATCTTGCCCTGCACCTCCCTGGTTAGTTCAGCCTGAGTTCAGCAGGATTTCAGAATTATTGCAGCAGGATTTCAGCAGGATTTAAGTATTATTTCAGCATGATTTCAGCAGGATTTCAGCAGGATTTCAGCTGGATTTCAGCCTAAATTCAGCATTATTTCAGAATTATTTCAGCCTTATTTCAGCATTATTTCAGCAGGATTTCAGCGTGATTTCAGCCTAAATTCAGCATTATTTCATCCTGAGTTCAGCAGGATTTCAGCAGGATTTCAGTATTATTTCAGCCTAAATTCAGCATTATTTCAGCCTGAGTTCAGCATTATTTCAGAATTATTTCAGCATCATTTTAGCAGGATTTCAGAATTATTTCAGCCTTATTTCAGCAGGATTTCAGCCTGAGTTCAGCATTATTTCAGCAGGATTTCAGCCTGATGGATCCTCTGGGTGAGGAAATCTTACCTGGGACACCTGAGCACCCAAAATCCCCTCTGGGACACCTGAATGGATCCTCTGGCCAGGGAAATCTCCCCTGGCACACCTGAGCACCCCCAAATCCCCCCTGGCACACCTGAGGGTTTGTCCTGTGCTGCTGTGTCCCGTTAAACCCCAGCTCCCTCTGCTGTGATTCCCTCTGTTTACGGCCCTTCCTGCTCGCCAGGGATCAATTCTGGCCTCACAACAAAAAAAGGCAACAGTGGTTTAATAAAAAAATAAAAAAATAAAAAAAAAAGGGAAAAAGAAGACAGGAGAGATTGATTTTGCCAATGAAGACAGGGAGAAACAGCAGGCGAGCAAACAAGACAGAACAATATCAATAAAAGAGCCCAGGGTGGCTGTTCAGCCACAGGCACACTCACAGCACCACCAGAGCTGTGTTTCCTGAATTTCCTGGGAGCTCAACAGCTCCTCTCGTTCCAAGGTGGGCACCAAAAATGCTCCTGAGCTTCTCCCACCTGGCAGGGATGGCAAGGAAGGGCCTGGGAGGCTCCAGGTGAGAAATTGAATTTCTCCTGGGGTCTGTTTGGGCTTCGCAGAGTTGCTCTGCCTCAGAGCTGGCCACTCTGAACCCCAGTTCTTCTCTTTTTGCCCAAAATACTGACAGTGTGGAGGTTCTGCCGTCACTGAAAAGGCTCAAACATTCCAGAAAAGAACATTCCAGAAAAGCTGCAGTGGCCCATAGCAAGGTTTGGCTCTGAGCTTTCTATCCAAAGCCAGCAGATTGTCCAGCTTGGAAATGAAGGGTTTGTGGTTTTTTTTTTCAGTTTCGTGACAAAATTTGCATTTTATTCCCCAAAAGTGGAGGGGATGTGAGGGGCAGCAGTCTGCTCATGGAGCTGTGACCAGAGACACCCCCAGTCCCTGCTCATCCTACTGAGGGGATGGAAATCCTTATAAAAATAAAAATAAAAACAAAATAAAAATCCTGCACTGCCCAAGCTGCACCAACAGCAGGGGATTCCCAAGGAATACCCCAGATCCCTGAGCTTGTCCCACTGGAGCAGATCCCAGGCTGATTTGGGTTTGATTCCCTCAGGGATGCTCTGGATGTTCCCAACCCAGGCTGGGGAGGGGCAGCAGCTGCCCAGGGGACATTTGGGGCCAATTCCCTCTGGACATTCCCAAATTGAACGACCCTGGGTGAGATTTGGGATTAATTCCAAGCCAGGATAGGAATGAGGAGCAGCTTCCCAGATGAGATTTGGGATTGATTCCCTCTGGACATTCCCAAGTGGAACAACCCTGGGTGAGATTTAGGGGTTAATTCCAAACCAGGCCAGGAATGAGGAGCAGCTTCCCAGGGGAGATTTGGGATGAATTCCCTCTGGACATTCCCAAATTGAACAACCCTGGGTGAGATTTGGGATGAATTCCAACCCAGGCCAGGAATGGGGAGCAGCTTCCCAGGGGAGATTTGGGATTGATTCCCTTGGACATTCCCAAGTTAAACAACCCAGGATAGGAATGAGGAGCAGCTTCCCAGGTGAAATTTGGGATTAACTCCCTCTGGACATTCCCAAATTGAGCGACCCTGGGTGAGATTTGGGATTAATTCCAAGCCAGGATAGGATGGAGGAACAGCTTCCCAGATGAGATTTAGGGATTGATTCCAAACCAGGCCAGGGAAGGGGAGCAGCTTCCCAGGTGAGATTTAGGGATTCCCTCTGGACATTCCCAAATTGAACGACCCCGGGTGAGATTTAGGGATTAATTCCAACCCAAAATAGGATGGGGGAGCAGATTCCCGGGTGAGATTTGGGATTAATTTCCTCTGGACATTCCCAAACCAGGTCAGGTGTAGGGAGCAGCTTCCCAAGGGAGATTTGGGATCAATTTGGGATCAGCTTGGGATCAGTTTGGGATCAGTTTGGAATCAATTTGGGATCAATTTGGGATCAGCTTGGGATCAGTTTGGAATCAATTTGGGGTCAATTTGGGATCAGTTTGAGATCAGTTTGGGCCAGGTGTGGGTGCAGCCCCCAGGGAAGATTCTCCCCATCTCTCCCCACATCCCCACTGACAGAGCACCAACCCTGAAGGACTCAGAGCCTTTTGAAAAATCCAATTTGTGCAAAGTGAGGTAGAAAAGCTTTTTTAAAAAAACCCTTTTTTTCTATTCAGGGCATGCAGGGCCCCTCAGCCCAGGAGCTGCATCGAATTTCCAGCAGCTCCTGGAGGACGTGGGGGTCACTCCTGGCTCCAGGGGTGAGGGGTGCTCCCAGCCATTGATCTCAGCACAGGCAGCAGGAATCGGAGCTGCTGAAATTTGATTTTTTGAGCTGATGGCAAGGTGCTGAATCATGGCTTATTGCTGCACCCAGAAACGGGGGATGCAGGTGGGGGCAGCCAAATCGAATCACGCTCGGTGCCTGCAGGAGAAATGTCTTTAAAAGACATTGAAGGGTCATCAAAAACCCCTCTGTGGAGAAAGGGCCCCTGAAATGAAATTAGAAAACAGTGGGAGCAGCAGAAAGGGATGAAATCATGGAAATGAAAGCCTAATTTTTAATTAAAGTCTCTAAGAACACTCACGGAGGTATAAATGCATATGCAAATGATATTATCTCGAGGAGCCGTAATTACCTGGTGGAGTGGCAGTTGTTTACACTGAATTTGGGTTATTTTAAGTCTCGTTCTGGGAAAGCTCAGCTCTCCCCGCTGCACTGAAGAGTTGGAGGTGTCGGGCACTCTGCAAATTGAGGGCAGAAAGAGAAGAATTGTGGCAAAATTTGGCACAAAAAGCCCAGGAGTGCGGGGCTGGCAGAGTGAGAACCCCACAGCAGTACGAGGGGGAGCAAAGCTTTGCTTTCTCTTTAAAAAGTTAAAAATGCACACAGTTTTCAAAATGAAAAAGCACAAATCCGATTCTTCATTATTTACTCATTGCTTTTGTTTTCTTCCCAGAGCTGGCTTCGGCTGCATAAATACTTCATGAGAACCTTATTTATATAGTCTCAAATAAAGTGAGGCTTCAAGCCCAAAAATATTAACTCTGGGCTCCTCTGGAGCAGTAATTGCTTGCCTGTAAGTATAAAAGTTAGTTTAAAACTATATAAATACATCATAAACCACAATTCGAGTTCAAATGAAAAATCCAGATTTTAGAAGTGGGAGACAGGCACGGGAAGAGAAGCTGCTGGGAATAAATAAAAAAAAAAAAAGAACAAAAGGACAAAAGTAACTTTGCCTTGGAGCTGGGAGCTGAAATGGGATCAGCTGGGACGGGGCTGGAAAGGTGTGGGGGGTTCATCTGGGCTAATGAACCTGTGTTAATTGGCTGCTGCAATTAACAGGATGGCCCCAGCTCTGAAATTCCCAAAGCATTTCATGCCAGCAGGGATTCCAGGAGAGCTGGGGGACCCCAAAAGGGGGGATGCAGCCCCCAGGGGACCCCACAAACCCCACGTGGATCTGGATATTCCAGAGAAAAGGGAAATCCCTCCAGGCTGGGGGGTCACACTCCAGCAGGGCTCTGCCAGTGCCAGGACCTTCCAGAAAGAACCATTTTACACTTTTTGGGGTTGTTTTTGCCAGGCTGAGCAGCTCTGAACACCCCAGGATTGCTGTTCCCACCAGCAGCACCCACTGAACTCTGAGGGGAAAATAAAGTGGGAATGAAATAAAATGGGAATTTCTGCCCCAGGGCTCTGCCAGCACTGGGAACAGCTAGGACCTTCCAGCACAGACCTTTTTACATTTTTGGGGGTTATTTTTTACCAGAATAGGCAGCTCTGAACACCCCAGGATTACCGTTCCAACCAGCAGCATGCACTGAACTCTGAGGGGAAAAATCCAAATAAAATGAAGATTTCTTCCCCAGGGCTCTGCCAGCACTGGGAGCAGCCAGAACCTTCTAGAAAGACCCATTTTGCATTTTTTGGGGTTGTTTTTGCAGTTCTGGACACCCCGGGATTACCATTCCAACCAATATCCCATGGGCACAGCGCCCACTGAACTCTGAGTCTCCAAATAAAATTATCAGAAAAATCAAAAAACCAAAAGTCCAAATGAAATTGGGATTTATGCCCCAGGACTCTCCCAGCTGCCCAACCAACTCTGAAGGCATTTGCCCGAATTTTCAGTCAGTTTTGCAGAATTTCCTCCTGAGTTTGTCCTTCTGGAGGAGGAAGCGGCTCTGCTCTGCTGGAAGGAGCAGCTCTCTGAGAGTTTATCAACATCTCAACGTGCCACTAATGGAAATTAAAAAGGCAAATGTTTGTTGTTTCGCTGCCTTCTAGGAAAATAAAAAGCAGGAACAAAGGGACTCATTCTTGGGTGTTTCTCTGGGGAATTGGGGGGAGGAGGCTCTGCTGAATCTGCCAGGATTTATTTCAGTGTGGTGCCTCTTCTGCAGCTGCACTGAGGGGAAAACACAGCAAGAATCTCCGAGAGAAAGGAAAGAAAAAGTGATTTTTTTAAAAATCCATGACCCTACAATAATTTTCCACTTAATCTTTTATTTGTGGGGTTCCCAGACAAAGGAGGGAGTGATGAATCTGACTCCATGTTCTTAGAAGGCTGATTTATTATTTTATGATCTATATTATATTAAAGAATGCTGTACTAAACTATACTAAAGAATACAGAAAGGATATTTACAGAAGGTTAAAAAATAATAATGAAAACTTGTGACTCTTTCCAGAGTCCCAACACAGCTGGACAGTGATTGATCTTTAAATAAAAACAATTCACATGAAACCAATGAAACGATCACCTGTTGGATAAACAATCTCCAAACATTCCAAAGCAGCAAAACACAGGAGAAGCAAATGAGATAAGAATTGTTTTCATTTTTCTCTGAGGCTTCTCAGCTTCCCAGAAGAATCCTGGACAAGGAGATTTTTCAGAAAATGTGATGGTGACAACTCAATATCCTGGCACTCCTTGGTGTTCACTTCTGAATTCCTGTGAGCACAAAGGCTGCGGAAATTTCCTCTTTTTTTGATGGGAAAATCAATAGTTTCCACCTCTGCCTCAACTCATTCAGGTGTCAGGAGCTGAATTTGCACCTGAACTGCATTTGAAAATTCATGAAAATTCACCTGAGTTGCATTTCCTGACATTTCCTTATTGTCCCTTAAATCCCTCATCCAAAGGAAAAGAAAAAGTGCAACTTCTTTAAAAACCACAATGATTTTTAAAATATTCTTGGCCCTACAATAATTTTCCAGTTAATATTGTTGCACT
Organism: Tangara arthus; assembly: GCA_035584835.1. Taxonomy (NCBI): domain Eukaryota; kingdom Metazoa; phylum Chordata; class Aves; order Passeriformes; family Thraupidae; genus Tangara; species Tangara arthus. The sequence goes on from JAWMQZ010000082.1 coordinate 2,654,241, forward strand.
CCTTGGTGTTGGCTTCTGATTTCCTGCTCGACACAAAGGCTGAGGAGGCGATGGAAGGGTGGGAGCACCGTGGTGATTTAGCAGGAATTATTTCACCTCAGAACCTGGAGAAAACGGAAATTTTTATTTTTAACCTCAAAAGGCTGGAGTACAGCCAGGTTGGAAGAGTTTCCCTGCAATGCCCAGGTGACACCTGATGAAAATTCAGAACCATCAGGGGAAGAGCTCCTCGAAGCTGCTGCGGGGGGGAGCTCTCCGGGCACTGGAATTCCTACCAGGAAATTTCCATTTCCACCCCTGGAATGCCGGGATCCTCATCCCTTGGCTGAATTTCTCAGGGCTGAATGCTGGATTTCTCCTCAGACACTCGTGAGATCACCCAAGCTCTGGAACCAACTGCAAGCCCTTAATTCAATTATCTCTGCCGCAGCTGCTTTCCTTTAAACATGAACTCTCTCAGAACAGGCTGTAAATTATTGAATTCCTATTTTAATTTGTTTTCTTACGTTTGTAACTCTCTCCTCCACCCTCCCAACACCTCTTTATATATAAAAAAAAAGGAGACACAACAACAACAAGCCCCAAGCAGGTATCAGGCTGTTAATAATTGATGAAGCATTTGTAAACCCTTAGCAGTGAACAGGAGAGTGACACATGAATAAAACATGGGCAGAGGCTCTGGCTGACAGCGTAAAACACCCAGGCTGGGCTTTAAAGCAGCTTTTGTGCAACAGGAGAACGAAGCTGGGCTTTGGTTTGTGTGTGATAGGGGAGGGGAAGGTGCTGGGGGGCAGAACTCACCTGGGCAGGTGTCTCAGACCTCCAGCAACAGCCCTGGCATACTCCTGAACCTCTATTTTAAAATAAAAATAAAAATATCTTTATTATTGTTGTTGTTTTGTTGATGTTATTATTATTATTGCTCAGTACTATTATGATTATTACTATTGCTTAGTACTATTATGATTATCACTATTTATTAATAATATTACTACTACTATTACTAATATTATTACAGGTTATTATTACTATTATTATTATTGCTATTAATAGTATGCTGTTGCTATTATTGTGATTTATTATTGCTATTTATTATTGCTATTATTACTATTATTCCTCCTCCAAGAGTATTTCTTTATTATTTTCACTATTATTTCACCCAATTCTTTGCCCACCACAGCAAGTGTGAAAGACAAAACATTCACAGTTGTGAAATGCAGAATGCAAAGACTCCTTAATAAGGAGTTAATTTTATTTATTCCTTAATAAATGTGGAATTGACACCCCAAATTTCACTGATCCCTCCCCAATCCCTCTCCCTCCCTGCCTGCCCTTCCATTTGCAGGTACTGGATTTCCTAACCCCTCAAATCTGGATTTCCAAACCCTCAATCTGGATTTCCAAACCCTTCAATCTGGATTTCCAAACTCCTCAATCTGGATTTCCAAACCCCTCAAATCTGCATTTCCAAACCCCCAGGCTCTGGTTTGTCTCCAGCACCATCTCCCCCCTGCCCTGAGGTGCCTGAGCAGGCATGGATGGATTTCCTGGAAATGGGATTCCAGCTCCATCACTAAAACCCAACTGCTGCTGTTGGCCTGGGTGAGATTTCCCTCCAGGGAGGGATTTGTTCAATCAGTGATGGAATTTTTACTTTTTGTCACTATAGGACACGAAATAACACGCAGCTTTCTTAAGGGTAAAAGAGAATTTTAAAATTTCTCACTCCAATATTTATAGATTTCAAAAAGTGACAGTGGATTGGAGGGTGACAATGCCACCTCTCCAATGGCACTGGACAAACCAACAGCCTATTGTTGGGAAGGATGAAAGTTTGACAAGAAAGTCTCACAGATCTGTGTGCTTGGCAGAAAGATTTTTAAATGTAGAATCTGAAGAAGGAATAGAGATGGAAGCAAGTTTTGATAGAGAAGAAAAGAATTGCTGAGCCAATCTCACTGGATAACCAAGGAGGCAAAGGCTGTGTTAGTTAGAAGGGGTTTTTATGGCTTAGAGCAAAGGATAAACCCACCTCAAACAAGGAGATGTTTTTACCAAGCAGAAAGAGCACAGATAAACAAGCCTGCTGATTTTGCAAGTAGAAAAAAGGTCTCAGAATTTTCCACTGCAAGAAAACTGAACAACAACTTCTTGCTTAAACTGTAATGTACTGACTTTTAGTGATTGGAGAACAGTAACATGAATATGGTAATGATAGTAGTTATGATAGGCTATAGATAATAGTTAAGGAATAGATTGGTTCTACTATAGATTGGTATTAAGATGCTCAGCAAAGAAAAGTATATAATGCATTTGTAGCCAAAATTAAAGGGTCTCCAGGCCTGCCGGCAGCTGGAGCTGACAGCTGTAGGCACAGCTCTGTCACCCACCACCCTGGACTGCTGTAATGTCTTGGATGGAATAAACTGCATTTTGGATACAATAAACTGCATTTTGAAGAGCTGCCTGGAGTCCCACATCTCTCATTTCGGCTCTTACAGTGGCACCCAACGTGGGGTGCCATTAGTAAGAACCTGAATGAGGGAGAATGAGGGATGTGGGTCTCCAGGCCTGCCTGCAGCTGGAGCTGACAGCTGATAAACTGCATTTTGTATACAATAAACGGCATTCTGTATACAATAAACTGCATTTTGGAGAGGCCCTGGAGTCCCACACCTCTCATTTCGGCTCTTACATTTTCCCATCACCAGGCATTTGCAAGCAGCTCATGTGTGCTGGTAACAGAGTCAGGCTGGCAGAGGAACAGGGAATCAGGCAAATATCTGACCCCAGGACTGATCCAGGACATGGAGCCAACAATCCTGACTCAGTGGATGGCTCGTGGTTAGCATAATTGATCCCCAGGATGCTAAAAGCCATGAAAATGAATCATGAGGGTCTGTGTCCTCACTGAGACTACAAAAATGCTTCCTCTGACTGCAAAAAAAAAAAAGCTCCCTCCAAGTAGACGTTGCCTTGATGCCCCAGAAAATGCATCAGTAAACACAAATCCAGTGGATGAGTACTTGGAGTGCAGCCAGGAAACAGTCTGAGGCAGCTCCTGGCAGGCCTCCCCATCATTAGGAACCAGGAAAACCTCCTTAACAGACCCCAAAGAAAACTTTATTACACTTGCTGTGCTGCTCAGCTGTTTGAAGCCTTCCTGAGACAGCCCTGAATAGAAGAACAGACTTCAAAGTCAGGGCAAAAGGACTACTTAAGTGCATTTTGCCTTCCCAGCAGAAGGTTTGGCAGCTGCTGTTCTCACAGACATGAGCCCATCCTGGTTTCTAACCCAAGCAATGAGTAATTACTCCTTGAATAACAAGCAGCCAGCACACAAACTGCCTCTCCATGCCGCGGTGTCTCCAGGGTGGGGAGGAAAGGAGCGTGTGGCCAGAGCTCAGAATGGTTTTCCCACAAAAAGCAGAAGCAGCACCCAGCCAGCTTCTCCAGTTTTGTGATTCCCTCATTTTCTGCACCCAGGAGAGCTCGGCTGCTCAGCCATAGCCAGTCTGAGGAACTGGGCTATACTGGGAGGCAGGAGGTGCAGGTTCAGGTGCTGGTTTTGGACATCTTTTGCAGCAAAAATGCTCCTGCTGCAAGCTCAAGTGGGGGATTTCCCCTGGTTCCCCTCCCTCTACATTTCTTCTGCCTCCAACAGCAGCAGGAACAATCACACAGGATGCAGAAAGCAGAAGCCCCTTCCTTGGGGGCTCCCACAGCGGCCCAGCCCTGCTCCTCCTGCAGCTCTCCCTGCTCCTCCTGCAGCTCTCCCCCATCCCCATCCCCAGCCCTGCAGCTCTCCCTGCTCCTCCTGAGCTCTCCCCCATCCCCATCCCCAGCCCTGCAGCCCTCCCTGCTCCTCCTGAGCTCCCCCTGCTCCTCCTGAGCTCTCCCCCATCCCCAGCCCCAGGCAGTCACGTTGTGAGCAGCCCTGCTGGCTCTGCACGTACTCCCTTGGCTCGTGGCTCCTGCCAGGGAAACCAGCTTGTCCCCAACTCCTGCAGCTGTCCCCCAGCCCTGTCACTGCTCAAATCCTCCCTCTGGGCCAAATCTGTGCTGAGCAGCCCAGGAGAAGGAGGGCTGGCAGGCAGGGACCACACACAGCTCTGCCCCTTCCAGAGCATCCCAGAGAGGTGACCCATCCTGTGGGATTCACATTTTTTTGGAAAAATCCCTTTGCTCAGCATTTTTCTCCTGGGAAGCTGAGAAGCCTCAGGAAAAAAAAAATAAAAGAAAACAATAATTATCTGATTTACTTTTCCTGTGTTTTACTCCTTCAGAATGTGTTTAGAGATTGTTTACCAACAAGTAGTTGTTTAATTAAATTTCTAGTCTGAGTGTTTTGACTCTTTGGCCAATCAGTGCCAAGCTGTGTCAAGACTCTGGAAAGAGTCAAAACTTTTCATTATTATCTTTTTAACCTTCTGTCTGTATCCTTTCTGTATTCTCTAGTATAGTTTAGTACAATATTCTATAATATCATATCATAATAAATTAGCCTTCTAAAAACATAGAGTCAAATTCATCATTTGCCACCATGATATTTTCTGAAAAATCCCTTTGCCAGGATTTTTCTCCGAGAAGCTGAGAAGCCTCAGAGGAAAAGAAAAGCAATAATTATCTGCTGCTGTGGAATGCAACAGCTGCATCTTTGGTTGGTCTCATGTGGTTGTTTCTAATTAATGGCCAATCACAGCCCAGCTGTCTTAGACTCTCTGGTCAGTCACAAGATTTTGTGATCATTCCTTTCTATTCCTTTCAAGCCTTCTGATGAAATCCTTTTCTTCAATTCTTTTAGTATAGTTTTAATATATAATTTTCTTTTAATATAATATATATCATAAAATAATAAATCAGCCTTCTGA
>JAWMQZ010000082.1:2673092-2690088 GCA_035584835.1 Tangara arthus
TATTATATTATATTATATTATATTATATTATATTATATTATATTATATTATATTATATTATATTATATTATAATTACGTTACATTATTATGCTATACTAAAACTATACTAAAGAACACAGAAAGGATACAGACAGAAGGCTAAAAAGGTACTAAATGAATCTTGTGACTCTCTCCAGAGTCTGACACAGCTTGAGAGTGATCGGTCATTAAGTAAAAACAATTCACATGAATTCAATGAAACAATCCCCTGTTGGATAAACAATCTCCAACCACATTCCAAAGCAGCAAAACACAGGAGAAGCAAATCACATGATTATTGTTTTCCTTTTTCTCTGAGGCTTCTCAGCTGCTCAGGAGCAAATCCTGGTCAAAGAGAATTTTCAGAAAATGTGACGGTGACAGTGCAGAGCCCTGGGGCTGATAGGGATCCCAGAGATTCCCAGGCTCAGGGGTTTGTTGAGAATGAAAGGGACAGCTGGGAGAGTGGGGGGATGGAAGAGGTGCAGAGACACCTGTGAGTGTGGGGGAAGGATGGCCTGGGATGGGGAAGGACGGAGGGATGGACGTCAGTGAGGGACGGATGGACATTTGTGAGGGACGCATGGACATTACTGAAAGAAAGATGGACATTTGTGAGGGAAGGATGGCCAGGGATGGGGAAAGGATGGTCAGGGGTGGGGAAAGGAGGGAGGGATGGACATTAGTGAGGGAAAGATGGACATTAGTGAGGGAGAGATGGATATTACTGAGGGAAGAGCAGCGAGGGAGGGATGGACACTGGTGAGGGAAGGATGGACATTTCTCAGGGAAGGATGAACATTTGTGAGGGAAGGATGGTGAGGAATGGGGAAAAGATGGCCAGGGATGGGTGAAGAATGAAGGGATGGACATTTGTGAGGGAAGGATGGACATTTGTGAGGGAAGGATGGCCAGGGATGGGAGAAGGAGGGAAGGATGGTCACTTCTGAGGGAGTGATGGACATTTCTGAGGGAAGGATGGATATTACTGAGGGAAAGATGGATATCAGTGAGGGAGGGATGGACACTGGTGAGGGAAGGACGGACATTTGTGAGGGAAGGATGGTGAGGAATGAGGAAAGGATGGCCAGGGATGGGTGAACAACAAAGGGATGGACATTTGTGAGGGAAGGATGAACATTCCTGAGGGAAAGATGGTCACTGCTGAGGGAGGGATGGCCAGGGATGGGGAAAGGATGGCCAGGGATGGGTGAAGAATGAAGGGATGGTCACTTCTGAGGGAAGGATGAGCATTTGTGAGGGAAGGATGGCCAGGGGTAGGGAAAGGATGGAGTGATGGACATTTCTGAGGGAAGGATGGACATTTGTGAGGGAAGGATGGCCAGGGGTGGGGAAAGGATGGAGTGATGGACATTTCTGAGGGAAGGATGGACATTTGTGAGGGAAGGATGTCCAGGGGTGGGGAAAGGATGGAGTGATGGTCATTTCTGAGGGAAGGATGGCCTCTGCAGTGTTCCTGGCTCCAGCAGTGGCTGCTGCAGGAAGCACAAGCCCTGCCAGCCCTGGGGATGAAGAGCCAACTGTCTGCAGTGGAGAAGCAGCTGGAGCTGCTCTCCCTGGCGGCAGCAGCAGCAGCAGACCTGGCCTGAGAGATGCCAGGAATTGAAATCCAGCGTGTGCAGGGTTTGCTGGCTGGGCTCCCTCCTGGAACAGCTGCTGGAGGAACCCTGCCAGCAGGAACGGGATATTTCTGTGGGTTTGGGCTCCTGCTCTGCCAGCACGGCCTTTATTCCAGCAGAGAAGGGAGAAATCCTTAGAAGAGAACTGAAGTCACACTGGTTCTTGGATAAACCCTTCCCATTTGGATAAAAATCCACTCAAGTTGTGGAAAAATCCCACAGAACCCAAATTCACCTGAGCAGGTTCCCAGGGTGGGGCTGAAACCAAGGTGATGCTGCTGTGCTGAAACCTCCTGGCTCTCTGTCACAAGGGTAAAATATCCCTGAGAATTCATCCTGGAGAAAGGATTTTTCCTGTGTGGAGGCTGGAAAAACAAAGCTCTCAGCTCAGCCATCACCTTGGCCCAGTTTGGTGAATCAGGGGATGGGTGAGAGGCAGATCCCAGATTTCCTTTTGGGAGCAGATCAGTGCCTGGCTCAGCCCCTGCTCTCACCCCTGCAGATCAGAGCTGACAGAATTAATAACTCAGGTCATCTCAGCCCTGAACACACAAAAATATCATCAAATCCCTTCATGGGCAATGATGCTCCAGGACAAGGACTTGGGGCCTCATTGCCCACCCAGGTTTTAACCTGGCCTTTTGGGATTGCTGAGGTTTGCAACGTCCCTTTGGGCTAGAACAGCTGAAAAGTGGGGCCAGTGCAAACCACTAAAAGTCCATTTTCCATTTAAGTTCCAGCTAAGAACCACAAGCACTGCTGACAGTTCAGATATTCAGCATCATCATTTTACATGCAGTTCTTATCATTTGTGATTTCTTGGGTAATTCCAAAGGATTGAAATTGTTTTTAAAGGGTGTTATGAAGTTTTAACATATTAAATATCTGTGTACGTGGTGTAGAGAATTTTATGGAGTGAAATTGAGGCCTGTCCCAGGATCCATGGGATGAAAATGATCCATTTCCAACCCCCAGCAGTCAGAGCCTCACAGACAGGAGTTGCTGTGTCCTTATGGCCAGGCAGAGCTTCCCAGGTTGCTTTTCCATTGTTTTTCCATGGATCTGGTTTAAAAAGTTCCAACCCAGGGATGAAACCTCCCAGCTCTGACGCCAGGAAATCGAGTCTTTGGGCACCTGCCTGAACAAAGGCTGTTTGCTCTGGTTAAAGGCCCATAAAGAGAAGAATTCGGGCATTTAAAAGCTCTCTTTTTTAAAATTTACCAGTTCAGAGGAGCCCTGCAAGCTCCAGGAATTTGGGAAAGCTTGGACTCAGCATCCAGGGCCTGCAAGAACCGTGTCGGATTTCCCTCGGTGTGTGTGCCAGGCAGGCAGGAAATATTCATCACCTCCCATCCTGTTTTGTCACCCTTTTTGTTCCGTGTAGCTGCATTTATGTGAAGTGTGCAGCAGGGATGTTTGTGTTTGTATTTACATGACTGTTATTAGAGAAAGAGCTGCCACTTTGACACTGCATTTATGTGGGAGCCATCTCCCACTTTCCAATGCAGACTTGGCTCTTTTTTTTTTTAATTTATTTTTTTTCCCCTTTTTCTTTTCATCCTGGCTGAGGATGTGTCCTACTTTCTTGTTTAGAAGATGATATGCTTGCATTATGCATTCTAAATATAGGTTTTTATTTTTTCTTTTCTTGTGCAAAGCAGGTTGACGTGGTCGTCAAAAGAAATGAATTCAGAGCTCCTCTTCTGCCCCAGGGGAGCTGTGCTGGGAGAATTTTATTCCAAGGAAGGGCTAAAACACCAAGCTGCTGATGTGTTCCAGGACAATTTACTGCATTTTAGATTTATATGTATATATATCTTTTTTTTACCTGTTTTTATCACAATTTGGGACTGGCAGGGCCTGAGGAGGAGGAGAGGGAGCGGAAAAACCTCACATGGACCAAGGGTCCGCTCAAAATGCCCTTCCCAAAAACTCATCACAACCTCAGTCCGGAGAGAAGCAGGCAGGGATTGAGGGGATCCAGAGAGGGATTGAGGGGATCCAGGCAGGGATTGAGGGGATCCAGACAGGGGTTGGGGGGATCTAGAGAGGGATTGAGGGATCCAGGGAGAAATTGGGAGGATCCAGGGAAGGATTGAGGGATCCAGGGAAGGATTGAGGGGTCCAGGGAGAGACTGGGGGATCCAGGCAGGGACTGAGGGGATCCAGAGAGGGAGTGAGGGGATCCAGAGAGAGACTGGGAGGATCCAGGGAAGGATTGAGGGATCCAGGGAAGGATTGAGGGGATCCAGGCAGGGATTGAGGGGATGCAGAGAGAGACTGGGGGATCCAGGCAGGGATTGAGGGGATCCAGGCAGGGATTGGGGGGATCCAGGCAGGGATTGAGGGGATCCAGGGAGAGATTGAGGGATCCAGGCAGGGATTGAGGGGATCCAGGCAGGGATTGAGGGCATCCAGGCACAGATTGAGGGGATCCAGGCAGGGACTGGGGGGATCCAGGGATTGGGGGAATCCTTTGGCCCAGCCCTGTGCCCATCCTGCTCTCCCAAATGTGCGGATTTCCCCCCATTTCAGGGTGAAATGTCAGGAATTTCAGGGCTTTCTCAGCCCTGACTGCACCAAGCACCCACCTCTAGCCCCTCCTGGCTGAGGTTTGAACAAAATTCCTCCTTATTTCCAGCACTGATCCAAAAGGGGAGGACAGGGAGTCACTGGCCTTGGGAGCAGAGCCTGAAGGTGACTCTCAACATCTCTCTCAATTTCTCTCCTGATGAAATGAAATTATTGGCTTATTTGGAAAAAGAGAAGAGGGGAGAGCACCCAAACAGCACAGAATGAAGGACCTGCAGCAGGGAGCTCCACAGAACATAAAACATCTCTTTTAAAGGAAGAACACTCCAGAACCTCCCAGCCCAGGGAGGAAGGAGCAGCTCTGTGGGCACCCTCTGTTTCCAAAATCCAGGAATTTCCCAGCTCCATCACCCTAAACCCTGGCAAACATCACGGGCAGAGTTAAAGGGAATTAACTAACGGGAAAACCCCGTTTCCTTTGAGGAACCTGGCTACTTCTCACCCAAATCTTTGCTTTTTGGGGTTGTTCCTGTTTAAAATCCCAGAGCCAAATCCCTCTGTGGTCCAGCACTGGGGGGTTCAATGCATTGACAGCAGGGACAGGGAAGCAAACACGCCCTTTTCAGCTCCCCCTGTAATTCCTCCTCCATCAGGTGCAGCTCTGCTCAGCAGCCAGGACGTGGGGATTGTTCCAGCCCCGTCCTTGTGACATTTCATTAAGCTGCTCGTTTAAAGCTTATCATTAGAGGGACTGGAAGAACTTAATTGCATCCTATTTTCCCTGCCTGGAGATGCATTGGAGGAGTCAGTTTGCATTTTGATTTATTTTTTTTTTTTTTTTCTTCTTTCGTTATTTCAAGGTCTTGGTGCTGCACAGAATTTTAAGTTGCTCCATCTGCTCGGCTCCCTCCTCACCTGGGGCTGGCAGAACCCCTGCTATTAGAGCTGTCAATATTCCTCTTCTAAACTCGAGCAGGAATGGAGATCACAGCCAGGAGTTTACCTGGGAAAGGCCTTTGCATAAGCGGGAAAAGGAATAAAAAGCCATAAAACCACACAAAATAGAGAATGTTTCTCTTTGCTGCAAGCAAAATCTGTTGTCCTCTCCTTTAAGATACCCCAAACAAAAACTCCCAACACTTCTTCACCCCACGCAGGGGGAAAAAAAATTCCAGCTTGAACAGCACCGAACCAAAAAAAGGGTCACAACTTGAGGCAGGACAGCCTGACCTGAGTGTCCCCTGCAGGCTGGGCACAAAAATCCCCCGGTGTTGCCCTGGAGGAGCCTCTGCGCCGCTGCCTTTCATTGTGCTGAGATGTGAAATCCTCTCTCTGTAGCAGCCACTGGGGAGGGCTCCAGAGAGCTGCTCCTGCAGAAGGTGAACTGGCGCCCCGGGCTAGGTGGGATTACAAAAGCAAAGGGCACAGAGGGCTGGTCTGTGCAGGGAAAGGGCAGAGAGAGTCGGTGTGTGCAGGAAAAGGATTCAGAGAGTTGGTCTGTGCAGGAAAAGGACACAGAGAGAGTTGTTCTGTGCAGAAGAAGGGCAGAGAGAGTTTTTCTGTGCAGGAAAAGGGCAGAGAGAGTTGGTGTGTGCAGGGAAAGGATTCAGACAGTTGGTGTGTGCAGGGAAAGGATTCAGAGAGTTGATGTGTGCAGGGAAAGGATTCAGAGAGTTGGTCTGTGCAGGGAAAGGATTCAGAGAGTTGGTGTGTGCAGAAGAAGGGCAGAGAGAGTTGGTCTGGGCAGGGAAAGGATTCAGAGAGTTGGTGTGCGCAGGAAAAGGACACACAGAGTTGTTCTGTGCAGAGAAAGGATTCAGAGAGTTGTTCTGTGCAGGAAAAGGACGCAGAGAGTTGATCTGTGCAGAAGAAGGGCAGAGAGAGTTGTTCTGTGCGGGGAAAGGATTCAGAGAGTTGATCTGTGCAGAAGAAGGACACACAGAGTTGTTCTGTGCAGGAAAAGGACACAGAGAGTTGGTCTGTGCAGGGAAAAGACACAGAGAGTTGGTCTGGGCAGGGAAAGGATTCAGAGAGTTGGTCTGTGCAGAAAAAGAATTCAGAGAGTTGATCTGTGCAGAAGAAGGACACACAGAGTTGTTCTGTGCAGGGAAAGGATTCAGAGAGTTGTTCTGTGCAGAAAAAGCTGCTGGAGCTCCCGGGCAGCACCCTGAGCCAGGGGAAACTCATCAGGGTTATAAAGGCCAGGCTGGTGGGGCTGGCTCTGCTCCTGGCACGGGACAGGGGAACCCCGAGCCAGGGAAAACTCATCAGCCCAGGCTGGTGGGGCTGGCTCTGCTCCTGGCACGGGACAGGGCCAGCAGAGGTCCCTCCATGGCTCAGCAGCCCTGGGCCCCTTCCCGTGTTCATTGTCCTGTGGTATTTTTGGGGTCTCCCATGGCAGGAAGGAATTGAGAATCTGACTCCATGTTCTTAGAAGGCTAATTTATTATTTTATTATATTATATTATATAATACTATACTAAAACTATGCTAAAGAATACAGAAAGGATACAGAGAGAAGGCTTAACAAGATAATAATGAAAACCTGTGACTGCTTCCAGAGTCCCAACCCAGCCTGACTGTGGCTGGTCATTTACTGAAAACAATTCACCTGTTGGATAAACAATGTCAAACCACATTCCAAAGCAGCAAAATACAGGAGAAGCAAATGAGATAATTATTGTTTTCCTTTTTCTCTGAGGCTTCTCAGCTTCCCAGGAGAGAAATCCTGGGCAAAGAGGATTTTTCAGGAAACGTGATGGTGATAGTTGTCCCCTGTTCACTCCACTCTGTGCACATTGCAAGGACAAACTGCCCCAAACCAGGCTGGATTCAACCTTAACTCCTCCAGCCATGAACTGACACCAAGAACCCCCAAATATTCCAGTGCCAAATGGGTTTGGTGCTGCTGGATAAAAACCCAGCACAGAGGAGAAGGAAAGGAGTGTTAGGAAAATCAATCCACAAACACCAGAGGTTTATGTCCAAAAAGGAGACAGAGGAGTCCTTTGACTTTATTCCAATCAAGGCAGAGGCCATGGGGCATTCCCCTGAGATCTCTCCAATTTTTGGAGGACCCAGCCTCCCTTTTTATCCCAATTTCCAGCCACATTTCCCTTCTCTTTTTCCCCATTTCTGAGGTACTTGAGAGGTTCAGACTTCCCAGAACACCTGATCCCAAAGATTCCCCTCTGATGTATAACCCTCCCCTTTCATTTTTAATTATTTTGGAATTTAGGGGTTTTTCTTCCTTGTTGTTTCTTTCATCTTTCAATGCCTAATTTCATTTGCCAGCAAACCTAAAGTTTACTTATAAAAGCAAATATATTTTTCCATTCATCAATCAGTAGACTCCTTCCCATTGTTTCTTTTCTCTCCCAGTGCTGGTTTTATCTCCCAGCAGACCCACAGCTTGTTTGGAAACACAAATCCCCCATTCCTCTCCCTCCAAAGTGGAGGAGCTGGGGGATGTGTCTGCACTCACTGCATGGTTTAAAGGTCAAGTGGCTCCTTCTGGCCCTGTCCCAAGTGGCAGAGCCCTCTGGGGCTGCTCTTGTCACAGGGAGCAGGGACACGTTTGGGTTGGTGGTGGCTCCCCCTGCCAGAAATGTTCTGCCTGGGAAATGGGCTGTGACTGAGCAGGCAGCTTTCTAATGACACCTCAAACTGAGGTTTTTATCCCTGTAAATGCAACTAGGTCTCAGTGTCCCTGATTAGTTTCTTGTGACAAATTCCATCTGCCTGCCTGGGAACAACAAAGACCTAAAAAACCTGAGCACCAGCCATGCAGCCAACTGCTCCCATGCTGGGCTTTGTCATCACAAGAAATCACTTACAAAACAGGAAACTCTTCCTTGTTCCACTCAATTTCCTGGGACTATTTGCTGTGAAATGTCACCTTCTCAGATGAAGGAATGGGATTTATCACAATTAAGGGAGGCTTTGACATATCCCTTTAAGTGAATTAAGGGTGCTCTAATTCTGAATTCGCCCAGGGCCTTGTTGGTGCGGTGGGAGTCCTCAGAACATCAGAAGCTTGCACATTTTTGGGCAGTTTTTGGTGTGATTTTGCTGCTCCTGGCAGTGTGGCCTGCCAAGGTGGACAACGAGTGGCTCATTGTCAGAATGTTGGCCCTGAACATTCCTCAGGAATGCAGAGAGAGGACTCTTGTGCTGGGTTGTTGATTGACGGCGCTGTTTCCCGTGTGTTTGGGATTTTGAGTCACAATGCACCTGCGTCACTGCCCTCGTCAGTCACCGCTTTCCTGCTCTGAGATTTTGGCTGCTACACGAGACACAGAGGAGCTGAACCCATACAGGGGTTCCAAGGCACAGGGGTTCCACGGCACAGGAGTTCTGTCTCACAGAGGTTCTGTGGCACACGAGGTCTGTGGCACAAGGGTTCTGTGGCACACATGAATTCTGTCTCACATGGGTTCTGTGGAACACAGGTTCTATCTCACACAGGTTCTATCTCACACAGGTTCTGTGGCACACAGGTTCTGTCCCACACAAGTTCTGTGCTATACAAGTTCTGTGGCACACATGGATTCTCTCTCACACAGGTTGTGTCTCACACAGGTTCTGTGGCACACACGGATTCTCTCTCAGGTTCTCTCTCACACATGGATTCTCTCTCACACAGGTTGTGTCTCACACAGGTTCTGTGGCACACATGGATTCTCTCTCACACATGGATTCTCTCTCACACAGATTCTCTCTCACACAGGTTCTGTGGCACACGGGTTTTGCTCCACAGGTGCTGGTGCAGTGATGGCAGAGCCCTGGCCCAGAGAGGGGCAGGTGGAGGTGGCTCCCAGCAGCACTGCCCACCCTGGTCCCTCAGTCTCCTCCTCAGCCCCCTCACAATGGAGGTTTTCCCTTTTTAACCTTTAACCCTCCCTAAGTTCTGTCCATCAACCCCTTCTTGGCTGTCCAGTGGTGGAGATCTCTTCCTCAAATCCTGACTGGAGCTCAGGTGTTCCACAGTGACAAGCCAGCCCTCCCAGGTGTCCCAACCCAGCTGTCCCTTGATAACCACGTGAGGGGGCACAGCAGAACTATAAACCTATAAAACTTTTCTTAACCTACATGATATTTGATATTTGTCCATTAATTGATACATATATGATATTTGTCCATTAATTGTGAGAGTCAATCATCACATGACTCATCTATCACAAAGGGGATCCTTAAGCCAAGCTCTTGAACCTGACCTGGCCCAGTGCTCTGTAGCACAGCCAAGCCCAGAGGAAGGTGGTGGATCTCCAGGGCTGGTGTCCTCAAACTAACAAAGGGATCCTTAAGCCAAGTTTTCCTTTGAACCTGACCTGGCCCAGTGCTCCTGTAGCCCAGCCAAGGCATCTCTGCTGGCCTGAGCAGCACAGGCCCTGCTTGGGCCACCACAGGGACCCTGTCTGTGCCCCCAGAGCTGCTGCCCACGGAGCCACCGAGGGCCTGAGCAGCTCCCACACCTCCAAACTGAACCAGAGCTGCCAGAGCTGGTCCAGCAAGCCAGCCTGGGTTGCAAATCCACAGCTGACAGGACAAGCCCAGAGCAGCCAGGACGGCATTCCTGGGTGCAAGCAGAGCCTCTGGCACCCTCCATGAGTTGTTCTCAAAGAGATGATGCTTGCAAATGAGCTCAGCAGGCTGGGACTCCCAAAGCAGCCCCAATGCAGCCAAGGGAGCATCCCCTGCTCCACTCCCAGCATTTGGAGACTTCACAAGCAGGAAGATCCCACCCTGGTCCCTGCTGCCCTGGCCACAGCCATGTGAGGGCTCTCACCAGGACAGCTCTCCTTCCCTGCCAAACAGCTTTGCTCTTTGCCTCGTGTCAGGTGCTCACACAACTCTTTGCAAGGGCAATCATCTTGTTGGTTTTTTTTTTCATTAAAGATTTTCCTATTTCATTTAGAAGTTCTCCTGCTCCCATAGAACTTGGAGAAATGGGTCTCCTTATCTGCAGGCATGAGCTGATAGCACATGAACTCTGGCAGCTCTTCCAGCAGGGTGTGTGCAAGGTGATTTCAGCCATAAACCCATTGAGGGTGGGGTGGGATTTATTTATTTATTTTTTACCCTTCTCATTCTCCAGTTAGAAAGCTGCACTGATTTACAGATTCCCAGTTCCCCCATGGGTTCATGTGTGCTGAGGGACATTGGACTGTGAAAGCACATGCTCAGCAGGGCTGTCCTCTGCAGGGTGCATCCAGTGACTTCAACTCCAGACAAGCATGATACTGCAATTTTGGATGCAATTTTCCTCACCCGGCTTTGAGCTGTGGAGTGATGGGGGGACAGGGATGGGGATGGTGTGGACATGGAGATCATGAGGACCACAGAGATCCATGCTGGAGGGGCAGGGTGAGCTGTGCTGCTCTGGGTGCTGTCAGCCAGCAAAGGGGAGGGCAGGAAGGCACCAAGCAGCCCTTTTGGGCAGTGAGGGGTGAGAGGATGGGCTCTGCAGGGCAGCAGGAGGGGTCAGGGCTGCGTCCTGCAGACTGGGAGCTCCAGCAGGGCACTGGGCACCCGGACACCCCCTCTCCCCGCAGGAGGATGGCTTTGTGCACAGTTTATGCATAATAGATCTTCCGAGGAAAGAGATACTGTCTCCTTACTCCAAATACAATTTCAATTAGATGAATAGCAGCGTAATCCCATAGAGGCACTCAGCTGGGAACTGACCATGTGAGAGGCAGGCAGCCCTCCCCCAGCCGGGTGGTGAAAGGGGATCCCCCCCTCAACCTGCTGGCAAAGAGGCCCCGAACCCTCCAGCAGGGACCATCTGCTCCTGCATAGCCCCTCCTCCCTCAGCCCCTGAGAAGAAAGAGCCAGGGCCGCCAGTGCCTTCTGAAACAAAGGCAGGCCCAGGGACTGCTGCCTTCATCCCCTGGGACTGAGGAAGAGGAGGGAGTGGGAGCCCCAGTGAATCCCTGGGACACCCCTGTGCTGTGACCCTGTGGGCAGGCAGCGCTGGAGGGGATGCTCCAGGAGAAGATGGGGCACTGAAACGGGGAGAAGTTTTGTCCCCCCTGCAGCAGATGATGCCAACACAGGGGAAGAGGAGGAGGGAAGGAGGAGAGATCACAGGGACATCCAAACTCTCCTCCTTTTCCTCCCGCTCTGCCCCTGGCACATCCCAGGGCAGGGACTTGCTCTCCCTGCCATCCTGGCCAAAGGGCAGAGCTGCTGCACCATCTGTCAGTGATGAGGCAGCAGCAGTGCAAGTACAGAGCTGAGCTCTCTCCTTCCTCTGAATATCTCTGGGCTCTCGGAGGGAATTTCCTCTTGCATCGAAATTTTCAGAGTTGTCCCCTAGTGCCAGAGAGGTAATTTGGGGAAAGTCTTGAGAAACCAACATTGTGCAACTGGGAGTTTAAAGAGATTTTCAACCCACAAGGCAACTGACACCACTTTTGTCAGCAACTCTTACCAAAAGCCCTCTGTTACAGCAACCCCTTCCCAAGCAGGAATGCACTTCTCTCCCTCCTCCAGAGCAGATGTGCTCACTGGTATCAAACCAGCAGACCCTCGGCTTTGTAGAGTTACATCCCAACACCCTCCAGAGCAAATCTCTCCATCAGGGGCACCCTGCATCTCCCTGCCTCAGGACAGATGGGAGAGCAGCTCTGCAGCACACCAAGGAGCATCACCCAGCAGAAGGGGCAGCCTGGCAAGCTCTGCAGGGCAGCAGCAAGTCATTTTCTTGCTAAAGTCAACAGCTCAGAGCCTGAATACACACAGCTGGGCACAAAGTGGCTGGAGATCACATCTGCTGAATAAGAAGTGGCCATTGTTATGCTTTGTCACCCGTTTCAGAGCAGATAGCACTTTAAAGCCATTTGGCGTTGCACTCTGAATAGTTAAAAAGGTCAAGCTCTGAGCATGGGCAGTGGGGTGTTTTCCCAGCGCTGGAGCGTGATGAGAATATTCCCAGGTGCCAATATTTGTCTGAACATCCGCTGCCTTCCCAGTCCCTCACTCGGGAGGGGAGAGCTTTGATCTCTGCCCCAGCTGAGACCTGGAGCACGTTGTGCTTTCTCTGTCCCCACTCACTCTCTCCACAACCTGTTGCTGCGGAGCAGGACTAAAGGCAGGACCAAAGCCAGGACTAAAGGCAGGACTACAGCCAGGATTAAAGCCAGACTAAAGGCAGGACTATAGCCAGGACTAAAGCCAGGACTAAAGGCAGTGACACTGAGACACAGCTCTGCAGGAGATGGGCACTGAGGACCCGGGGGTTTAGCCCAGCCTGACCCTGCAGTCAATGCCTTAACATGCTCTTGATGTGAGATACAGTAGAACGGGCTCACAAAAGGCCAGTTCTTGGTTGCCAGTGAAAATGGTGCTGCTTTATCCTGGTTTTTGTGTCCTGGGATGCTGCTGGAAGCTCAGCAGGCACCCACGGCCAGCCAGGCGTGCGCCCCACCACGCTGCTCCCACAGTGCAATCACAAACCCAGACATAAATCGCGGTTAACCTTTGCTCTCTTCTCCTGTGTTTGTCCAGAGGCTACAGAAATATTGCACAAGACACGTGAGAGCCAGAGAAACAAAAATAACATTTATTAAACTGGCCCAGAGTGGGAGGGGTGGGGAGGTTTTTGGTAAGGCAATGCTTCTCACAGTAAGGGAATGCATTTGGGAAAATAATACAGACCAGGTAGTCCTTTATCAGCAAGTAAAGGTATGTGCTGGGATCTCAAAAGGGACAGACACACCCCCTCATGATTCACCTGCTTTTTACTTTGGCTCTGACTTTGACATCTTTGCTAAAGCAAAACAACTTCTTTCCCATCCGCTCAGCTCCTTCCAGCTCCCCTGACTTTTAAAACTCCGGCTAATTCCTTTTTTCCTCCCTTCTATCAGCACTGCAAAACAAAGTTGAACGCGTCCCAATGCCTTGTTATTTCTGAATGACGCAGGATTAACCAGAAGAAGAGAACCTGATTTTGCAAAACCGACTGAGATTTCAATTGCCAGAAAAATAAACACCTTGCTTTGCCCAGTACGGAGCTGCCTGCGAGATGTTTGTCTACCTGCAGAGAGAGATATCAGCCAGCTGCGCGTGTATTTGTGATGCTAAAACTGGCGTCACAAAGGCTGATAATCACGGGAAAGAACATTCCTGTGGGTTGAAACCCATGAAAGCACCAGGAAAGGTGCTAGAAAAGCCCAGTGAATATCCAGGCTGAGTTTATAGAGAGGAATCATCTGTGCTAGAGCATGCAAATACAGCCTCACGCAGCTTTTGTATTCGCTTGCCGCAAACCTGCGACTGAATGAGTTTTACCAGCACAAATGTTGGAGGAAAGTGAAGTTCAAAGCTGCACGCATGAGTAACCATGGAAACAGAATTTTAAATTTGCACATGCGAGTATTTGTATCCAAAGTACTTTGTAGGGCTCGGCCAATGCGGGGAAGAGGGACACCCCCATGTCACAGGCGGCCAATCGCGACTCGGAAACACGGCTTGAATTTCAAATATCACCTACTTACAGCAAACCTCCGTGTGTTCGGAGCGGAGAAAAAAGGAATGTGAAAAAACCTGCCTGGAATTGCCATCTGCTCGTGAATATTCCACAATTAGCAGGGACGGGGTTCATTGGATACATTATTCATTGTGGATTATTCGCCCAGATCTAACAGCAACAGTGCAACGGGCATTTCAATATTGGGATGAGGAGCCACTGCACACACAGAAGGTGTATGTGACTGTCCCCATGTGTGAATATGGATGTGCTCCTCTCCTCCAGGAATCCCTGGGAACAATAAATGTGTGACAAATACCTTGTCTTCTGCACCAAGAGAAAATCTAGAACTCTGTGATAAACTGTATTTTTTTGGTTTTGATCCCTTTTCCTGCTCATTTGTCCTCTGCCTCAACCCCTCCTCCCTCAACTGGGCTACTCAAGCCCCAAAATCTTTATTGCCATTTCAGCAATAAAGGCACTTGCTCTTTCCCTTGCTGTGGCCCAGGCTGTGGAAGAGGTTTGGTGAGACAATGTTTTTCCCATTTCCTCCCCAGTCTCCCAGTGTGACCCGTGTCAGGCTGTGAAAATCATAAAAAACAAAACAAAACAAAAACCTCCAAGTGCAACACTATATTTGCACTCGAGGCTTTCCCAGGAAATCTCCATGAGCTGCCTTGCAGTTTGCACTGGCCACAGCACAGATGGGTTTTGGGACCATTCACAGGTTCAGCTTTCACAGCACAGAGCCAAATAATCCATCAGATTGACCCTTGCAGACCTGTATGCCAAATCATGGCAAAACAGAGACACCCCAAAAACCTCTTCAGCTGAAAGTGATGACCAACAGGCACAGAAAGAAACAACCTTGGGAAGGGGGCAGATTTGGAGGGTTGTGTGTGAGGCTGGAGCAGCACAGAGCTGACACGCCCAGGCTGTGCCAGCTTTGCTTAAGTAGAAACACCACAGAGAAAAAGAAAGCAGAAAAATGATAAGAAAAAGGGAAAAACCCCACAAAACATACAAATCTAATTAAAGAGTCCAAAGTGGCAAAGGGTGGGGTTATGCAATTTCAATTTGTCCAGTGCTGCTCACAGACAAACACTCCCTGCAGCAGCAGCGGGGACTTGTGCAAGGGAGGGTTGTGAAATCCCCTTGTGTGCCCTGCCAGCTGTTGCCCAACGCTGCTGGGTAGCAGGGCAGCAGTCCAGGAGAACCCAGGATCCTGCAAACGCCACAGCAAGGCCCTGGCACTGTGCAGCACTGCAGTCCTCTGCCTCTGCTGGGGTCTCTGGGAACGGTGCAGCCATCCTGCAGGGAGAGGTGGTCAGGAACAGACAGGACAACCTTTCTGCTGTTTGCAGCAACCACTCCCTGGCTGCTCCTGATGAAGTCTCTGGACTTTAAAAACCAGGGTTTAAAAGTCTCAGGACTTCAAAAACCATGGGCCAGGGCTCCCCATGCAGGATGTCTGCAGATATCATACACAGGTGGTGACTACAGATATCATACACAGGCACAAGGTGACTCCCCAGGTGATTATTTCCTTCCCCATTACCAAAAAAAATTGTCTCCTGTGAAATCTAGAATGTGAGAAACTCCCATCCAAAAGGATTTTTAACGTCCAGGACTGTATGCTCAAAGCTGGCAAGGGACCCAATCTTCCTTGGGGTGCACAGGTACATCAAGGCTGATTTTTCGCTCCCAAAGGTTTGAGGCAGAGGGTAAATCTTGGATCAGTGCACAGGCATCCAGATTTAAGACCTTGAACGGGATCTACTGAACCCACACAGGCCAGATAAGGATCTGGAGATGCTCCTGTGAAGGCAAGCATGTAAAAATCTTCACAGAGAACTCCAGGAGCCAAAACACTGCCTGGGAGTTCCCATGGGAGGGCTGCTGGGTCTGGGGCTTAGTTAAATCTTCTTAGATGCTCATGACTGTTGACTTGAAGAGTAATTCCCAAAGGGAATTCCTGAAGCAGCCGCTCCACATCCTGCCTGGTCCTGCTCCTTTTCCTCTCCAGTGCTGAGGTCTTCCCAGGTGCTGGTGGCATTCTTTTGCCTCTCTTTGCTTTCCAGCCAGATAAAACTCCAGATGATCTAAAACCAGCTGTAACATGCCCAGAGTCCAGGAGAACCTCTCCAACACAAGGGCAAAAACCACCAAACCCATCACCCCTCACCACCATCCTGCAGCTCCAGAGCTGGAGTTCATTTGAAACTAGAAGATAATTATTCCATCATTTTGTCCCCCTCTTGGACAAAATCTTTGGCCACACCCATGAAGGAAAAGGGTTTGGGAAAAAACAGGAAGAATGATGAGAAGAGCAACACATTCCAGAGAACTTAAAGGAAAAAGAGGAAAGGGTGTGAGGGTGGGAGTGATGAGTTCACTAAATGCCACCTGAACTGCAACCACTTTCAGAACTAGTTTAGGCCATGCCAGAGGGTGGTAAGCAGTGAGTTCCTGTCTGAGACTTGTTCATCTCAATAAGTTTCCACTAGAAATACAGTTGGGCCAAGACAGAAATTCGTTGTTGGAATGTGTCAATTTAGATAATATTTTCTATGAGAAAAAAGTCAAAATGAATCAGTACATTTTTCTCTTCTCATTTCAGTGAGGTAGAAAGTTTCATTTGTCCACGATTTATTTCATTTATACCTTTAAAGCCAAATAACCTCTTGCACAAGAATAACATACATGAATCAGCACTAGACCTCCACCATGTAAATCTTGCTGCAATGAGCCACCAGTACCAAATTACTGAGTTCTTCATTCCCCTACACTTTGCAACCACTCTTTTCATTGGGGAAACCTCCCAATTTGTGCACTGATGTGAACTCATGTATTTTCTTATGGCTGAAGCAACCTTGTCTAATAGGATCCATCCTAAAACCCCATCAAAGTGCACTTGGGATTGGATCATTTGATGAACCTCCAGAGTGAGCAGCATTTGCAGGAGTTACTTGTGATTCAATCACTCCCCAAATGTCAGAACCCAGGAAATTCCTCTGGCTGCCCTGGAGGACTCGAGCCCCAGCCCAGGGGGCTCAGAGACCTTGGCACAGAGCCCAAGCCCCCTGTGCCTTTGATTTAGCCCTTGGAAAAAACAATTACCAAACTGGTATGAAGAATTACAAGCCATGGAAGTTAAGTAGAATGACAGTGAATTTATCACAGGGTAAAAAATAGATTTTGGGGTTTTTAGAATGGGGGTTCTGGGGGCAAGATGAAGGAATCTGGGCATGTCCATCCTTTCTCCTTCTTCTTCTTGGCCTCCATCTTCTGCTGTGATGGTGGCACTTTTGGATTGGTTTAGAGTAGAAGCTC
>JAWMQZ010000082.1:2710712-2721674 GCA_035584835.1 Tangara arthus
GAGGTTCAGACTTCCCAGAACACCTGATCCCAAAGATTCCCCTCTAATGTATAACCCTCCCTTTTCATTTTTAATTCTTACTGAATTTAGGGGTTTTTCCCCATTGTTTCTTTCATCTTTCAATGTCTAATTTCATTGATCATCAAACCTAAAGTTTATTTGTAAAAGCAAATCTCTTTTTCCATTCATCAATCCGTGGAATCCTTCCCATTGTTTCTTTTCTCTCCCAGTGCTGGTTTTCTCTCCCAGCAGACCCACAGTTTGTTTGGAAACACAAATCCACCATTCCTCTCAATCTGAACACGCTGTGACACCAAATCAACCCCAAAATTTCTCCTTTGAGCATCCCTGAGCTCCCCAGCCACTGACCCCACAACTCCTTTATTTCCAGGAACTTCTTGAGAGGAATAAATGTGAGCCAGCTCTGGGCAGCCCAGGCCGGCTCAGGTTTGTGATCAGAATCTCTCAGGGTGACCTGAGCTTGGACCTTGGCTGGAACCCCACCTGCACACCCTGCTCTGAAAATATCCACGGCAAGGCCGCATTTACTAAAAAAGGTGAATGCACCGAGATTCTGCCTTTTTTCCAACATTTTTCAACCTTTTCTCAACCTTTTTTTCAACCCACTTCCCTTTTCTCAACCCTTTTTTCAACCTTTTTTCAACCAACTTCCCTTTTTCCAGCCTTTCAAAAGGTTCAGGCTGGGTGCACTCAGCCTCTGTCACACTCAGAGCAATCTGGGTGTGAAGTGTGCGCACCATAAACCTGCACATCTTATTTAATTAATAACTATTTCAATAATGATAAAAAATTAATTAAACGTTTAATTAAATATTTTAAGAATAGCTAAATATTTTAATTAGGAATTAACCTGCACATTTATTTAATTAATAAATATTGAAATAATAATATAAAAAATAATTAATATTTTAAGAATAACTAAATATCTAATTAGGAATTAACCTACACGTTTATTTAATGGTTTTATTTATTTGGTTATTTATTTTATTTTAATTTTTTATTTATTTCTGTGCCATATTTCCCTTTCACACACAGCTTGCAGCACGTGGCTCTCAAAGCCCCAGCAATATTCAGCGTGTCGGGGCTGTCAGGATGATTAACAAGAGGAATTTGAAAAGAAAACAGGAGGTAGTTAAGACTTGCTCTCAGAATATGATTTATGGAGGTGTTTTCTGACAGAACCACGCTCAGAAATCTGAAAGGAGGGCGGAGCAGATTGGGTTTGGCTTCAAGATCCTTTTGTTTTGCAGAGTTGGTTAAAATCGGTGAGAAATGATGAGGAAAATTGGATCTCTTAAAGATAAGGGACGCCAGGAGAAACCCAAATCCCAGATATTCCACATCAGCCTATTCCTGGTGGAACAGCAAATCATGCACAGCACTGAGTGGTAAAACAGAAAAAAATCACAATATTGAGCGGTAAAACAGAAAAAATTCACAGCACTGAGGGGTAAAACAAAAAAAATTCACAGCATTGAGTGTGAATGAAAGACAGGAAATAATTCATAGCGTTCAGGGGTAAAACAGAAAAAATCCACGGTATTGAGGGGTAAAACAGAAAAAAATCACAGGACTGAGGGGTAAAACAGAAATAATTTGCAGAATTGAGGGGTAAAACAGAAATAATTCACAGCACTGAGTGTGAATGGAACACAGGAAATAATTCACAGCATTGCGTGTGAATGAAAGACAGGAAATAATTCACAGCATTCAGGGGTAAAACAGAAATAATTGATAGCACGGAGGGAAATCTGTTCCCAGGTAGAGCAGGGTGGATGTAATGGACCCTCCCAAGGCCATCACTGCCCAAGGATTGGCTCTCAGGGTTTTGTTTCCTTTATGAAGTTCTTTCCTGAGTCTCCAACCACGGACCTGCCCCAGCCTGGCTGGATTCCTCCAGGTGCTCCTGGATGCAGGAACATCCCCAGTTTTAACATTTTGCTCATCCCTGGGGCTGTCTGCAAGCCCAGCTGAATGGGAAGGATCCTCTGAGATTTTCTCACTTTGCATTTTGTTAAGCATTAAAGGGCAAGAATGAGAGGAGGAACCCCAGTGCTCAAAACCCTATGAGGAGGAACCCCAGTGCTCAAAACCGTGAAAGGAAGAACCCCAGTGCTCAAAACCCCGAGAGGAAGAACCCCAGCGCTCAAAACCCCAAAAGAGGAACCCCAGTGCTCAAAACCCCAAAAGGAAGAGCCCCAGTGCTCAAAACCCCATGAAGAGGAACCCCAGTGCTCAAAACCCTGAGAAGAGGAACCCCTGTGCTCAAAACCCCTAAAGGAAGAACCCCAGTGCTCAAAACCCCAAAAGGAAGAACTCCCTGAGCTCAAAACCCCAGGAGGAGCGTGAAAAATGAACCCCACTGCTCAAAACCCCAAAAGGAAGAACCCTTGTGCTCAAAACCCCAAGAGGAGGAATTTCCCTGCTCAAAACCCTGAGAGGAGGAACCCCAGTGCTCAAAACCCCAGAAGGAAGAACCCCAGAGCTCAAAACCCTGAGAGGAGGAACCCCAGTGCTCAAAACCCCAAGAGGAAGAGCCCCTGTGCTCACAGCCCCGTGGGATTTAGAGAAAGGATCCCCTGGGATGGATTTCTGAAGCCGCTTGGAAACATTTCCCCTCGTTTTTCATCCCCTCTTTGTCCCAGCATCACCGGGGGGTTCTGCTTATTTGAGTTCCAGCAAGTGGGGTCAATTTACTGATTTTAAATCAGCCTTTAATGCGGCTTTTGAGAGGTTTCCTCTCCAATTTAAGGCAATTTTAGCAGCTGTTCATTCTGACCCAGGGGTCAGCTGCACTTGGTAAAACACCGTGCGGATCAAGGTGGGGCAGGTGATTGTCAGGGGCTGCAGCAGCTGCTCGAGGATGAAAAATGGGGATTTTTGCTGCTGTTGAGACCCAAATCTCACCAAGTTTGAGTGAGTCCCCACTCGAGCTTCTCCCCCTGTGCAGCCCCACATGTTCTGACCCCAGTTGTCCCCTCCTCATGGAAGGGAATGAGGGAGGTTTGTCCTCACAAACTGTGGGACTGCTGAGAAATAAAACTGGATACTGAGAGGTGAAAGAAACAATGGGAGGAACCACAAATCCCATAAGAATTTATGAAAGAAAGAATGGGAAGAACCACAATGAAATTAACAATAATGAGTGAAAGAAAGAATGGGAAGAACCATAAATTCCACATGAATTCGTGAAAGGAACACTGGGAGGAACCAGAAATTCCATGGGAATTCATGAAAGAAAGAATGGGAAGAACCATAATGAAATGAAATTAACCATAATGAATGGAAGAAAGAATTGGAAGAACCAGAAATTCCATGAGAATTCCACTGATGGACTCAAGGAAAATACAAAGGGGGGATAGAATAGAAGGGGCTCTGGATTAGGGGATTTGGGAAGTCTGAACCCCTCAAGTACCTCAGCCAGTGGAGAGAGGGAAATTGGGATAAAAAGGAGGCTGAGTCCCCTAAAAATCTGAGACACCCCATGGGAAATGCCCCATGGGCTCTCCCTTTATTCCAATGAAATCCCAGGACTCCTCTGTCTCCTTTTTGGGCACAAACCTCTGGTGTTTGTGGGTGAATTTTCCTCGCAGTCTTTACAAACAAACTGTGGGTCTGCTGATAAATACAATTGGATACTGAGAGATGAAAGGAACACTGGAAGGAACCAGAAATTCCATGGGAAAATCCAAAGGGGCGATACATTAGAAGGGGCTCTGGATTAGGGGATTTGGGAAGTCTGCACCTCTCAAGTACCTCAGCCAGTGGGGAAAGAGAGAGGGAAATTGGGATAAAAATGAGGCTGAATCCCTTAAAAATCTGAGACACCCCATGGGAAATGCCCCACGGGCTCTCCCTTGATTCCAATAAAGTTCCAGGACTCCTCTCTCTCCTTTTTGGGCACAAACCTCTGGGGTTTGTGGGTGAATTTTCCTGACACCATCACTGCCCAGCCTCTCCCACTGCTGATTCTGGGTGAGCTCTGCCCTCCCTCCCCTCTCCCAGCCCCTGCCCACACCAGGAGAGCGACTGGGGCCTCGGGGCTGCTCACAGGCACAGCTCTGCTGGGAAACGTGGGAAGGACCATTCCTGCCAGGGAATGAGCGCAACAGCTCTATCCAGCTGCTGGGTATGGCAGGGATCTTTCAAAAGCAATAAGGAATAAATATTGAGCCATCAAACCTTACCAGACCGCTCGGGTAGCAGGGGAGAACAAGGCTGGGAATGAAAAGGAGAATTAGTTTTAATGGATAGAAGCAGGAAAAAAAAAGCTCAGAGGGGTTTTCTTGGAGCTGAAGTACCAAGGTGCTCTTAAGGTAGCTGCAGGTGGGAATTCATGTGCATTTTACCCACAATTAGAGTGCTGGGTCGTTAAGGGGTGGGGATGGATATCTGCTGGTTTTCAGCTTCCTTTTTCTACCCCTGTCGAGGTCAGGATTGGAGGCACTTGGGAGGATGGTTCCCATTCACACTCAGGTTATTTCTCACTCATTATTATTTCCTATCAATGTCACAGTCTCACAGCGGTGAGTTCTGCAGCCTTTCACTAACCAGGCACAAAATGGTTAACAATCTCTTGGTACGAGGTCTTTTAAGGCTAAACTATCCAATTAAGAAATGACACCTAAAGAAGAACAAGCTGCCTCCGCCCTAAATCCTCCATCTCGCTCCACGTACATTACTGTATTCTAAAACCCCAAACTCTCAAGTTTTCCACCCTGTGATATCACACACTTCTAACTAACTACACGCTCATAATCCCAGTGCTATCAGTCAATTTTGAAAGCCTTTTCCACAGCCTCAGGTCAAATAAGGAGTCAGAGTCTCTCCTGGGAGTCAGAGTCTGTCTGTACAGAAAGTCTGAGATTCTCAGCATCCAGAACTCCAACGGTTGTCTGGTGAGCGGAGGTTTGGAATACAGTTATATTCTATATATTTGGAATATAGTTATATTCCAAAAAGTTATATAAATATATTCCAAATAGTTATATAATTATATTCCAAATAGTTATATAGTTATATTCCAATATAGTTGTATTCCAAATAGTTATATTCCAATATAGTTATATTGCAATAGAATATAGAATTCCGGATAGTTATATAGTTATATTCCAGATAACCATTAATATATTCCAGTTAATATATTCCAGTTAACCATTTTGTGCCTTGTTAATGAACGACTACAAAAGCCTCCTCCACAGCCTCAGGTCAAGCGCAGCGCTCTCCTGGGAGTCAGGGTCTGTTTGCACAGAAAGTCTGAAATTCTCAGCATCCAGAACTCCAGCAGATATCACAGCACCAGAACCCTCAGCTGCCCTGGCTGCCCCTGACGCAAAAACTCCAGAGTGCCCCTGCCCTGCCCTGGCAGCCCCCAGGCTCTGCCATTCCCCAGTCCCAGCTCCCATCGGGGTTATTCACCTTCCCTGGTGTCCCAGATTGCAAGGCAAGATGTATTTATTCTGTTCACCATCTCTATGGCAATTGTCTTCTGTTCAGTGGGCAGTTTTCCTTATCTCTTCCACACCCACTCCTCCCTCTGGGGGAACATCTGCTGATAAGAGGCCATTGAATGTCACTGCATGGCTGATAAGAACTACAGATGGGAGATGTGAGCCCAGAGGGAGGAGCCAAACATTCCTGCCTGGATATAATCTGGAGATTCTGGAACACCAGCCAAGCATTCCTGCCTGGATAGAATCTGGAGATTCTGGAACACCAGCCAAGCATTCCTGCCTGGATATAATCTGGAGATTCTGGAACACCAGCCAAGCATTCCTGCCTGGATATAATCTGGAGATTCTGGAACACCAGCCAAGCANNNAACCACCCCTGACACTGCAGGAGGGCTGAGCCACAATTCCAATGGGACTGCTGCCAACACCCTGACCCACAGGGTGTTAGGTTGGGTTCTGACTCTGGCAGTGTTATAGTTTTCTGCATTGTTTATTTTATCCTTTTATTTTCTTCCCTATTAAATAACCGTTATTTCCTGCTCCCATATTTTTGCCTGAGAGCCCCTTAATTTAAAATGTATAGCAATTCAGAGGGAGGCACTTCACATTTTTCATTTTTTACATTTTACATTTTTCATTTCAGGGGAGATTCCTGCCTTCCTTAACAAACACCTGTGTTTCCAAACCAAGACACCTGGGCTGCACAAACACCTCCAGAGAATCAGCAAATCCATCACAGGGGACCCCACAAACTGCAATTCCCCAGCCAGCCTCCTGCTCCAGACCATCCAAAAAGCACCTGTGGCACCCTGCCCTCCCTGCCCTGCTCTGAAATGTGCTTTCATCCTCCGGCCTCGGCTCCCAGTGCCAGAGATCTCTGCAGGGATGCTGGGGCAGCCAAGCTGCCAGATGTCCACGAGAGAAGGATGGAAAAGGAGCGGGTGTCTGATCCTCCAAGTGGATGAAATGGCCCCTCCTGCTCTGGGAAAAGCAACAACCCCAAACCAGGAGAAAAGCAGGGCTGAGGGACAGGCAGAACAAAGCAGTGTAATCTTTCTTTGGTCAGTAAACAAACCTGGAGAGAATGGGTTTGCAGTGTGTTGACAACGTTCTGGCAGTTCATTAATCCCAGCAAAATCTCTCCAAAGCCACTGATGCATGGATTCCATTTTCAAATTTCTCATTAGTTCCTCTTTATGGATTAAATGCTGATGTTCACGAGTGAATGCACACAGCTTCAGCTGATGGATGTAATTGGGTTGTAATGGATTTTAGCTGCTGTTCCTCCTGATCTGGCCAATTTGAAATGCAGTATCAATGCATTCTGCCCATCTCTCTGTAGGGAATGAGAAATTGAAACCTACAAGATGAGATTTATCAACTTCCATAAAGTTCTCTCCAACCATCATAAAACTGTTAAACTCCTCATTATCATTCCAGCACAGCGATTTCCCCAACTCTGCTCGGGCAGTCCAAACATTAAAGTGCATTAGAAATAAGTAGAGTTGATCCCTCAATATTCTGCATGTCCTCAACATTGATTTAGGTGCTGTAAATATCCCCAACCCCGAATGACACCAGCACAGCAAAAAAAAAAAGCTTAACAGCAGGAACACAAAGGGCTGTGACAGGATTTAAAGGTTGCAGAACTTCCCTCCAATTTTTAATAGCTCTGAGTCTCAATAGATAAATGGGTGAGTGGTTTGCTCTTCCTGTGGGGCCGGGGTGTAAAATGCAGCTTTGCACATTTTCCCCTCCGTTTTTATGGATTGAAGGCAGCCCTGGGCCAGCAGGGGGATGGGGAATTCTGAGGGAATTCCCTCACTATTCCCATCCTGGAAATGGCAGGGTTTTTACAAATTCCAGGAAATTCCTGTTTGGAGGTGGGGCTGTGAGGAAGCCCCAAAGCTGCTGAGAGGATTTGGGGAATGATCCCATGGATTCTCCTCCCTGAGAAGCCCCATGGGGCTGGAGAACACCTTGCTGTGATTTCTCTACGGGCTGAGGGGGCACAATTCCTTTAGCCACATTCAGATTTCACCTGGCAGGAGCCCAGCTCACCTGGGAACACCCCCAGGGAACCCCCCAGCCCCGCTGGCCAGGCTGAAAATCCCATTCCTGCACAAAACCCTGAGCTCTGCACTCCCAGCCAGCGCCAAGCTGCATTTGCTGGTCCTTAAAACCGAGATCAGCAGCAAAACCTGGGGGCAGGACCAAGCACAGACCCAAACCCAACCAAATTGGCCCATTTTTAGTGACTTTTTAGTGACATTTTAGTGACTCCAGGGGCTCACACGAGGCAGCCCAGCCCTTCCCCATCCCTGCTGCCACCGCCAGACCCTCCCTGCCTGCTCTCCCTCCCACTTTCCAGGCTGGTTGCGAGTGAAATCTGAATTATTGCCTGCAGTGACGCTGGGTTTGACCTGCTCTGTCCATCAGCAGCCACAGAATCCCAGACTAATTAGAAAAGCCCCGTAAAACAGATGAGAAATTTCTCAGTTTTACTGCTGTTATTATTGGAGTCCTCATTTCCATCCTGTGAGGTGTTTAAAGGCTGGAATAGCAGCTGAATGGGACGTTTTGGAATAAACATTGCTCACCCTGCCAGCCACGCTCATCTGTCCCCTCCTGAAGCTCTTAAAACCAACTTCCAGCTGATTAAAATGTTAATGAGACCCTCCACAACCCCCTCAGCAGCGTGGTCTAACCCAAAGCTCAGCACTAAAGCAAAGCTTTTCCTGCCCGATCCATGGGAACAGCCTGAAAGGGAAATGTTCTCCCAAATCCTGGCCTTGGTCAAGAGATTTTGGTAAAATAAATTACTGGAAACCAGGTGATAATGGAAAAGTCAGAAGTTCCAGCAGAATTCAGAACACCATGGTTAATAATAATAATAATAATATTAATAATAATAATAATAATAATAATAATAATAATAGGGTTTTTTTTAATCCTTATTTCTCCATTATCAAGAGCCTGTTTTCAGAGATGCTTCATTCATTGGCAGCCCAGAGTATTTATCACTGGAGCTATTGATTTCTCCCTCAGCAGATGGAGCACCTTTCTGGGCTGAAGCCAGCAGGATGAATCGATTGAGGATGTTTTTTCCCTGCCTGTCATGAAGCAGTTCTGCACTGCTCACAGTCCCTGGGCGGGTTTGTCCACACGGATTTCTCTTTTCATTAGTCTGCCATCAAAGCCAGACAAACCAGCTGATTGTTCTTTCCCCCCCACGCTTCAAATAACTGTTGATAGAAACGTTAATTCCGAGCCTATTGTCTTGGCTAATTAGCATATTAAAGGAAGTCAGCTAGAGGAAAATATCAATTTATTAGGAATAATGAGCCTTACCTCTCCCAGAGAGGTAAATATTTCAGGATTAAAGACTTTAAGTGGCTGAATGTCCTGAAGGGATCTGAGCTCCCAAGGGAAAAGCAGGCAGAGGTTCAGAATCAGAATCCTCCATGGCAGGAATTGGGGATTTTGGATTTAGGGCACAAAGCCCTAAATGACACCCTCTAAAAACAGAGTGATTCCAGCTGAAACCAGAGTGATTTCCCTAAAAATAGAGTGATTGTCATAATAAAATAATAAATACTAAAATAAAAGTAAATACCATAATAAAAATAAAAACAAATTGTGCGGAAATAAAAGCAGGAAGAACTTTGGCACCACACCGGAATGAAATAAAAATAAAAATAATAAATTTTGTGTGGAAATAAAGGTGGGAAGAACTTTGGCACCCCACCATAATAACTCCTCTCAGTTGGGAGTATAGAATTATCTGCTCAAGCCCACAGCGCTCAGGAAGGGGAAAAAAACCTCAATTATTCCATTTGGACACAGCAAAAAATTAAAAATCAAACCCAGCTCCCTTTAAGTGGGTTTATTTGGGCCTGAATAAACAATTTTGCCCTTCCACGACTGCTCTGAGACGTTTTCAGACACAAATCTTGAGGAGCTCTGCAGTTTCTCAGGGCCTGACTTCTGGAGGACAAAAATTGATTCCAAATACCATCGAAGGGATGAATTAATTTGACAATAACTTTCTTTCCAGTCTAATAAAGGCAGAATGAATCACTGAAGGATGAGTTCACCACGAGGGGAGCACTGGCTGATGATTTCATTAATCCTCCCTAAAAAACCTGGACCACAATGAGAGAAGACAGCTCGCTTCAAAAAATGTTATTTTTATCTGCATAAAAACCCTTTTCTGGCCCTTTTTTCCCCCCATTAGTGCTTTTACCCTGTTGAAAATCAAATTGCAGAGAGAATTGCCTTGGAAACTATCCTGCTGTAATACTATTATACTAATTAGTATAATACCTATTATAATAGATAATAAATAATGTATAATAATTTATTTTATATATAATCAGATATTATATAGATATTATTAGATTTTATTGATATTATTAGATGTTATATAGATATTATTATATAGATATAATAATATTATTATATAGATATAATAATTGATATAATTATTATCATCTATATGATAATATATAATAATGAATGCATCTTAATGTATGATCATTATAAGAATTATTATTATATTCTACATTATAATGTAGTAATGTAAAATAAGGTCTATATAATAATTTGTATGTATTACAATAAATACTATAAAGTAATTAATATATAATAATTAATATTATAGTATTATTAATAATATATAATACTATTAGAATATCTCATTGGTAAATAATTAATAAATATAATTTCTAAATATTATTTAAATATAAATAATTCTAATATATAACAGAAATTACTCTATTATATTACATAATATAATAATATTATAATAATAAAATATCAATAACCCTATTATATTATACAATATAAATAACTCTATATGAATAAATATATTAATTATATATTAATATATACATATAGAATTTAATAAATATACCCTCTTTTCGACTTAAATTCCATTTAATTTCAACTGTCCGTGCCTCACATCCCACCGGGCCGTGTTTCACAGCTCGAGGCTGTGGATTCTCCCTGCAGACACAAGGTCAGAGCTTTTATGGGCTCTGGCTCCAGCCTGCCCAGCCCTGCCTGGATCCCGGCAGGAGAGGAGGAGCTGGGGATGAATCACCCAGGGCAGGCACCAAGGAGCCTCTGATTTACTGAAAAAGCAGCAACGCAGGCCAGGGGTGTCGGGTTTGTGAGGTGAGAGATGAGAATGTGACTCCAGAAGGCTGATTTATTACTTCATCCATTATATTATATTAAAGAATGCTCTACTAAAACTACACTAAAGGAAGAGAAAGGGTGTATCAGAAAGCTCAACAAGAATGAACAATAAAAACTCATGGCTGATTCTTCAGAGTCTGACACGGCTGATGGTGATTGGTCATTAATTAAAAACAATTCACATGGAACCAATCGAACCCTGTTGGTAAATGAGAGGAATGGGGGATTTGTGTTTCCAAACAAGCTGTGGGTCTGCTGGGAGATAAAACCAGCACTGGGAGAGAAA
>JAWMQZ010000082.1:2802183-2812333 GCA_035584835.1 Tangara arthus
CAGAAGATTTATTGTATTTTAATGAGAACCTCTCTCTCTCATTCTCTTTACCACTCTCTTTACCTCTCTTTCTCTCTCTCGGGCCTGCTCTGAGCTGTGGCTGAGAGCTCCCAGCAGGGCCCTGCACTCAGGCCCTTTGCAATAAACCCCAAATTCCACCACCTGGCCTCAGAGATCTCTTGTCTCCGTCCATCCTGACCGTGCTACCCCTCGACGCTCTTACACACCCCCATCCCATGCCAGGTACCCTCAGTCCGTGGGGAGCAATTTGGGGACAATTTGGCCTCCCGGGGATGCTGTGGGGGACACCTCGCTGGAGGTGCCATCCCTGCACTGGCTGGGATAATTTGGGGATAATTTGGGATATTTTGGGAGCCGTCTGGGCTGGCAGGTGGTGCCGGGGTGGTGACAGCTGAGCCTGGAGCTGCCAGGCCCCTGCTCACACCTCCCTTCCCGACCCTGCCCCGCACAATCTGCCGCAGGGGGAGCTGAAATTCCCGGCTCCAGGGGCCTGAAATTCCCGGCTCCAGGGGCCTGAAATTCCCAGCTCCAGGGGCCTGAAATTCCTGGTCCAGGGAGCTGAAATTCCCGGCTCCAGGAGCTGAAATTCCCAGCTCCAGGGGCCTGAAATTCCCAGCTCCAGGGCCTGAAATTCCCAGCTTCAGGGGCCTGAAATTCCCAGCTCTAGAGAGCTGAAATTCCCAGCTCCAGGGGCC
The DNA here is from genome assembly GCA_035584835.1 of Tangara arthus. Lineage (NCBI taxonomy): Eukaryota > Metazoa > Chordata > Aves > Passeriformes > Thraupidae > Tangara > Tangara arthus. Next base: position 2,802,900 of record JAWMQZ010000082.1, read on the forward strand.
TGAAATTCCTGGTTCAGGGAGCTGAAATTCCCAGCTCCAGGAGCTGCTCGGCTCCAGGAGGGATCAGGGATGGATCCCTGAATTCCTGCCCAGGCTGGGGGTCCCGCAGCCTCCCCCGGGCTCTGCCTGCTGGGAGGGCTTTGTCTGTCCTGCTAAAAATAGCAGGGACTTGGTGTAACGGCATGAGCCCGAAATAAATCCTTCTCCTCTCAGATTGTCGCTCCTCACGTGTCTTCACCCCTGAATTATGGATAAACATGCTGAGGGCCACCAAACCCATTTCCCTCGAGCTGGTGGCACCGAGGGCTCCTTCCACAAACCCCAAAACCTGCAGGGAACACCTTGGGCCGAGGCTCTTTTGTGCTGCACAACTCCCCCGGGCACAGGAGGGGAGCAGCAGCATCCTCTCCACGTACAGGCAAAATTTAGCAGCGGTGCTCGGGCTGCCATGGAGACCGGGCTGTGTTTGCAATCCCTGCGCCTTTCATTGTCTCTCTCCCCCTCTCTGCAAAGCAGCCGGGAGCCCCAGGGCTGGCATAGCCTCGCTGGCACTGTCCCCCTGCTCCTGGTGGCCACAGCAGCCAGCCCAGCCCTCCCTGGGCACCCTCTCTGCTCCTTCACCCCCTCTCAGAGCCACCTCGGGCACCTCCTGATCACTCTGGGGACCAGAAAGAAAATTTGGGTTTGCTGGGCTCAGGTGGGCACCATGAGGGCCACCCTCTGCTGTCCCCTCCTCCCTGTGCCCTGGGGACAGCCAGGAATGGGGGACAAGAGCTGGAATTGGGCTGGAATTGGGCTGGTTTGGGGATTTTTCCTCCTGCCAAGGAATGGGGGAAAAGCGGCTGGAATTGAGCTGGAATTGGGGCTTTTTCCTACAGCCAAGGAATGGGAGGACAAGAGCTGGAACTGCACTGGAATTGGGCTGGTTTGGGGATTTTTCCTCCAGCCAGGAATGGGGAACAAGAGTTGGAATTGGGTTGGTTTGGGGCTTTTTCCTACAGCCAAGGAATGGGGGAAAAGCGGCTGGAATTGGGCTTGAATTGGGGATTTTTCCTCCAGCCAAGGACAAGGGGCTGGAATTGGGCTGGTTTGGGGACTTTTCCTCCACCAAGGGCTGGAACTGCCTGAGACACAGGAGGAGGAGTCACTGGCCCTGGCAGCAGCAGAAAACCCCAAATCTCTGCCCCAGCCAGAGGGAAAACCGCTCCCAGACAGGGCCTAAAGATCCTCCTGAACCCAAACCCAGCGCCAGGCCTAGGCTGGGCTTTGCTGTGGTTCCTCCTGTGCTGCCCTTCCCTGTCTGTGGCACCAGTTCCACCCAGTTTTGTCTAAATTTGGGGATTTTTGTTCCTGCCTGGCGCTCAGAGCTGAGGGAAGGCTCAGCTCCTGCTCCTTGGTGAGGAGCCAAGCTCGATCCTCACTGTGAGGAGCATCTGCTGCTGCTGTCTCCTCACCCCCAGCTCCTCTCCTGCTTCCCAGAGTGTCACATCCCATCCCAAAGCTCCAATGCAGCAGCAGAAGAGGAAAAAAAAAAAAAAACAAAAACAAAAAAAACAACCACTAAAAAACCCAAAAAAAAAACCCCAAAAAAAGAAAAAGGCAAATTCAGTTCTCGCTTCCTATTTTCCTCTTCTTCCCTTTTCCAGACTTGGCCCGTGGTGAATTCCACCCCTTTAATGCCTGGCTGCCAAATGGAGCAGCTCTCCCAACAGGGAAATGTGCATCAAAGTTGCAGGGAATATTTAATTAGCCTTTAAAGGAGCTCTTCCCTAAGTGGCTCGGGGAGGTGTCGCTGAATTGTGCTGAAAATCGGGAGGAGAAAAAAGGGGGAAGTTAAAGATCCAAATGTTCCTGGAGCCTGAGCTGGAATCTCTGATTTTGGTGTGGGCAAGGGGCCAAATCCACAGCCCTGCAGCCAGGGGGAATTGGGCTGGTTTGGCGATTTTTCCTACAGCCAAGGAATGGGGGAAAAGGGCTGGAATTGGGCTGGTTTGGGGATTTTTACTCCAGCCAAGAATGGGGGACAAGGGCTGGAATTGGGAGAACTCGGAGGGGACACCCTGGGATGGCAGCAGGGATTTTTTGGGAGGTTTTCCTTCCCCAGGATCTCCCAGCTCCAACCTCTCGCTCTCCCAGGCCTGGGAGGATCCTCCCAAAGCAGAGCTCGGGGCCGAGCCTTTTATCATTTTGCTCTCCCAAAAATGATAAAAATGATAAAAATTCCCTTCAGGGTGGAGCTGCCTTTGCTGAGGGGATAAATGGGAATATCCCAGCCCTGGCTGTGAGGAAGAGGAGGAAGGGCTGGCTGGGAATGCTGCAGGGACGTCACATTTGCTGCTGCAGGAACCCCAGCGCTGCTCGCGCAGGATTTGGATCCCCAAATCCAGGGAATGGCCCCTCAAAAAAAAACCCCAGGAATTCCTTGGTGCTCACAGGGGCTTCTCCCAGCCAGGGGAGCAGCACAAAACCAGGGCAGGCAGCAGGGAAAGCCCCACGTGCCCAATCTTTGTGCATTCCCTGCTATTTTTAACTCGTCCCGAATGGAAACCCTGCCTGGGGCTGCTGCTCCTGGAAAAATCCCCCACCAAGGGCAGCTGGCCAGCGAGGAACAGCGAATAAATCAGCCAGGGGGTGGATCTGGGGCCTCCCAAGAGAGAGGGGATTTATGAACACGGCAGGCAGCGCTCAGGGTGGGGGGACAGGAAAAATCCCCTCCAAATTCCCTGTCGGGGTTGAGCTTTCCCTGAGCATTGCAGACATTTCTTTTATGAAAAATCCTTTTCCTGCTGAAGCTGAGAAGTTTCAGCAGCCAGATGCAAACAGGGATTGTCTGCTGCTGTGGAATGTAACCTGTGGATTGGTCTCGGGTGGATGTTTTGGTTCAGTGACCACTCACAGCAGAGCTGGCTCTCACTCTCTGTCAGAGCCAGCTCCGCTGTTATCATTCTTTCTTTTCTATTCTTAGCTTAGCCAGCTTCTGGAAACCTTTCCGTCTTTTTCTTTTTAGTATAGTTATAATGTAATATATATATATATATATATCATAAAATAATAAATCAAGCCTTCCAATCACGGAGTCAACGCTCTCGTCTCTCACCTCACCTGAAAACCCTGGTGACCGCTGTCACACCTGAGCGCTGCAGGACGGAGCTGCCACAGCTCTGCCGCGGAGTCACAGCCAGGCTGGGCTGCTCCAGGAGCAGATTTAGGAGCAGCTTCAGCAGCAGCTCCAGGAATAGCTGCAGTGCTACTACGGATTCACACTTGGCCACGCGGCACCGGGTGACTCTGTGTCCCAGGAAGGGCTCCCGGGGATTTCTGGGATGCTCCCAAGGATTCCTGGCCCTGGGTGACTCTAGGCTTTTTCCGACAGCAAAGGAATGGGGGACAAGGGGCTGGAATTGGGCTGGAATTGGGCTGCTTTGGGGCTTTTCCTTACAGCCAAGGAATGGGGGACAAAGGGCTGGAATTGGGGATTTTTCCTATAGCCAAGGAAGGGAGGACAAGAGCTGGAATTGGGCTGGTTTGGGGCTTTTCCCTACAGCCAAGGAATGGGTGAAAAAGAGCTGGAATTGGGCTGGTTTGGGGGATTGGGCTTCTGTCCCGGGAAGGGCCCCTGGAGCTCGGCTCGGCTCTCAGGGATTTCTGGGATGCTCCCAAGGATCGCATTCCTGGCCCTGCTGCTCAGTTCTGCCCCTCTCTGCATGCCGGGGATGCCTCACCTGAGCCTCACCTGAGCGTGACTGGACCTGCCCGCTGCAGACCGAGCCTTGCCGAGGGAGGGAAAAGGGATTTGGGGCTGAGGAGACAGCGAGGGGTGCAGAGGAGCTGGGACAGATCCCTCGGACAGATCCCTGGGACTGATCCCTGGACAGGGATAGACCCCTTGGATAGATCCCCGGGACAGATCCCTTGGATAGATCCCTGGGACGGATCCCTGGACAGACCCCTTGGACAGGGATAGACCCCCGGGACAGGGACTGATCCCTGGTTCCGACCCCCGTCCCCTCCACAGCGGAGCATCCCCGTTGCCCCTCCTGCCCCAGGCACGGCCCCGCAGCCCTGTGGGGGCTCTGCGGGGGCTCCGAGCTCCTCCCGAGCTCTCATTTTGCTGCCTGAGCCTCTCCTACCCCCCATTCCCCCCCTCAGCAGCGGTGAGTAACGGGCGGGAGGGACGGAGCGGCCCCGGCCCCGTTCCCGGCCCCGCCGTGCCCAGGGGGCTCCGGGAGCATCCCCCGAGCCGCGATTGTGCGGCCAAATGCGCTTTTGCAGCTGCCGTTAATTGCCCCCAGTGCTGACGGAGGGGATTTCGCACTTGCAGCTCTTTGTGCCGCTCATTAGTGGGGCTGGTAATTAATTAATGGCCCGAGCGGAGGGGAGCGGATCTGCAGCCCCCCCCGGGAAAAGCTGGATGGGGGCGTGGGGGTGAGCTGGACACAGGGAAGGGACAGAGGGTGACACTGGGAAACCTGGCTGGGGACACAGGGACACACAGAAGGGACAGAATGTGACACTGGAAGGGCCTGGCTGGGGACGCAGGGGTGAGCTGGACACATGGAAAGGACAGAGGGTGACACTGGGAAACCCGGCTGGGGACACAGGGGGCAGAGTTTAACCCTGGGAAACCTGGCTGGGTGCACAGGGACACACACAGGGGACAGAGTGACACTGGAAAACCTGGCTGGGGACACAGAGGTGAGCTGGACACACAGAAGGGACAGAATGAGACACTGGGACACACACAGGGGACAGAGTGTGACACTGGCCAGGACTGGTGTGGGAGGCTGGGCTGAAATCCCTGGCAGAGCTTCCCAGGGAAGGAAAATCAGTTTTGCTGCTTGATGGTTGATGATGGAGGAGGGTTTTTTTTTTTTTTCCCTGCGTGTGGAAGACGAGCTCTGGGAAGGGTTTGGGCAGCCATGGGGGCTCCTGTGGAAAGCCATGGGCCTGCTCCCAAAAATGGGACCCTGCTCCCAAAAATGGGACCCTGCTCCCAAAAACGGGGCCCGCACTGGTCCCTCCTGGCTGCCCGAGGCCCACGGGGCAGGAGAAGGTCACGGGACACGGACAGAAACCCCTCGCTGGGCCCTGCTGGTGCCACGGGGGGGCGGTGGCAGGAGGGGACAGCAGGAAAGCAAACCCAGCTGCCCCCGGGATGCACAGCAGGGACGCAGCTGTGCCACCCCTGCAGCGGGACCCAGGGATGGGGACACATCCCTGGCGAGGGGGGGATCAGCACTGGGGGTCCCACAGCACCCCGGGGCCCTCTCGTGGGGCTGGGACCCTCCTGCCACACCAAGGGGGGACCCCAGGTCCTTCGGGAGGTGTCACGGAGCAAACACGGCTCGGGGGGCTCAGCAGGGACGGGAATGCCGCCTGCTAGGACGGGAATGTCACCTGCCAGGACCTGTCCCCGCTCTCTGTCCCCCCAGGGAGCACCGAGCCCCGTTCAGATCCGTCCCCAGCGCTCTCTCGGTGTCACCGTGTGAGCGGTGACAGCCCGGCCGCGGCAGCGCTCCAGCGCCGCTCTTCCAGGCGAGATTCACCCCCGGCTTCGCAGGAACTGCGCGGCCTCGGGGCGGCTCTGAGCTCCCTCCCCCGCCTCCCCCGGGCTGCAGAGCCGGGCCGGCAGCGGGGGCAGCCCCGGGAAAGGCCCGGGCAGGGCCGCTGCTGCCGCATCCATCCAGGTGCGGTCGGCGTTTCCCGCAGGGGCCCCCGCGCTCCTTTCCTCCCCTCCCACGCACCCGGCGCTGCCCCCGCGCAGCTCCAGCGGCGGAAAAATTCCTGCAGGAGGAATTGTGGAGCAGGCAGCCCCTCCGCCGGGATGGCTCCGAGCTGATGACAACAAACCAAAGGCATCCACCCGCTCCTTCCCTTCCTTCCCCTCCTCCCCGGGCGCTCCGGGGCTCGGTAACCCGAGGCAGCCCGCTGTAACCGAGGTGCTGCTGAACAGGCAGAATTTTCTCGCTGCCGTGTGAAAAGAAGTTTGCCAGACTTCAGAGGGAAGCGAGAAGAGCCAGAGCTGAGCCGCGGGGGAGGCTGCGAGCGGCCGAGGGGATGGGAGCCGGCACTGGAGGCGAGCCCAGCCGCTCTGCCGGGGCGGTCCCGGCTTTTTGTGACCGAGCCCGAGCCCTGTCCCCGATCCCCGAGCAGCCGGACCGGGAGGGAGCCGGTGCGGGGCATCGTGCCCGGCGGGGGGGGTCACCCCAAAACCATCGCACTGCGGGGAGCCCCCACCGCACCCTCCCTGTCCCCTCCGTGTCCCCTCAGTGTCCCGTCAGTGTCCCCGCAGCTCCCCGGGCAGCGTCCCCCGGTGCCGCCAGCGCGTCCCCCCCGCGTCCCCGCCCGGTGTCCCCCCGTGCCCACCTCGGGTGGCCGCTGGCTCCTCGGCGCGGCGCGGGGCTCCGCGGGGCTCCCGGAGCCGGCCCGGCCGCAGCATCCCCGGCGAGGCGGCGGCGGAGGAGGAGCCCGGACCCCGCGCCCGCGCACCGGGCCCGCCCCGCCGCAGCCCCCGGCTTTGTGCGCCGGCCCCCGGCCCCTCCTCCGCGCCCCCGGCCCCTCCTCCGCTCCCCGGGCCCGAGCTGGGGTTGGAGCGGCGTTTTCTGCTCGGATGCTGAACGAGAAGGGCCCGCGGGTGGATCCGGGCTCGCCGGAGCTGGGGTTGGTTCCGGTGCTGCGCGAACGGAGCCGAGGGCGCGGGGGAGCAGCCAGGAGCCCGCCCGGCCGGGAAAGGTCCGGGCTGAAGTTCCTGTTCTGCTGCATTCGGAGCGAGGACTTTGAGCTCCAAAATCCCGGCCTGGGCTGTGCCCGGCTCACGCCGCAGCCTGGTGGCACCACCAGGGACGCGATCCCCGCGCCTCTGACCCCTGCAACCCGCTCGGGGGGCTGGAGCTGCTGGGCCAGGGGGGACCTGAGCCCTCCTGACCCCTCCTGGGCTCGCCAGAGTGCGAGGGACGCTCTAAAGGAAACCCCGAAGGTCTCTGCTAAATCCACTCAGGTGGGGCCCGATTTCTGTAGCCCGAGCAGGTAACCAAGCCCAGGATCCCCAATTCCAGGCTGTGCGTGGCCGCAGGTGAGGTTTACCCTGGTTTGACCCCCGAAGGTCTCTGCTAAATCCACTCAGGTGGGCCCCGATTTCCGTAGCCCGAGCAGGTTGAGCGTGGCCGCAGGTGAGGTTGGTCCTGCGCCTGATTTTCCAGCTCCGTGTCCTTCCCGTCGCTCGCTGGCAGCGTGGAACCGGGCTGGAGGTGAAGCGACATTGCCACGTCCCTTCCGTCCCTGCCCACCGGCCCCTGGCGGGGTTCGCCTCCTCCTCCTCCTCCTCCTCCTCCTCCTCCTCACCTGGGGAGCCGCTCCCTGCCCGCATTTTCCTGCCCGCATTTTCCTACCCGGAGTTTTCCGCCTGCCCCGCGCGGGGCCGGGGCGCTGACGCAGCGCTCAGGAATCCCCCGGGCAGCTGCAGCCACATCTGGGCTTGTCCCGGCTACATCTGGGCTTGTCCCGGGCACGGAGCGGCCCGGTCCGGTATGCGGGCAGGGGAGGGGAGATCGCCCGAGCCAGGACAGGATCCCAGTCCAGCACAGGATCCCAAATTCCAGTGCAGGATCCCCACTCCGGAATAGGGTCTCACTCCAGCACAGGATTCCCATTCAGCAGAAGATGCCCAATTCCAGCCCGGGATCCCCGTTCAGTCTCACACTGGGCTGCTGGGTGCCCGTGGGATTTGGGATGGTGTCCTGTGGGATTAGGATCATCATGTCCCGTGGCATTGGGACCATTGTGGGAATGGTGGGAATGGTGTCCCATGAGATTGGGATCAACATGTCCCATGGAATTGGGATCATCGTGTCCCATAGGATTGTGATCATCATGTCCCATGGGGTTGGGATGGTGTCCCATGGGGTTGGGATGGTGTCCCATGGGAATGGGATCATTGTATCTCATGGGATTGGGACCATTGTGTCCCACGGGGCTGGGATGGTTTCCCATGGGATTGGGATCATTGTGCCCCACAGGGTTGGGATGGTGTCCCACGGGGTTGGGATGGTGTCCCATGGCATTGGGATCATTGTGTCCCATGAGGTTTGGATGGTGTCCCATGGATGGATCTCCATCCTTTGGCACGGCCCGAGCATCTCAGCCCCAGGATTTGCTCCGTTCCCCGGTGGGAGCCGGCCCAGCTCCCCAGGAGCGGGCGGGAGGCGCGACCCCAATCCCAGCCCTGCCCTCCCGAGGTTTGACAGGAGCGGGAAAGGAGAGCGGGGCTGTCATTGATGGGATTTATGGGATTTAGGTGATTTATGGCAGACGAGATCCACCCCCTGCCTTTTCCTGACGCCGTTTCCTGGCAGCTCCCTCGGTGTCTGTGCTGGGCTGAGCAGCTCCCAGAGCCCCGAGAGCAGGGGCTGGAATCCGACACTCTGGGAGCTGTGAAGTGAGGGAGGAAGGAGGAGAGGAGAGGGAGAGGGGAGAAGGGGAGGGAGAGAGAGGAGGAGAAGGAAGAAAAGGAGGAGGAGGAGGAGGAGGAAGAAGAGAAGAAGGAGGTGGAGGAGAAGAAGGAGGAGAAGGAGAAGGGAGGGAGAAGAGAGAGGGGGAGGAGGAAGAGATGAAGGAGGAGGAGGAGGAGGAGGAAGAAGAGAAGGAGGAGAGGAAAGAAGAGGAGAAGAAAGAGAGGGGAGAAGGGGAGGAAGAGAGAGAAGGAGGAAAAGGAGAAAGAGGAGGAGGAGAAGAAAGAAGGAGAAGGAGAAGGGAGGGAGAAGAGAGAGGCGGAGGAGGAGGAGATGAAAGAGGAGGAGGGGAAGGAAGAGAATTGAGGAGGAGGAAGAGAACAAGGAGGAGGAGGAGGAGAAGAAAGAAGAGGAGAGGGAGGGGGAGGAGGAGGAGAAGGAAGAGAAGAGGGAGAAATAGAAATAGAAACAGGAGGACAGGGAGAAGGAGAGGAGAAAGCGAATTCACGTGAGCACAGAGAGGGTTCAGCAGGATTCCACGAGGGAAAAGGCCCAGGAAAATGGTGATGATTCATTTTCAGCCAGCTTGGTGTTTCTATAGCAAACCACAAACAGGAGGGATCTGCTCCAGCTGGGCCAGAGGCTGGAGCTGCCAGGAATCCTCTGGGCTGGGAGCTCAGCAGTTCTGCCACTGTGGGGGGGTGGAGGGGAAAGATCCCGGCGGTGTCCCCGGGCTGTCCCTGGGCTGTCCCCGGGCTGTCCCTGAGGGCGTGCTCGGCTCCTCCTGGGCTGAAACTCATCCTGCTCGACTCCTCCTGGGCTGGAACTCGCCCTGCCTGGCTGCTCCTGGACTGGACCTTGACCTACCTGGCTCCTCCCAGGCTGAAACTCACCCTGCCCGGCTGCCCCATCCCGTCCCATCCCATCCCATCCCATCCCATCCCATCCCATCCCATCCCATCCCATCCCATCCCATCCCATCCCATC
>JAWMQZ010000082.1:2892907-2912733 GCA_035584835.1 Tangara arthus
ATTTCTATTTCTATTTCTATTTCTATTTCTATTTCTATTTCTATTTCTATTTCTATTTCTATTGTTTCTATTTCTATCCCAATTTCCATTGTGATTTTGATCTGGATTCCAATTCTCATTTCATTTTCATCATTATTTTTGTTTTAATTTTTACTTTTTAGCACTAAGAAACTTCGGTTTTTACTCCCTTTTTTCTGTAAGTAACAGCAACACTTCCCAACCTCTCAGGCATCCAAAACCCAGCCAGGAGAGTTTGGGAATGTTTGGTCCGGAGATAAATCCAGGATAAGGGTTTGGATGGGTACTCCTGGAATAAACATCAGCTTTGTGTCAGCTCCTTCCGGCCCCGGAGTCTGAACAAACCCAACCACCAGGAATTGATTTTCTAAAAATGTCAAACACACACACACACAAAAAAAAAAATTAAAAAAATAAAAACCCCAAACCTACTGCGGATAAAAAATGTTGGTTTGTGTGGAATAGTTGAGCTCCTTTCCTGCCTCCCCAAAAATCGATGGGAAGAGGACATGGAAAAACACAGTGGGTTCTAAAGTGTAAATAATGAGAGGATGTGATTTAAAAATGGCTCAGCACGAACGGGGCCGAGGGCAAATTTCCTCGGAATAAAGCTGGGAATGCAGCAGCTTCCATGTGAGGAGGCTGAAACTGCAGGAATGAAGGGGGAAAGGGGGAAAAATGGGTCTGGGAATGAAGAGGGAAGGGGAGGAAGCAGAAGCAGAAGAGCAGCACTTGGCCAGGGTTGTTTTGGAGCAGAAATTGAGGGAAAGAATGAGGGGAAAACATGGAATTCAATCAAATTTTGCTGCTGGAATGCATGGAAGAGGATCAGCTCAGGGTTCGGGGTTTTCCAGGGGGCCTGGGAAGGGAGGGATGGCAGGGATGGGAAGGAGCAGGGATCATCCCATCCCACCTCCCACAGATGCAGCTCATCCCAGATGATCCCTCCGGGTCATCCAGCAGCAGGAACAGCTGGGAATGCGCTCCCCTAAAAGCGCTCTCCAATCCCATTTCCATGCAAATGTCACCTCCATAAAGAACCGGGAAGTTCAGTGCAGGCTCCGGGCTGGAATTGCTGCGGAATATGTGGGGTTTAGGAATAAATCCCATTTTTTTTCCATAGTTTTGAGCTCCCTGGTGCTCCAGCTGCTCCTTTAACCCTCTCCAGGCCTCGCTGCTCCCGTCAACTCTGAATCCATGAGTGGGGGAGATCCAGCTCATCCAGCAGTGGGAATTCCCAGCCCTCATCCCTTCCTTTTGCCCGTTATCGCTGGAATGTCACCCTTGGAGCATCCCAATGTCCAGCAGGAGCTGTGGTGGCAGTGCCACCCTCCCTGCCCAGCTGCATCCTCCTGGAGCATCCCACGATGGCAATTCCCACATCCCATTCCCACTGGGATGAGTCCAGGAGAGAGGTGGGAATGGGGCATCCAGGACTGGTGGGAAGGGAGCAGTGGAGCCAATTCCATTGGAATTCCAGTGGGAGGACCTCGCTGTCCCATCCTGTGATTCCTCCTCATCCCTCATCCCTCATCCCTCCTCACCATGATTTACCTTCCCTTGCTCATAAAATGGGAATTGCTCCAGCTCGGAGCCCCTATCCTCTTCCCATTACTGTTCCCATCCTCATTCCCATTCCCATTCCCATCCCCATCCCCATCCCCATCCCCATTCTTGTTCCCATTCCCATTCCCATTCCCATTCCTATTCCTATTCCTATTCCTGTTCCTGTTCCTGTTCCTGTTCCTATTCCTATTCCCATTCCTATTCCCATTCCCATCCCCATTCCTATTCCCATTCCCATTCCCATTTCTATTCCCATTCCCATTCCCATTCCCATTCTCATTCCCATTCCAATTCCCATTCCCATTCCCATTCCCATTCCCATCCCCATCCCCATTCCTATTCCCATTCCCATTCCCATTCCCATTCCCATTCCCATTCCCATCCCTATTCCCATTTCTGTTCCCATTCCCATCCCTATTCACATTTCTGTTCCCATTCCCATTCCCGTTTCTGTCCTATTCCCATTCCCATTCCCATTCCCATTCCCATTCCCATTCCCATTCCCAGCCCTGTCCCAAACCTTCTGGAAAATTCCAAAATCAGCTGCAGAATGGGCGCGGGATCCCTGAATCCCCGAAGGGATGCCACGGGAAATGCTCTGATCCCAAGGACCGGCAGATCCCACGTGGATGCAGCAGCTTCCACATGATCCCACCCAAAACCCACACGGGCACCGGGGTGGGAGTGGAAAAGCTGCTCCCATGGGAATTCTGCCACCCTAAAACCGGGAATTGTCACTGTCACTGCCCCATTCCCTCCTTCCCAACATTTTCCCACCCTCCAAACCCCCATCCCTGCTGTGGGAACGGGCAGGATCCCAACGGAATAACCCCAGAACAAACGGCACCACTGGGTTTTTCAGCAAGGTTTTTTAGGGCTTGTCTGGATTTTTTTTTATTCCAAATCCCCCAAAGACTCGATCCCAATTCCCCTTTAAACGGGCAAACCATAACATTGGGAATTTGCCACGGATCTGAGATGGATTGAGCTCCTCCAACCTCCTTTTGCAGGGAATTTATCGGTGCCATAAATTCCCCCGGACGGGTTTGCCGTGAGTGCCATAACACATCCTCCAGCCAATCTTTTATCCATCAGGCTTTGTCCTGCTTTTTTTGGGGAATATTTATGGACTGGATATGTTCCGGGAAGAGGGATCGCTCCTGAGGGTGTCTCCGGTTCTCCCTGGCCGTGGATAATTTGCAGGAATGCTCAGCTCTGCTCCAGGCTCTGTTTTTGAGGATTTTTCAATTTATTTCAGGCTCAAAATTTGATTTTAGGGGCTCCCAGACCTCCTGTTTTCCCCCCAAAAAAAACCTCCATGCAAAGGGGGATCCTAAAGCTACAACCAATCCCAGCAGGAGGCTTTAAACCCCATTTTCCTGCATTTTCCTTGGATGGGAAAAGCACCAAGGAAATGGACTTGGAATGGGTGACAGGGAGAGGAATTTTCCCAGATCACAATTCCCATTCCTGTGGCTCTGCCCCGAGGTTCCTAGTTGGGAAAACGAACGGAATCCAACCCTTCCATGAAAAAGAAGGAGAAATCTGCCTGGAAAAGCACCCAAAGCTCCCAAAATTTCAATTCAAGCTGCTCCTCCCAGCCCTTCCAGCAGCCAGGGATCTCCATCTGCTCCCGAATCCCGCCTGGAGTCAGCTGGCAAATCCCACCTTCCCTCTCCACAGGCAGGTGCCAGGGCTAAAAATATTCCCAGAAATGCCCCTTTCCTTGGCAGCCTCTGGAAAAGCTGGAACTGCAGCAGGATGAGTCCCGGGAAGGAGCTGAGCTGGAGTTTTTAGTGGGATTGCTGCCCAAATCCAGGATTTTCTCTTCTCCTGGATCACTTGAATTAATTCCGGTGAATCAGCAATTCCCATTAGGAAAGAACAACCCCAATTCCAACCCCATTGGTATTTCCAATGATCCTGGAGTGTTTTGCATGCTCCCATCAGGAATTAAACCTGGGTGGTTGCTGAGGGGGAAAATCAAATTTAGGATGGATTGATTTGAAGTTTGGGGGAATGAGCTGTTCCCACATGGACTCCAGATGATCCCTGGAAAAATCAGGATTCCCCTTTCCAGCAGCAGAACCCAGCCAGGCTGAAATAACCGGGAAACGTGGGATTTCCATGGTGAAATAAAATATATAAAATATAAACTAAAATGGAATCAAATTGAATAAAATGGAATAAAATGGAATAAAATCAAATCCCTGGAGTCGCTGCTGCCGGAACCATCAGCATTCCCAGGAGTGAGATTCCTATCCAAGGAAAGCGAGAGGCTTTGGCTGCACAAATTAGATTTCCCCAGGCAGCAGCTTAATTAAAACTATCGAGTACTCCGAGCTTTTGGAAATTAACTTGGAAAGTGTTTGGATAAAAAAAACCTGGACTGGTTTTTTGTTCCTTTTCTTCTCCCTGGAGTGGAGGGAAAAGGAGAAAAAAATTGGAATTTTTTTCCCTCCTGGATTCTTTAAGGGCAGGAAGTAGCAAAGGGGGGCTGATTTTTCCTGGGATAAACCTGGATTCATCAGGATCTTGGGTCGACCTTCCCCTAATTTTTTTTATTTGGAGCTGCTTGGATTTCTGGGGATGATTCCTCTGGTTTCAATCCCAACCCAGTGCTCTGAAACATCACAAAAATCCCTGAGGAAAAATAAAAAAACAGTGGGATAATGCAACCAACACCTGATCCAAACAAGAGGAGACGGGAATGAAAAAAAAAAAGAGGGAAAAAACCACTGGAGCCATTAGAGAGCATCAGGAGGGATCGGATCCGAAGGGATGAAGAGGCTGCTCCGAGGAAACAGGAGTGGGATGATCCCGAACCCCCTTCCCACGGGAATTCCGCCAGGTTGGAGGTGAATCGGCACCAACCACGTGGTTGGGCACCCAGATTATTCTCCACTCTTCGCATAGCAGATCCAGCCGGGTTTATTCAGGGAAAATCCAAAGGTCCAGGTGAGGTGAGGATGAGGAGGAAAACAGGAGCAAGCAGGAACACAACCTCTGCTGAAGGGTGTGACAGTGCTCACAGGGGTTTTTGGTGATCCCACCCAACCCCTCCATCCCAACCACAAATCCCATGAAAAATGAGGTGAAATTTCACCATTTCCCACAGGGAAAAAAAAACCCAAATCCCAGGAGATGAAACCCAAACCCCTTCCAGTGCCCACTTCCCATGGGAATCCAGCTGGAACCTGCCCCAGAATTCCAGGGAAAAAACAAAACCAGCAGCAGGTTTTAAAAACCAACCAGAGGGAAGAGAAGCGGGAAAAAGAAATATGAATAAAAAAATCCTTGGATAACCCAAAATCTCCTCCCGGGAAGAGGATTCCAAAGCCATTTTTAATGAACTCCGCGTCCCGCCAGCGCTCAGCACGGAATTATTGTCCATTAAATAAACACGGATGATTATTGGGAACACATTCCCAGAGCTGCAGGTCACGGCTGCCAGCTGCTCCTACCTCTTGTTCCTGGGAATTTTGGCTTTGCTCTGCATTTATAGGGAAAAGGAGTTGGTTTGGGGGGGGAAAAATCCATCCCAGAAAACTTTGGGATCGCTCCCTGGCACAGGGCTGGGTGGAAGATGAGCAGTTTTAGGGGAAAAATTATCCCAAAAAATCTCAGGATTTTCCCCTGGAACAGGTGTTTGGGTGGAAAAGGAGCAGTTTTAGGGGAAAAGTCATCCCTGATCCCAAAAAAACTCAGGATTTTCCTCTGGAACAGGGGTTGTGTGGACAAGGAGCCAGTTTAGGGGAAAAAACCATTCCTGATCCCAAAAAGCCTCAGGATTTACCCCTGGCACAGGGGGTTGGGTGGAAAAGGAGCAGTTTTAGGGGAAAAACCATCCCTGATCCCAAAAAACCTCGGGATTTTCCCCTGGAACAGGGATTGTGTGGACAAGGAGCCAGTTTAGGGGAGAAAACCATCCCTGATCCCAGAAAACCTCAGGATCTTTGCCTCCGCAGCGTTTTTCCACGAGCCGGGGAAGGGGAAGATTTTTTTTTTTTTCCCTTCCATAAATTGTAATTGATTTCTTTTTTAATGGAATATTGTAATGGAATATTGTCCAACGTGCACAGACTCCTGGGATAAATTATTCAGCAGTACATTTTTAAATAATGCAGCCGCTTCCTGCTCAGGTTTCCTGCTCCTTAAAACCTGGGATGGGAGGGAATCTCTACCTCTGGAGTCTCCATCGCTCCGTGCTCCAAGTGAAGCTGTTGGGAATTAATTAGAAAGGTGAAAATTCATTAAAGTCATTATCCAAGGCTTGGATCTACTCCTTGCTCCAAGAGAGGGGTGGGTGGGAGAGGAGAAATTGCCACTTTTCCAGGGGACACTGGATCCAAGTGTGGAGGTGGCAAAGAAGGGATGGAAGTGGTGGAAAATCCAGGTGGGATCCATGAGAGAGGGAAAAACCCTGTGTAGGAATTCCCGAGTCCTGGAAAGTCATGGTTATTCCCTATTCCTGTTGGTTATTCCCTATTCCTGTTGGTTATTCCCAATTCCTGTTGGTTATTCCAAATTCCTGTTGGTTATTCCCAGTTCCTGTTGGTTATTCCCTATTCCTGTTGGTTGTTCCCAATTCCTGTTGGTTATGCCCAATTCCTGTTGGTTATTCCAAATTCCTGTCGGTTATTTCCAATTCCTGTTGGTTATTCCAAGTTCCTGTTGGTTATTCCCAATTCCTGTTGGTTATTCCATGAGGAACTGTGGGAAAAGGGGGGATTCCAGGCAGGGTCTTGGATATCCTGGGAATGCTTCACTCCCTATTTCCCAGCCTCAGAACTTCCCAGAATTTCCAAATCCAGCACCAAAATCTTCTGGGTGGGGGTAGATTTCTGTCTCATTCCCACATCTTCCAGACCTGGATATTCCCATGATCCATGCCTGCCTCAGTTTCCCTTTCCATGATCAGGGCATTTCCAGTGATCCCTGGATCCAGGTGTCACCATTCCTGCACGGAAAAGAGCTCCAGGCTGCTCCAAAGCTTCTCCTGCATCCCAGGATGATCCTTGTGGAAAAGGCAGCTGTGCATTCCCAGGGAATTTCCTCTGAGCTCCCCAAATCCATGGATTCAATCCCAAATTTTCCTGCTGGGACACTCGGAGCTCCAGCACACCCCAAGGGATGAGTTCTGCTCATTCTGCAATCCTTCCCTTCCCAAATCCAATTAAATCCCTTTATTGGTTCCCTTTGGACACAACTCCTGGCACAATTAGGGAATCATTTCCAAGCACAAAATAATTACCTCGTTCCGTCCTCCCTCTCCAAATTCCACTTTCCCTTTGTTTTTATTGGAGGAACTCACCCAAATCCCTGAAAATAAGGGGGAAAAGCCAGCTGGGAGCTCTGGAATGGGGCTGGAGCCTGGGGAAGGGATGAGCTCCAGCAGGATGTGGGAATGGGGCTGTGATTCTGGACATCCAGGAGCTTCCAGAGCTCATCCCGAGGTACAAATCCCTCATTTCCTCAGCTCCCAAGGACATGCCTTGGCTTTGATTCCCTGATTTTAAGCAAATCCCAGTTTTTGGCTCCTCGGGTGTTTGTCCATCCCTGATTTTGGCTCCTTTTGGATCCTCTGGGTCCGCCCAGGCTGGATGGATCAGGGACGGCCCAACCGGCTCCTGTTGGATCCCTGACCCTCATTCCCAGTTTGGTCCATCTGGGCACATTCCAGCTGCTTTTCCAGAGGGATTTTTCCTCATTACCACCCCACATCCACCTGGACTCCGGGCCGGACATGGAATCGATGTCTCCTGTTCCCTCTGACGGATTCCTGAGGCTCCAGGGATTCAATCAAGGGAAGGGACATAAATCACATTAATTAAAGAATTCCCAAACCCTTCCTGCAGTCCTCGGGAATGGGAATGTGCCCTCAGCACTCCAAGCACTGCCTGCTGCCTCCCAGAAGCTCCTTGGAATTATTGATTCCCTGGGCCTGGTTTTGATGGATCTCACAGCCCTGGGAGCATCGGAGCGGGGTCAGGGGGGTTTGATCAGCAGCTCTTTCCTGGAGCCTGTTTGGGAATTGTGGAATCATGGAATGGGAAGGGATCTTGGAGCCCATCCCTGGAATGGGACACCTTCCCCATGCCAGGATCTCCAGCCCAGCCTCGGACACTTCCAGGGATCAGGAATCCCTGGAATCAGCAGCAGGAATCAGGACCCGTTGTGTTTTCCCAGGATCTCCCCCAGTTGTGTCCTTGGTTATCCAGGATCCTGACTCTTGCTCCTTAAATCCTGGAAATTCTGGGAATCCTGGGAGCCCTGGAAATCCTGGAATCCTGGTTTTCTGGAGCATCTTTAGGGATCAGAATCACAAATCAATGGCTGGTTGGGAATTCTTCTTTCCGAGGTGTTTTTGGAATGTGGGATGCGGGGCTGGGATGTGGGGTTTGGAATGTGGGATGTGGAGTTTTGAGTGTGGGATGTGGGGTTTGGGATGTGGGATGTGGGGTTTGGGATGTGGGACGCAGGGTTTGGAATGTGGGGTTTGGAGTGTGGGATGTGCGGTTTGGGATATGGGATGTGGTGTTTGGAATGTGGGATGTGGGGTTTGGAATGTGGGATGGGGGATGTGGGGTTTGGAATGTGGGATGTGGGGCTTCCACCAAATCCCCATAAATTTGGATGGATCTGCCACTGAATCTCCATAAATTTGGATGGATCTACCACCAAATCCCATGGATCTATCACAGAACCCCCATAAATTTGGATGGACCTGCCACCGAATCCCAGTAAATTTGGATGAATCTGCCACAGAATGCCCATAAATTTGGATGGATCCGCCACTGAATCCCCATAAATTTGGATGGATCTGCCACTGAATCTCCATAAATTTGGATGGATCTACCACCAAATCCCATAGATCTACCACAGAACCCCCATAAATTTGGATGGATCTTCCACGGAATTCCATAAAATCTGGATGGATCTTCCACAGAGTCCCCATAAATTTGGATTGATTCACAACTGAATCCCAGCAAATTTGGATGGATCTGCCACGGAATCCCCATAAATTTGGATGGATCTGCCACCGAATCCCAGTGAATTTGTATGGACCTGCTGTGGAATCCCAGCAAATTTGGATGGATCTGCCATGGAATCCCCATAAATTTGGATGGATCTGCTGTGGAATCCCAGTGAATTTGGATGGATTTGCCACTGAATCCCATGGATCTACCACAGAATCCCCATAAATTTGGATGGATCCAGCACCGAATCCCTGTAAATTTGGATGGATCTACCGCAGAATTCCATCAAATGTGGATGGATCTTCCACCAAATCCTGGCACTGCTGGAAGAGGCAGGAGCTGGAAAATTTCCCACCGGAAAACTGCACCTTGCTCAGGAATTCCTGGGGCTCGGAGCCGCCCTGTTCCTGCAATTCCTCTCCGGAGCAGGAATTCCAGAGCCCAGCAGGAATTCATCACCCACCCAGCAGAGATCCAGGGGGTGAGGAGGGCGAAGGGCTGATCCCGCCTGGAAAAGAGCACAGCCGAGCATCCACCTTCTCCTGGTGGGAAAAACAATCCCCAGCGCATGGAAATAATCAGGGGCAAACACAGAATTCCCACGTTCCAGCTGGATCTGGCTCCAGAAGGACAATTCCCATCCCCTGGCCATCTGGATCTGATTCTTTTCCTGGAATTTGTCCTCCAACACATCCCAGGATTATTTTTTTTTTCCCGCTCCCTGGCCCCACAAGCTGCTGTTGCTCCCGCTTTCCCTCTGCCCTAACCCTGTTTTTCCAGCTGATTTATGGAATCATCGCCCCATTGATTTCCTGACAGCTGCCCCGACCTTTAGGATTTTATAAAATCCAGCTTTTTTCCACAGCTTCTTTTTTTTCTGTTTCCCTGGGCCTTGGCAGCCTGGTAAAGGTGACGCAGGGAATTATTGTGGATTTTTTCCGGCTCCTGGGAAGCGACAGGATCCGTGTGGGAAGGGGCTGGCAGCAGGAACTGCATCCATCACCTTTTCCAAGCGAAGGGCGAGTGACAGGAGGTGGATGGAGCCCTGCTGGGATGCCGGTGACGCAAGAAATTCCCTGGAAAAACAGCTTGCACACGGAATTAACCATAGCAGCCGAGTGGTTTGATCCCAGAAAAAAACCTCATCCAGGCTCTGGGAATTTTGCTTTGCTCCCACTTTTCCTCTCCGGGAGGAATCTCAGGGATTTGCAGGGAATTTTGCCCCTGGAAAAGGGAAAGCGGTGGAAGATTGAAGGGAAAGCAGAGCCAAGGGAAAGGGAAAGCAGAGCCAAAAAATTCCCTGGAAAAACAGCTTGCACATGGAATTAACAGGGATGGCAGCAGCCGAGTGGTTTGATCCCAAAAAAAACCTTCATCCAGGCTCCGGGAATTTTGCTTTGCTCCCACTTTTCCTCCCCAGGAGGAATCTCAGGGATTCACAGGGAATTCTGCCCCTGGAGAAGGGAAAGCGGTGGCAGATTGAAGGGAAAGTAGAGACAAGGGAAAGGGAATTAAATCAGCTCCGTATGGAAAGGGTTTTTTTCCCCAGAATTAGGATTCCAGTGAAAACACATGGAAACAGCCACAATTCCCAGCCATGCAGAAAACCACAGCGCGGGAGGAGGGGGAAAAAATCCCCCAATCCCACTTTCCCCACTGGTGGCTCAGCAGGAAATTGGGAATGACGCCAATGCCGGGTGATGGACAGGGAAGGACTGGGGCTTTCCAGCCTCTGGAATTCTGGATTTTCCTGGGAAGGACTGCGGCTTTCCAGTCTCTGGAATTCTGGATTTTCCTGGGAAGGACTGGGGCTTTCCAGCCTCTGGAATCCTGGAATTTCCTGGGAAGGACTGCGGCTTTCCAGCCTCTGGAATTCTGGATTTTCCTGGGAAGGACTGGGGCTTTCCAGTCTCTGGAATCCTGGAATTTCCTGGGAAGGACTGGGGCTTTCCAGTCTCTGGAATTCTGGATTTTCCTGGGAAGGACTGGGGCTTTCCAGCCTCTGGAATTCTGGATTTTCCTGGGAAGGACTGGGCCTTTCCAGCCTCTGGAATCCCAGAATTTCCTGGGATTTATGGGATCCTCCAGTACGGCTCTCCGGGGATCTCAGGAGTGGCTCCAGCAGGTTGGAAATCCCTGGAATAAATCAGGATGGCACCTCCGAGCAGTGGGAATTTCACGGAGAAAATGAAAATTGCTGCTGAGCTCCCGGCTCTGGGAGCTGCTCCTGACACAATTCCAGCCGGGAAAAATCCTGGGAAAGGCTTGGTGGAGGTTGGGATTCCTGCCAGACTTCAGTTGTCCCCATGGGGAGGGGCCCCAGAGATGTCCCAGTGCCACCAACACCTCTATGGGGAGGGGACCAATGCCCAGAGGTGTACCCAGAGCCACCAACCCCTACATGGGGAGGGGACCAAGGCCTGGGGATGTCCCCAGTGCCACCAACCCCTCCAGGGGGAGGGGACCAAGGCCTGGAGGTGTCCCCAGTGCCACCAACCCCAACTTTGGGAGGGGACCAAGGCCTGGAGGTGTCCTCAGAGCCACCAACACCCCAGGGAGTACGGGACCAGTTCCCAGAGGTGTCCCCAGTTCCACCAACGCCAACTTTGGGAGGGGACCAATGCCCCAAGGTGTCCCCAGTGCCACCAACCCCTCTATGGGGAGGAGACTGATGGCCTGAGGTGTCCCCAGAGCCACCAACCCTTGGGGAAGGCCATGGACCCAGAGGTGTCCTCAGTGCCACCAACCCCTCCATGGGGAGGAGACCAATGCCCAGAGATGTCCCCAGTGCTACCAACACCCCAGGGAGGACGGGACGAGTTCCCAGAGGTGTCCCCAGTGCCACCAACCCCAACTTTGGGAGGGGACCAAGGCCTGGAGGTGTCCCCAGTGCCACCAACCCCTCTATGGGGAGGTGACAGATGACCTCAGGGTGTCCCCAGCATCACCAACCCCTTGCAAAGGCCATGGACGCGGCTGCACTCGCCCTTTGAGCCAACCCCAAAATTCCTCGGCTCGCTTCCCCCTCTTCCCCGGCTTTGCCCTTTGGATCTCTCCAGGATTTTTGTGGACGAGCCCCTCCCCCCCCCCCCGATGAGCAGCGCTAATGACAGCGCTAATTACGGAGCTCCATTAACCCCGGGAGCAACGCCAGGGCCGCCTCTGACCGCGCCGCTTTTTCCTCTCTCCAAAATCCCTTTTTTTTTAATTTTCATTTTTTTTTTTCCCTCCTGCTCAACAAAACATCCACGAGCGATCCGCAACGCCCCGCGGAGAGCGCGAACCTTCCCGTAATTGCCCGTCCTCCTTCCTGGGGCTCTTAAAAGCTTTTCCGAGGAGGAGAACAGAGGCTCCTTGTCAGCCACGAGCCATTACCCGGCTGAGAGGAGCCGCCCGCCCTCGCCTGCCGCCTCTTTGGGCTGCGGAAACGTTGGGGAGCTTCGGGAATGTTGGAGAGCTTCGGGAATGTTGGAGAGCTTCGGGAATGTTAGAGAGCTTCAGGAATGTTGGATTTTCTGCTCGTTCCAGAGGCTTTCCTGATTGGAGAGGTGGCTCTGAGGAGAGGGGACCAGTGCCACCATCTCTCTACCCAGGGAGAGGTGTCCCCAGTGCCACCAACCCTGCTGTGGGAAGGGGGATCAGTAGCCAGAGTTGTACCCCCAGTGCCACCAACCCCTTCATGGGGAGGGAACCAATGCCCAGAGGTGTCCCCAGTGTCACCAACCCCACTGTGGGAAGGGGGATCGGTGCCCAGAGGTATCCCCAGTGCCACCAAGCCCTTCATGGGGAGGGGACCAAGGCCTGGAGGTGTCCCCAGTGCCACCAACCCCTACATGAGGAGGGCAACCAGTGCCCAGAGATGTCCCCCCAGTGCCACCAACCCCACTGTGGGAAGGGGGATGAGTGCCTGGAGGTGTCCCCAGTGCCACCAAATCCATTGTGGGAAGGGGGATCCCAATGCCCAGAGATGTCCCCAGTGCCACCAACCCCTCCATGGGGTTCACATTCCCGACCCCTTGGGAGGCTCAGGGCAGCGCTGGGAGCCCCGTGGCGCTGCTGGGGGTGGATTTTAAGGGATCACTTTAGGAATATTTGATGTGGGATTCACACCCAGAAGCCCTCGCAGCCACACCAGGCCCGGGCTGGACTTTCCTGGTGTGGATTCCAAAGGGGCTGGAGCAGCTCCAGGTGGGAATGGTGGCATGGGATGGCCTGGGGTCAGCGACAGCAGCATCCTGAGCATCCTACAGAGCTGGGAATACCAACCAAAAGGTTTGGGAAGCTTCCTTTGGAAACCCTGAGGGGCTTTAGGATTCTCCAGGAGCCTCATTTGCAATCACAGCCCCTCCCCACCCATGGGATGGCGGGGCTGGAACAGCTTCAATCCAAACCATTTACCAACAACTTCAATCCAAACCCTTTCCCAAAAACATCAATCCAAACCCTTTCCCAACAGCTTCAATCCAAACCCTTTCCTGACAACCTCAATCCAAACCCTTTCTCAACAACATCAATCCAAACCCTTTCCCAAAAACAACAATCCAAACCCTTTCCCAACAGCTTCAATCCAAACCCTTTCCCAACGACTTCAATCCAAAACCTTTCCCAACTAATTCAATCCAAACTCTTTCCCAACAACTTCAATCCAAACCCTCCCGCAGCAGCTCCTTCCTCGCGTGCCCGAGATCAAACCGCTGCTGACTCAACAACGCCTCATTAACGATTCACCAGCAATTAATTCATCTCTTGATGCTGCTGGGTCGCTCCTGGGTGATTCGCTTCCCTAGATCAGTGCCGATCACAGCCCCGCACCCCCGACCCTGCTCTGATCGGCCAAAATTCTGTGTTTTTTCCTCGTTTTTCGCTCCAAGAGCTGAGGCTGGAGACCCCCAGGGCCGGGGGATGGGGTGATCCAGGCTGGCACGGGTCAGGCACCATGAGGTGAAGGAATTTGGGATTTTCCCTCTGGAGCAGCTCCCAGGAGCAGGTGGAAGAGATGGGAAAAGCATCACATTCTCCCTGGAAAACGGGAATTGGGCGATTTATGGAGCCACAAAGGTTCTGGCTCTCCTCTGGCAGCCCCTTGGAGTGGCAGGAAAACCTCTGGAATGAGCTCCAAGGTGGAAAAACCGCTCAGGACAGTCCCAAAAAGCAGCGGGGAGAGAGGGGATTCAGAGAGACCCCAACCAAAGGCAGTGAAAGCCCCAAAGTTTCACCAACTGGGCCCAAAAATCAGAATTATTGGAGCAGCGAACAAGAAAACAAAGGAGAAGCAGAGTCGGAGCAGTCAGTCCAAAATACCAGAATTATTGGAGCAGGGGAACAAGAAAACAAAGGGGAAGCAGAGTCAGAGCAGTCAGCGGGGGGAAACTGACGCATGGGATAATTCTGTGTAGAAATCCACATTTTAAAAGCTCAAATCCGGTAAAAACTGATCCCACCAGAGCAGTTCCAGCCTCTGTTCCATACTGGGATATTCAGCCCTCGGCAGATCCAGTTGGGGTCTGGAAAACTCTGACAAAAACAACTCTGACAAAATCCGGATTTGGGGCAGGAAAGGCCGGGACAATGTCCCTTTGTGCCCACCGCTGTCCCCGGAGGAGCTGGCAGTGAATCCAGGTCCTCTCTGATTCCGGCAGGGGAATTTTCTCTCGGCCTGGAATTGTCTCCAGTTCCCAGCCTGATGCTTCCCGAAGGGGTTTGGAGGGAAGGGAATTCCAGGGTGGGCTGGGACAGACACGGGAACTTGGGAAGGGAAGGGAAAAACACGGGAAATGTGCCCCAAGGGATGCTCCAAACCCCAACATTCCCTGTCCACATGGATGCTCCAACCCCAACATTCCCAGCTCCAAAGATGCTCCAACCCCAACATTCCCAGCTGCAAAGATGTTCCAACCCCAACATTCCCAGCTCCAAAGATGTTTCAAACCTGACATTCCCAGCTCCAAGGGGCTCTTCAACCCCAACCTCCCCCTTTGGATGCTCCAACCCAACATTCCCAGCTCCGAAGATGCTCCAACCCAACATTCCTAGCTCCCAGGGACGCTCCAACCCCAACATTCCCAGCTCCAAGGGGTTCTCCAACCCCAATCTCCCCCTTTGGATGCTCCAACCCAACATTCCCAGCTCCCAGGGATGCTCCAACCCAACATTCCCAGATCCAAGGGGTTCTTCAACCCCAACCTACCCCTTTGGATGCTCCAACCCCAACATTCCCAGCTCCAAGGGGTTCTCCAACCCCGATCTTCCCCTTTGGATGCTCCAGCCCCATTCCCCACCCCTCAATTCCCAGCAGGATCCTCTTTGCAGGGTCAAGCACCTTCCCTGCGGCCTTTTCCCTGTTTTTGGGGGGGTTTGGGATGGGAATTTCACTCCTCAAGAGCCTCAAACTCTCCCCTCCTTCTTTCCCCGCCATCCACCCCCAATTTTCCATATTTTCGTGCCCTTCCTTTGTTCCGCCTCCTCCTTTCACACTTCTCCCACTTTCCCCTCCAAATGTCACTGCAGGAGAAGAAAAAGTTGGGCCGAGAACCCAAAAGACTCAAAAGCAGCAGGGGAAAAAAAACCAACCAGGATTATTTTTAACAGGAATGGGAACAATTCCCACCCTAATGATTAGCTTGGATTTTTTTTTTCCCCTACCAGGAACAGCTCCTGGGATAAGGGAGAGGAGAAAAACCAGCAAGGAAAGGGTAGATTTTTCCTGGATTTTAATTGGATTTTTCTGCAAGGATCCAGCAGCTCCTTGTGTTCTTCTGGAGTGGTGGCACTTCCCATTTTTCCTGGGAATTTTGCTTTGGGCTGGGAGAGCGCCCAGTAGAGGAAGATTTGGGGCTCTGTGGTGGAGGATGAGGGAATTGGGATCATTCCCAGATTTTCCCAGAGTCAGGAGGCCTCAATCAGCTCCCATCCATCCCAGATCCCTCTGGAAGGCCTCAATGATCCCTGGATGAAAAGGAGCGGGATGAGGACAGCAGGATCTTCTTTGTGTGCTGGGAAAACGGGATGGGACGAGCACAACGGGATGGAGATTCAGGATGGGAGAGGTTGGAGGGGCCACAGGTCCCCAGAAACCACACCATGCCTTCCCATAGAAATCCATGGAAGGATGGAATACATTCCTGGTGCCTGGGGATGCCTGGGAATGTTAAACAGGAGTTGCTAAACCGGGATAACACATTCCCAGTGCCTGGAGATCACCACCAAACTGGGATAACACATTCCCAGTGTCTGGAGATCACCAGGATGTTCCATAAACCAGGATAACACATTCCCAGTGCCTGGAGATCACCAGGATGTTCCACCAAACTGGGATAACACATTCCCAATGCCTGGAGATGACCAGGGATCATGCTGCTAAACCAGGATAACACATTCCCAATGCCTGGAGATAACCACCAAAATGGGATGACACATTCCCAGTGCCTGGAGATCCTTGGGAATGTTAAACAGGAGCTGCTAAACCAGGATAACACATTCCCAGTGCCTGGAGATGATCAGGGATGTTCCATAAACTGGGATAACACATTCCCAATGCCTGGAGATCATCAGGCATGCTCCATAAACTGGGATAACACATTCCCAGTGCCTGGAATGTTAATCCTGAGCACCCAAACCGGGATAACCGAGGGTTCTACATCCAAGGATCCCGAATCCAGGCGCATCCCTCCCTTCCCATCCCCGCTCCCCCATCCTGACCTCCCTGCTCCCGCTTCTCCCGCGGCTCAGCACTTTTTCCATGTGAAATAAATGTTATTTTCTCCCCGGCCGGAGCCCAATTCATCTTCCTGTCAGGGGGAATCACGGCGAGAGGGCGAGAGCAGCAGCCAGCGAGTGCTTACACACGGAAAAATGGGATAACACGGCTCCCAGAAATCCTCCCTCCCCTGCTTAATCAGCCTCAAACGCGGCTTGGCAGAGAATTTAACCGGAAAAAAAAGAAAAATAAAAAATGAAATGGGAAGTGGAAAAAGTG
This sequence comes from Tangara arthus, assembly GCA_035584835.1. Lineage (NCBI taxonomy): Eukaryota > Metazoa > Chordata > Aves > Passeriformes > Thraupidae > Tangara > Tangara arthus. Next base: position 2,909,447 of record JAWMQZ010000082.1, read on the forward strand.
ATCCCTGTCCCCTCCCCGGCCCCTTTTGTTCCGGAAAGCCCTGGGAGATTTTTATCTTTCCATAAAGTTTTATTGGAGCTGATGGTGGGAGGGAGATCCAATTAAACTCCCCCTAATCCCACACTCAGCTCCAAGGCCCCGGTGGGAGATTGGGAACGGATCAAGGTGACAAATGAGGGCAGATAAATGGGAGCAGAGCAGGAGGAGGGAGGGCACGGAAAAAACGGGATTTAATGGGGAAAGTGGGAGCCCCTGGAACTGGCGATTCTGGCTTTCTGCAATGGGAGCTGGGAAAGCTGGAATTCAACAAATCCAGGTGGGGCTGGGGATGATCCAGGTGAGATAAAATAATAGAATTAATAGAGTCTCAATTATTATCTTTAATAGAATTAAAGTTTCTAAAAGGGTTCACCCCCCCGCCCCCCAAAAGGAACAATGTTTCTGCCAGAGCAAACAAATCCAGGGATGTGTTTATCCAGCCATGAGGATGGATCCATGGCATTCCCAAATCCAGCAGCCCAGCCCCTCCTCATCCTCCATGGAAGATGAAGATCAGGGAATCATGGAATGCTTTGGGCTGGGAAGGGACCTAAATCCCATCCAGTTCCAATCCCAACACTTCCCCTTATCCCAGGTTGCTCCAGCCTGACCTTGGGCACTTCCAGGGATCTGGGGGCAGCCACAGCTGCTCTGGGAATTCCAGCCCAGCCCCTCATCACCCTCCCAACCAGGAATTCCTTCCAAAATCCCATCTCCCTGTGCTCTCTAGAAGCCATTCCCTGTGTCCTGGCACTCCAGGTTCTCCTTCCCAGCACATTCCCAGCATCCAGGGTTGTTCCTGCAGAACCCACAGATGGATAGAAAAACAAAATCCTGGAATGGTTTGGGTTGGAAGGACCTTAAATCCCATCCGCTTCCAACCACCTACTGCAGCACCCACAGAGGGATGGGGAAACAAAACCCTGGAATGGTTTGGGTTGGAAGGACCTTGAATCCCATCCACGACACCTCCCTCTACTGCAGGTGGCTCCTGGACACTTTCAGGAATGGAGCAGCCACAGCTCCTCCAGGAATTCCACCCCACTTTGCCTCAGACCCCAACCCTGCACTCCAACTTTTCCATCAAACGCCGGGAAGAGGCAAAACGAGGTGAATCCCCCCCAAAAGCAGCTCGGGGCCGGTTTCCTGGGAACAGCTTCCCTGCAATCCACGTGCTCCCCTCCCGTTCCTCGGAGCAGAACTGAGCCTGGCCTTGAGCAGGAGCTGCTGCTTTTAATTCCCTTCCCACTGAGTCACCCTCCCTTCCCTTCCCTTCCCTCCCCAATCCGAGCGCGGCACTCCAACGCACCGCAGCTATTTTGACACACTGAGCAAATATCAATTAATTCGCCTCGCGGAGAAGAAAAAAAAAAAACCCACAAAACAGAGGGGAAAAAAAAAAAACAACCCCGAAAAGAAAAGCTTAATTGAAAAAATCCCGGGCCAGATTCGCAGCCTGGCGTTTGCCAACACAGGCGAGGTTTAAAGCTCCGCTGTTCCTCAAGCGCCGCGGATTTTGCGGCTCCCCCGAGGAAAAGCTTTCTCTGGAGGAGATGTGTGAGTCACCTGAGCCAGAACGGGGGGGAAAAAGGGGGAAAAGAGGCGCTTCCAGAAGGGCCTCGCCTCCCACTGGCTGGTCTGGGAGAAGGGAGGTCATGGGAGGACCCCAAAGCTGGGATCCATCCCGAGGCTGTGGAAAAAGGAGAAGGGCGCGGATTTGGGGACCAGGGATGCTGCAGTTGTTGGGTTCCTCCCCAAACAGCCCCAAAACCCCAAACCCGCCCCAAACCAAGCAGCTTTTGTGGGCCTCCCATCACGTTCTCCTGCATCCCCTGGAAAGTGCATTAATGGGAATAAATTCCCCGGCAGGAATTTAATGGGAATAAACAACCCCCGAATCCTCAGCCCCCGCAGAAGGACGGGAGCGAGTCAATCAATGGCTTTGACTCACGAAATTATTTTGCTGTTCAAACGCAATTAACTGACGACTCCTGGCTTTGTTTGGGGGCTTTTCCTCCGCAAGGACGTCACCGGCACCAGGAGGGGACACAAAGGCTCCCGGCCCTCCTGCCAGTCGATTGTTGGAGCAGGAAACGGCACCAGGAATGAAATTCCAGAGTGGTTGGGGTGGGAATGGAGTTAAATCCCATCCCGTTCCACCTTCCATTATCCCAGGTGATTCCAACCTGGCTTGGGACGCTTCCAGGGATGTGCTAGCCGCAGTTTTCTCCGGGAATCTCCCAAAATCCCTTCTATCCCTTCCCTGGGGCAGTGGGAATCCATTCCCCTCTTTCTGAGTGTGATTTCCTGCTAACACTCCCCACACCCCCCAAAAAAAAAATCTGCTGTGGGAAAAGGGGAATAAAAAAAATCCCCACACCCCAAAAAATCTGTTCACACGCTGACACCCCTAATTAGGGCCACCCTTGGAGCAGCACAGGAGGGATTCTGAATTCCAAGGAAAAGGCAGAACGTGCCAGACTCGCCGTATTTTTAGCCACACTTCCCACCCCCCGCTCGCCACCCTCTGCTCTTCACAGCTGCCCCGAGCCGGGAGCGTCAGCGCTTCCCGAGTGAGAACGGGAGCAGGGAAAGGTTATCCAAGCTGTCAGGAAGGGTTTGTTCCCCTCTCCTGGAGACGGGAAAGCAGCGGGATGCGTTCGGCGTTGGCGCTAATGGGGAGCGGGTCCTGACGCTGAGCGCGGGTGACACCGGGGACGGCCCTTGGTGGCAGCGAATTCCCGAGGTGCCCGAGCAGATTATCCTGGGTGTCTGGCACTGGGGAAGCCCTGTTGCGTTGTGATTTCAGGGTTTACCTCAGAACCTTGGGTTTCTCCCCGATAATTCCGTCCCAGGTGTGTCAGTCACCTCTCCTTTCCCCTCCCTGACCCTTCCCAGCACTGTCTGTCAATCCTGGAATTCCAGAAGGGCGTCAAGAGATTGGCAGATCCAAAGGATGCCCTCTACCCCTGGGCGGCATGGGGCAACTCCTGGCACCTCCAGCCCGGGGCTGCTCCCCAGCACCCACCCAGGGCTGCTTTGTCACCCGTGAGTGTTGGGGTGTTGCGTTGTGGTTTCAGGGTTTACCTCAGAACCTTGGATCCCTCCCTGATAATTCCCTGCCAGGTGTGTCAGTCACCTCTCCTTCCCCCTCCCAGCACTGTCTGTCAGTCCTGGAATTCCAGAAGGCATCGAGTGATTGGCAGATCCAAAGGATGCCCTCTACCCCTGGGGGGCATTGGGCCATC
>JAWMQZ010000082.1:2913874-2949856 GCA_035584835.1 Tangara arthus
GAGAGGATTTGGGACAAGGGATGGAGGCACAGGACACAGGGAATGTCCAGAGGGCAGGGATGGATGGGATTTGGGAAGGAATTCCTGGCTGGGAGGGTGGGGAGGGGCTGAGCTGGAATTCCCAGATTTGCTGTGGCTGCCCCTGGATCCCTGGAAGTGCCCAGGGATTTATGGTTGGACATGAATTGGATTTGTGGTCCCTTCCCACCCAAACCACTCTGGAATTCCATGATTCTCCCTGAGCTGCTGGCATCCAGGCTGCTGCTCCTCCTCCCCAAATCCCGTTTTTCCAGGCACTGGGAACAGCTCCTGGGCACGGTTCCTGCTCCCAGATTCCGTGGGCAGCCGCGATTTCCCGGCTTTTCCCACGCGGCAGCAGGTGGTGCCAGGGAGGATCAAGGATAAACAGGGATAAACACGGACACAGGAGCCTCGGGAATTCGCTGGGATCCAGGAGCTCTGGCTCGGGAATGTCACCAAACCCAGCATTTATAGCTGGCCCATCCCATCCAAAATAAACCCGAATAACCAAGTCCAGCATTTCAAACTTTCCTGACCCATCCAGAATTAAACCCAGCACTCAACTCAGATTAAAACATTTCCTATTACATCCAGCACCAATCCCAGCATTTAAACCTGTCCTAACCCATTCAAAATAAACCCCAATAACCAAACCCAGCATTTAAACCTTTCATATCCCATTCAGAATTAAACCCAGCACCAAACTCAGATTAAAACCTTTCCTATCCCATCCAGAATTAAACCCAGTGCCAATCCCAGCATCTAAACCTTTCCTATCCCATTCAGAATTAAATCCAGCACCAATCCCAGCATTTAAACCTGGCCTATCCCATCCAAAATAAATCCCAATAACCAATCCAGCATTTAAAACTTTCCTATCCCGTCCAGAATTAAACCCAGCACCAAGCTCAGATTCAAACCTTTCCTATCCCATCCAGAATTAAATCCAGCACCAATCCCAGCATTTAAACATGTTCTATCCCACCCAGCACCGAACTCAGATTAAAACCCTGCACCGTTCTTGTCTTATCCATTCAAAATTAAACCCAGCATCAAACTCAGCATTTAGACCTTTCCTATCCCATCCAGAATTAAACCCAGTACCAAAAGCAATATTTAAACCTTTCCCAACCCTGCCCCACCCCTCCAAAATGCAGCCCAGGAGCCAAAGCTGATATTTAAATTTAGATTACCCCTACTCCCATCTCCAATTATTTTTAATTCCTTTTCCATTTGTGCTACCGGAGACTTTCTCCTTTTGTTGGGAATTAATTTGCTCTAATTTAGGGAAGCGTTTTTGATTGCTTTTGATTAAGTTTAACAAGCAGGGAGGAAAAAAAAAAAGAAAAACTGCAGCTTTAGACATCAAAGCAAACAAATCCTTGGGCTGGGCTTAATTAATAACGGCTGGCACTCCCCGAACAGGGAATTTATCCATTATGGAACAAGAAATTCCGTGTTGGAATCATTAATCCACATGAAAACACGGCCTGGGCAAATCCACGGATTTCTGGGAGGTAAAGGCGGGTGTTGGTTTAAAATCTGGGATTTGGGGTGAGGCTCAGGAGTTCAAAAAATGGGAATTTTCCATTGGAGAGGAGAAAAGCCGTGCGTGGCTCCCATGAGGACAAAAATTCCCAGTTTTTCCTCTTCCCTGTGATATCCATGGATCCTCCTTTAACTCCCAAAGTAGGGCAGGACAGGATTCCAGGCTCAATCCTGCTCCAGCCAGGAGTGGGAAGCAAAAATCCCAAAAATCCCAGTGCTTCAACACCTTTTAGGAAAACGTCCCATAATCCACTCTGGGATGGATCCCAAATCAGGAATTCAATCCTAAAAGGGGAATTGGATCCTAAAATGGGAAATGGATCCTAAAATGGGAAATGGATCCTAAAATAGGAATTGGATCCTAAAAGGGGAATTGGATCCTAACATGGGAATTGGATCCTAAAAGGGGAAACGGATCCTAAAATGGGAATTGGATCCTAACCCAGCTTCTCCCAGGATAAAGCATGGATGGCTCTGGAAGCTGCTCCTCTTAATTACCCTAATTAGAGGAGAAGCTGCCCCAAACGCTGCTTTTCCATCATTCCCAAGGAAATCCGTGGATTGATCCCTTTGCTGTTGGATTTCATGGATGGAGAGAGGGGGGAATGAGCATCCCTTGGTTCTTTCCCTTAATTCCTCTCCCTCACCAGTTCAGCAGATGGAAAGTCCCTTTCCAACATTCCAAAGAATCCCGAAAATCCCTTCCAAACATTCCAAGGAATCCTGGCACCACAGCCAGGCCTTCCAAAAAGATTTATTTCCGGTTTTCCACCCGGGACAGGGTGTGGGAAAGGGAAACCATGGATCTCTTCAGGTTTTGGGAGCAGGAGCACGATTTGGGAAGGCACTTGGGATAATTTGGGATAAATCCCGGGAAATCCGAGGCTGTGGGATGTGGATGGAATTTTTTATTCCATGCAGGGAATTTTCGGTGCTTTTTCATTCAGGGAATTGGAGGGGGGGAGAGAGAACAAGGGGGAGAAGCCGGGAGAGAGGGAATGGGAAGAATGGAAGGGGGAGAAGGGGAAGAAAAGGAGGCGGAAGGAAAGGAGGGGGAAGGAAAGGAGGGGGAAGGAAAGGAGGGGGAAGGAAAAGGCGATGAACAAACAAACAAAAAAAAAATTCCCAAATCCACCCGAGCGAAGGCTCCAAAACAAATTAAGGTTGCCACGGCAACCGGGGGTGTGTGGGCAGCTCCGAACGCACGGAATTAAAACCGGCGTCATGTTCAGCGCTTAATTAAACCGCGGCCCGGAGCCGCCTCCCCGGGACACCGGGAATTCGGGAATTCGGGAGATCGAGACGCCTCCGCTCTGCCGCGCCGGGAATGGGGCCGGGAATGAACCCCAAATCCCCGGGATGAGCGCCGGGATTGATTCCCAAACGCTCCGAGTGCGCTCGGTGCCCGACCCCCGCTCACACCAAGGCACGGGGAGGGGTTGGGAGAGGATCCAAGGGGGGAAATTCCAAGTTTTCCCCCCCTTCGCGCTTCCTATCCGCTTGATTTTCTCCAGGAGTGACCGCGCGGGTCATCCAGAGGAGCCCGGGGCTGGCGGGGACAGCGGAGCCCTTGTTCCTCCCGGGGCTCCTCGGGCATCATCCAGGGGCTGGAGCATCCTCTGGAAAATGCTGCCTTTGTGCCTCGAGCTCTGGGAATGGGGCCGGGAGAATTCCTGGAGCTGGGAGGATCCAACCCCATTGATCATCCCCGAGGAAAACAGGGAGCGGGACGCCGTGACCAGTTCAGCGCCAGCCTGGGGGAAAATGGAAAATTCCTTCCCCGTGCTGCCCCAGGGAAATTGGGATGATTTTGGGTTTGATTCCAGCGGGATCCATCGGCATTTTCATGCACGGGTTAGAAATCCGTGCTGGAGCCACCTGTGACTTCCCAGCTCCTGCCTTAATCCTCCTTGACATCCCGGCTGCTGCTGCTGCTTCCATAATGAAAATCCAGACAGGGAATCAGGGCCGGGATTCATTTCACCCACCGAGCCTAATTAACGGATGCAAAGATGCAGCGCTGGAGCGGGAGGCAGGGATAATTCCTGGATAATTCTGGAATAATTCAGGAGGACTCAGAAAAGGCTCCACACGGGCCTTGCCCCGGCCACGACAGCAAAACCTCCCCCTGCAGAGGCTTGGGAGAGCTTTTCCCGGTTTTCCAGCCCTTTTAAAAGGCACCCAAACCCAAGGAATGGGAAGGCAGGGGCTTGGAGCGCCCTGGGATCGTGGGAGGTGTCCCTGCCCCTGGCAGGGGTGGGATGAGAGGAGCTTCAAGGTCTCTCCCAAGCCGGAGCATTCCATGGTTCTGTGAATTCCTCTCCTGGAAAAGGCTGCTGGTTGTGCCCCCGCTCCCACGGCGGGGTAACGTCCCAGCTGGCAGGGAATTGCTGCTGGCACATCCCAGGATTTGCCGTCTTTAACCCCGTGTAAGTCCCGGGAGCTTTTCCTCATTTTTCATGGATTTCTTCCCGAGGCCAGAGGTTAAACAGGAAAAGTTTCCCTGGCTGTCATTTATCCTGGTTTGGATTTTTATTTTTTTCCTCCCAAGGAGCCTCCAGACAGGCGTTTTACTGGAATTCACTGGGATTGAAACCTCCTCCACTGGAAGGTTTGGTCTCTCCTGCAAAGTTTTTGGAAGAATCATGGAATCCTGGAATGCTTTGGGTTGGAAGGGAGTTTGGGGATCAACCAGCTCCGACACCTCCCATTATCCCAGATTATCCCGGCCTGGCCTTGGGCACTTCCACTGGAAGGTTCGGTCTTTCCTGCAAAGTTTTTGGGAGAATCCTGGAATGCTTTGGGTTGGAAGGGACTTTAGGGATCAGCCAGTTCCAGCTCCAGCGCCTCCCAGTGTCCCAGATTATCCCAGCCTGGCCTTGGGCACTTCCAGGGATCCAGGGGCAGCCACAGCTCCTCTGGGAATTCCATCCCAGCCCTTCCCTACCCTCCCAACCGGGAATTCCTTCCCAAAATCTCATCCATCCCTGCCCTCTGGGACCGGGAATCCATTCCCTGTGTCCTGTCCCTCCATCCCTTTTCCAGCTCTCCTGGATCCCCTGGATGAAAACCCAGCCATGTTCCCCCTCCAATCCCAAACAGCTGCAAATCCTCCCATCCCTCTCCCACATTTCCACCCTTTTTCCCTGGATTTTCAGGAGAGAAACCCCAAAACACCAAGACAACCCCAATCCAGCAATGAATGAATCCCAGTTTTCCAGAAAATTCTTTCCCCCTCAGGTTTGAGGCTCCCTCCTGACGTCTTCCCAGATTTCTCCTCCAAAGATCCGCTATTTTTAAAACCCTCCCTAAAACCCTTTTTCCGTCTATTTTTTCCTCCCTGCTCCCACTGCTTGGCATTTCCTCCGAGGAGCATGGGGACTTTTTAACTGCTCCAAAAACCTGGATGCAAAAAAAAAAAAAAAAATCCCTTTTGGAATATTTCCTTTGGAAGGGCCCAGCTGGGATTTACAGCCCCGGGCACAGAGAGAAGGAATAAAAACTCCTGGAGAGGCAAAAAATTCCTTAAGGAGGCAAAAATTCCCATCACAAAACCTGGACATGGCCAGGAGGAAAAAGCTCGGGAATTCATGTGGAATATCCCAGGAAATGCTTTGCTTTCCAAAGAGGTGAAATGGCTTTTTATTCCCCTTGGAATGGCTGGGAATGGGAGATTCCAGCTGGGAAATAGGGGGGATTCCGCATGGAATTATCCAGTGGGATTTGAGGATTTGTAGGAGTTTTGGTGTGGGTGCCACAAGATGACCCCAGGGACACAAAATATTCCTTGAAACTCCTCCAAAATTCCAAAATATCCCACAAAAACCTCATTTCCCAGCAATTCCTCCTTGGAGCAAACCCCGTGACATTCCCACCCCAGCTGATCCATCCTAAAAACCCCCAAAATGCTCTTTTTACCCCCAAAGCCAACATTCCAAGGACAGGAGGGCGATGCCAAGCTGGAATTTTGGAGCATTAACTGGGATTTATCCTCTGCTTTATCCCAGGAAGGAAAAGTTCTCTTGGGAAAAGCTTGAGTGGATTTTTTCCCATTATTATTTTATGCCACATCCCCCCCCAAAAAAAAAAAATATTGTGTTTTCAGCACTTTCTCCTATCGGGAAAGTAATTGAGTCCAAATGAAGAGGGAATTATCTCCAGAGTTAATTATCCATCCTGGCAGCTGGGGTTTTGCATCCCAGCATTTTCCACTTCCACACAAAGCATGGGAATTCTTCTCTGCTGTACTTAACGTGCTGGGAATGTGGTGGAGGAAGCGCCAGGGTTTGGGGTGGAGTTGGGAGATTTTGGGAATCTGAGTGGAGAGGGGGATGGGAATGACTCCAAACCCGGGCACAGAACAGTGCTGGAATCACCATTCCTGGAGGGAATGTTGGAATTGCCATTCCTGGAGGGAATATTTGAGCAAAACCCATTCCCAGTGCTGGAATCACCATTCCCAGAGGGAATCTTGGAATCACCATTCCCAGAGGGAATCATGGATCAATTCCCCTTTCCCAGTGGTGGAACGACCATTCCCAGAGGGAATCTTGGAATCACCATTCCTGGAGGGAATTCTGGATGAAGACCCCATTCCCAATTCTGGAATCACCATTCCTGGAGGGAATCCTGGAATCACCATTCCTGGAGGGGAATCCTGGAGCAAATCCCCATAGCAGTGCTGGAATTCCTGGAGGAATTCTTGGAGAAAGCCCCTGCTCCCGGATCAAGACCCCATTCCCAGTGTTGGAACCGCCATTCCCAGAGGGAATCCTGGAATCGCCATTCCTGGAGGGAATCCTGGAGCCAAACCCACTTCCAGCGCTGGAATTGCCATTCCTGGAGAGAATCCTCGATCAATTCCCCATTCCCAGTGCTGGAATTGCCATTCCTAGATGGAATACTGGGATCACCATTCCTGGAGAGAGTCCTGGAGCAAGCCCCCATTCCCAGTACCTCCCAGTAACCCCAGGATCTCCATGGATCACAATTCCTGGGCAGGGAATACTGGGAATGCCCAGCAGTGCTGGATGGAGACGCTTCCCTGACCTTTCCAAGCAGTTCCTACTCCTTCTGGAAAATCCCAGAGCACTCCCAGATTTCCCAGGGAAACTCCCCAGCACCTGGAAGAAATCCCTGCTGGATTTTCCAACCTCTTTCCCAAGGAAAACCAGCAGCACTCAGGGCTCCCAAACTGAGAACACCCAGATTTGGGAATCATCCCAAAGAGGGATCGCAAATTTTGCTGTGGAGCTCCCAAATCCCTTTTTTTGGCTGCTCCACACCCAGCTCCGGCTCAGACCTGCCCCATCCTGGAAAAAAAAAGCAACCTGGGATTGCAGCAGGAATTCCAGGAGAAACAGGATTTGTTTATGTGCCAGCTCCCACATCCCCCCGTTGGATTTTCTGTGCTGGAAAAGGAATGTTCATCCCTCCCTCTCCTCTCTGCCAGCTCCAGCTCCCGGCAAAGAGCTCTGGGATCCTTCCATCCCATTTTCCACATCCCTGGAATGTCCTAGGCCTCGTTGGAACAAGCTGGGATAATGGGAATTATCCCAGTCCACGGCAGCGGCTGGAATGAGATGATTTTAAACTCCATCCCAGTCAGGAATTCTGTGATTCCACAATTTTACCATCCCCAAGATTCCTCAAATCCCTTTTTCCACCGGCACAGCTGGATGGGAATTGGCATTTCTGCTCCCCAAATAAAAATCCACTGCACCAAATAAAAATCCCAAATAAATAAAAATATCCAGCCCCTCACTCTTCCCGTGCCCCAAATCCCAACATTTTCAGCACTGCCAGGTTGTCTTGGGAGAAAAAAATTTCCAAACCCCATCAAGGGAGGGACTGGAATTTGAAACCTGAAATTCTTGCGCATAAAAATTCCCAAAATGCCACCAGAAAACGGGAACGTGGCAGCTCCTTGGGAATTTTTTTCCTGTTTGTTGTCTTCTGGAGGAAAAAAAGGCTGGGAATTGTTGAATTCCAACCCAAATCTTGGCATTCCTGCAGCTGAAGGGTTCCCGTTTTTCCCCCTGCCCCCGGATATGGGGATTTTTATGGAATCTTGGATTTTAGGGCTGTTTCATTCCTTGGTTTGTTCTCCTTGGTTTATTTTGGTTTTTCTTTTTTTTTTTTCCATTATAGACATCGTTAAAAAAAATAAATTTTCCAAGAATACATTTGGAAGTTGTTGCAGGAATCGGAAGAATTAAAAAAAAAAAATTAAAAAAAAAAAGAGGGAAAATAAAGGGAAAAATGGGAATTAAAAAGCCACAGCATGGGTAGGGTTATGTATATGGGAATATCCATATGTTATATGTATATAGGAAATAATGTGGAGAGGGAAAATAGGGAATTCCAACCCTGGATGGGTCAAATTCCACTCCCAACCCAAATTCCAAATTAAAAAAAAAAAATTAAAAAAAAAAAAAAAGAAAATGGAACCTCTTCCCCTGGAATGATTGAAAACATCAGCACAGCCTCACACGTTTCACACCAGTTTCTTTTCTCTTCCATTTGGAAACTCTCCGAGGAAAAATCCCAACCAAAATCCCCCCAAATCCAATGGGAAGAGCTGCGGGATTCCCCTCCAGGTGGCTCCCGATGGCGCCTTCATCCTCTGGGATGTTCCCATGCGGAATCCTCGTTGTCCCTGTGGCCACCCCAGTGCAGAGAATCCTGAAATTCGCCTTTCCCAAAACCTTTCTCCGACTTTTTCCCCCTCCCCGGCACCGCTGGCAGCTCCAGACCCCCATTCCAGGCCCATTCCAGGCAGTTTTCCCAGGAGCCGCTCGGGAAAATCAACCCAGAAAAGACCAAAACAGAAAAAAAAAAAAAAAAAAAAATCCCCCCAAAAAACCGGGAAAAATTAAAAGTAGGAAGAAAACCACCAAAGTTTCCCAGCGTGGTGGAGGCTCCTCCTGCCTCTCCAGAGCTCGGCATTCCCTGGATTTGGGAGCGTTCCAGTCTCCGGCACGAGCGCGGCAGCGGTAGGCACTGGTGGGCACTGGTGGGCACTGGTGGGCACTGGTCCGAGCGTCCCCGTCCCACCGTCCGCTCCTTCCCGCCCCTCTATAGCCCCAGCGCCGGGATCAGGATGGGAATGAGGAGCAGGATCCAGCTCTCCCGCTGCCGGCTGCTTCCCGCCTTGGGATCCGTGAAAGTCTTCTGGTCCGGCATCACATCCGTGGTCAGCTGGGCCTGGGGAGGAAGGATGGGAGTGGCGTTTTAGGGAAAAGCATCCCAAAGTTGGGAGACACCTCCGGGGTGGCATTCCCGAGATGTTTGCTTTGGGAGAGAATTCCCAAGTACCTGGGAGTAGCATAAGCTCTGCTCCTTGGATTGGTTGGGCTTCAGGCCTTGTTCCTGGCAGGAGAAATTGGGAATGGTTAGGGGAGGAATGTGCCCCTGGAGCTGGTTTGGGATCCCGAATCTCACTGTGGGAATCAGCTTGGAGTGGGTGGTGGAGCACAGGGAGGTTTGGGAATAGCTCATCCCGTCTCCACAGGGAACCCAGGGGCTTCCATGGATCCTGCCTCACTGCCACTGTGATCCTGCCTGGAATCCTGCCTGGAATCCTGGGACACCCCACCCGTCCCCATCCTACTCTGCATTTCTGGGACATCCCCAGCCATTCCCCAATCCCATTTCTCTCCCATTCCTGGAACATTCCCAGCCATTCCTCAATCCCATTTTTCTCCCATTCCTTGGATAGCTCCAGCCATTCCAATCCCATTTCCCTGCATTCCTGGAACATCCCCAACCACTCCCCAATCCTATTTTTCTCCCATTACCGGGACATCCCCAACCATTCCCCAATCCCATTTCCCTCCTACTCCTTTTCCACCCATGGACCAAAACATGGACGCCCAAGCCCAGCGCTCAGCAAGACAACATGGATTTTCCAGATTTCCCAAAAAACCCTGGAATTCCAGCTCCCAAACGAGGAGAAGTCAGGCTCAGGGAGCCACCTCGACAGGTGAGGGGTAAGATGGGCAGGGAATCCCATTTCCCTCCCCAAACAGTGCCCGGATCCTTCCAGCCCCTGGATGAGTCCTAGCAGGATATTTCCCCAATCCCACGGGATGCAGTCGCTGTCCCAGACCCCCACCAGTGCTCCCAGTTTGCGGCAGGGACTGGGCCACACCTGGAGGGAGGTGCAGGTGCTGATGACGCTCATGTCGTAGGCGGTGTTGCTGTCGTTGGCGTCGTCCGGCAGCGCCGGGCTCTTCTCCACCTTCGGCAGCGCCGTCGCGGCGGGATTGGGAATTTTGGGAGCCAGGTTCACGTCGGTGCCGTTCCCAAAAGCTTGGATGGCGTTTCCTGGCAGCGGGAGAGATTTAGGAAGGATGGGAATGATAGGACGAGGTGAAAGGGGCGGGGCGGGGAAGCGCCTTACGGAGGCAGGGGTTTTCCGTGAAATCCCGCAGGAATTTCTCGCACTCCTCCTCCATGTTCCCACTGCCTTTGCAGGAGCACCAGGGCGAGATGGTGATGCTGGTGGTGCTGGCGTCCACGTAGTTGGGGGTGATGTCAAAGCCTGGCGAGGAGGAGGGAACGGGGATGAAATCCCAGTGGGAAATCCATTCCCGATCCCGACCCCGGCACTCACCGATGAGCCCTGCGTAGGAGCCCAGGCACGCCTGGAAGTTGTCCCCAGGACAGTTGGTCAGGGACTGGAAGGTGGCTTGGCAGTTGGTGTGGAAATCGGCCAGCCGGGACCTGCAGAGGAGGAAAAGTGGGAAAACAACAAGATTTCAGCACCAATTCCATCCCAGAGTGAGTCCGCGGCCAGCAGGAATTTTTGAACGGAATAAAAGCGCCCCATTCCCAACATCCCCACACAGGCTGTGAAATTCCAGGGCAATTCAGGCTCTCCAGTTCGGTTAACCAAGTGCTCCCAAGAGGAGACAGGATCCTGGGAATGGCCGTGCTCATCCACGCCTCAGATCCCAATGAAAAGCAAAAACACAAGGGGAATGTCCTCGGGAAGGGATGGAATTGGGGTGGTCTGAGGGGCTGCTCCACAATGGGGATGGGAGGATGGGGAAGGAGGAAGAGTTCAGGTTGGAGCAGGAATTCCAGGGAAAACCAGGATTCTGCAGTTCTGCTGTGGTGAGTGAGGCAAGGAAGAAACTTTCTCCCTGCTGTGGCGCATGAGGTAAGGAGGAAACTTTCTCCCTCTCCTTCTTCCTGGAAATAAAACTCCCCCACCGTCCTCGAAGGGATGGAGTTGGGGTGGTTTGAGGGGCTGCTCAACAATGGAGGTGGGAGGATGGGGAAGGAGGAAGAGCTCAGGTTGGAGCAGGAATTCCAGGGAAAACCAGGATTCTGCAGTTCTGCCGTGAAGCAAGGAGGAAACTTTCTCCCTCTCCTTCTTCGTGGAAATAAAACTCTCCCACCAGGAGCGTTGTTTCCATGTTTATTTTCCTTCCTTGTGACTCAGCCCATGGAGAACTCCCCACAGAGCAGAGAGGCTCCATCCCACTCCCATTCCCGGGGCAGATCCTCAACTCCTGGAAGGGAATTTTCCTTGCACAAAGCCGAGAAAAGCTATTCCAGCATTTTTAGTTTTTTGGGGACGCTCCACCCTCCCTGCAGCCAAACCTCAGCTCCAGGGTGGGAATGGCAGGAATCCAAAAACCTGCTCCTTCCCCCAGCTTCTCCGCGGGAGAGGAATAAAACTTTCCGACAGCATTTCCCTCTCTTCCCAAATCCGAGGCGAAGGGACGTCAATTCCCTGCAGGAAGCGCGGCGAGTTCAGCACGGAGCGCCAGGAAAATTTGTCACTGCTGCTCCCCGGGGCTCCACTCCCGGCCCGGAGCATCCTCCCAGGCAAATGTTATTCCTTTCATAATCCATGAAGATGCAGCTGGGAAATCCTTCAGGAATATCCAAGCCAGATGTCACTCTTCCCCTTGGACGCGGCGACTTTGGAAGCCGCTGGATGGGATTCGCTGCCAGGAATAAAAGCTCGGCGGGTTTTGGCTTTCAAGGGCTCCAAGAGAATGAAAAAAAAAGGGAAAGGAGAAGGAGCCAAGTCCATCTTAGCGGGAACAAGGAGGGATCGGTGCCAAATGGCTGCTGGCAGCTGGAGGAGGCAGGTGGGGATGGCTTGGAAAAGTTGGGAAGAGCTGGGCTGGCTCCGGGTGAGGGATGGAGGAGGATTTTCCTAAGAGTTGCCTCCTCCTCCTCCCAAAATAAAAAAAAAAAAAAAAACCCAAAGGAGTTGAAGAAAAGGGATTTTAAACATTAATTCTGGATGCACACTCAGATCTGCCATCCCAAACCCGCTCCAAGGATGGATTCCCAATTAGCGGCTTCCAAACTGCTCCTCTTGGATTCCTGCAGGAAAAGTGCCAGGAAAGGATCCCAGGGTTGAACAGGCCCTGCTCCCAAATCCAGGCACTTCCCAAGGACCTGGATCCCCTTCAATATCCTGGATTTAAGGGGCTTTTTAATTCCATACCTTTAATTCCCAGCGCATAAATCCCAAATTTCAGGGGTTCTGTGCACCTGTACATTTATCCCAAGTGCTTAAATCCCAAATTTAAGGGACTCTGTGCCTTCCTACACAAACACCTGGCGCGGATATCCCAAATTTAGGGGACATTTTGTGCATATACTTTTATTCCAGGTGCATAAATCCCAAATTTAGGGGACATTTTGTGCCTATACTTTTATCCCAGGTGCATAAATCCCAAATTTAGGGGATTTTTTGGTACCTGTGCATTTATCCCAGGTGCATAAATCCCAAATTTAGGGGATTTTTATTCCTGTCCTCCCACTCCCAGCGCACATATCCCAAATTTAGAGAATTTCAAGCATCCCTACAGGGCCCACCTGCCTCCAGCTCCTCTCCCATTCCCTGTTTTTCTGCAGGAATTCAGCACCACCAGAACCCCACTGGCTCTGACATTAAAATTTACCAAACACGGAGGTTTTGGGGATTTTTTTAGCGATTTTTTAAAGCGCTTAATTGAGTGTTAAATACTCCCATCCCCCCCGAGCTGCGGTGATAACTCAGCACACATCCAAACCAACAGCATCCTGCTCCTGAATATTTCATGGAAAAGACACCGGGATTCCTCCAGAAGTGGATTTTTTCTTTTTTTTCTTTTTCACGGGCAATTTATGAGGACTGAGGGAATTTAAAAAACTGGGAAAAAATCTGCTCCCCCCTCTCCTGCCCAGCTGGGGATGTTCAGGAAGCCGCGACAACACGGCAAAAACTCGGCGAGACACGAAAATCCCGCTGGGCATCGCCCTCCCAACATTCCCATCCTGCTGGAGAGGGATTCTTTTGAAGCTGGGAGATGCTGAGATTAAAAAAAAAAAAAAAATTCCCCTCAAAAACGCTCCCAGGTAAATTCAAAGAGTCCCAGGGAGGGGGAGCAGAAAGAGGGAAGCTGGGATATAAAAGTCGGCTTTTGTGGATGACCCGCTGCCAAATCGAGCGAGGAGTTCGCAGGGGAGCGAAGAAAGATCAATGGATGGATTTGTTTTATCCAGGAGAAGTTGTCTGGGGAGAGGAGTCGCCTGCTCTGGGCCGAGCTGCGGGAGGCTGGAGGGAAAAAGGGAAATTTTTGTGGAAGTTCTGGGGCTCTCGGCCTCAATTCCAGAGGAATTTCCGTGTGGGAAGGGGGTCAGGCTTGGGAAGGGGCTGCCCGTGGGGGGTTTGGAGTCTCCATGGCTGGAGGTGTCCAGGGACCACCTGGAGATGGCCAAGGAACCCCTGGAGGGGTCCAGGGAATACTTGGAGGTGTCCAGGGAACCCCTCAAGGTGCGCAAGGAACCCTTGGAAGTGTCCAGGGAACCCCTGGAGATGGCCAAGGAGGACCTGAAGATTTCCAAGGAACCCCTTGAGGTGTCCAGGCATGGCCTGGAAGTGCTCAGGGAACCCCTGGAGGTGCCCAAGGAACCCCTGGAGGTGTCCAGGGATGGTCTGGAAGTGTCCAGGGAACACCTCAAGGTGCACAAGGAACTCTTGGAGGTGTCCAGGGAACCCCTCAAAGTGCGCAAGGTGTCCAGAGATTACCTGGAGGTGTCCAGGGAATGCCTGGAGATGCCCAAGGGTGACCTGGAGGTGCCCAAGGATGACCTGAAGTGCCCAGGGAACCCTTGGAGATGCCCAAGGAACCCTTGGAGGTGCCCAAGGAACCCCTGGAGATGCCCAAGGAACCCTTGGAGGTACCCAAGGAACCCCTGGAGATGCCCAAGGAACCCTTCGAGGTGCCCAAGGATGACCTGAAGTTCCCAGGGAACCCTTGGAGATGCCCAGGGAACCCTTGGAGATGCCCAGGGATGACCTGGAGGTGCCTAAGGAACCCCTGGAGGTGTCCAGGGAGTGCCTGGAGGTATCCAAGGAACCCCTGGAGGTGCCCAAGGAATGCCAGGAGATGCCCAGGGAACCCCTGGAGGTGTCCAAGGATGACCTGGAGGTGCCCAGAGATGACCTGGAGGTGCCTAAGGAACCCCTGGAGATGCCCAAGGAACCCCTGGAGGTGCCCAAGGGAATTCCTGAAGACAACCAGGGAATGCCTGGAGGTGCCCAAGGAACCCCTTGAGGTACCCAAGGAACCCCTGGAGGTATCCAAGGATAACCTGGAGTTGCCCAAGGAACCCCTTGAGATGCCCAAGGAACCCCTGGAGGTGCCCAAAGATAACCTGGAGGTGACACTCAGAGCTCTGGGCTGGGGACAAAGCAGGGACCAAAGGCTGAACTCTGCTCCTGGAGGACTTTCCCTGCCTCTGCAGTTCCTTGCTCAGGGCTGTGGACGCGGCAGGAAAACCCCAAACCCCCAACAAACCGAGGGAGAAACTCCCAAAGCAGAGAAAACCCAGCGAGAGGGAAAACAATTGGGGCAGAACCTCAAAGCCGCCCGTTCCTAATTAACTAATTAACTAATTCATTTCCTTCTCCACGCGCATTTCAAGCCACCAAATTTTGCTGCAGCGCTGAGATCGGTGACTCAAAGGCCTTTTTTGGGTGGATTTTTTTCAATCCTCAGGCCGGGAAGGGGAGGACGGAGCGCAGGCCCCGCTTGATTTTAATTGCGGGCCCGTTCTGTCCCATTGAGCCGCTAACTGAGCCCAACAGGAGATTGTGTTTACACAAGCAGAGCCCGGCGCAAGACAGACTCGCTGTCACATTAAGTCAATACTTGGGAAGCCTCTCGAGTTAATTATTCAGCGAGAATTGACTGATTCTCGTGCTGAGGGCCCGGCGAGCCCGCAGGGAGCCGAGCCTTCCCCAGCCTCTTCCTCCTCATGCGGGGGAACCCTCCGAGTGCTGCCCCTCCTCTCCGAAATCCACCAGATTTGGGGATTTCCGCTGATTTTCACTGATTTCTCCAAGCTCTCCCAGCTCCTGTTAAATCCAGGAGAAATTTTTCTCTGTTCCTTCTTCCTCCCCTGCTCCTTCTTCTCTTCTTCTTCCCCCGCCACCTCCTTATGTGAGGGATGCCCTGGTGCTGCCCCTGCACTTCGAAATCCACCAGATTTGGGGATTTTCGCTGATTTTCACTGATTTCTCCAAGTTCACCCAGCTCCCGTTAAAGCCAGGAGAAACTTTCCCCTGCTCCTTCTTCTCTTCTTCTTCCCCAGCCTCTTCCTCCTCATGCGGGGGAACCCCCCCAGTGCTGCTCCTCTGCTTCGAAATCCACCAGATTTGGGGATTTTCACTGATTTTCACAGATTTCTCCAAGTTCTCCCAGCTCATATTAAATCCAGGAGAAATTTTTCCCTGTTCCTTCTTTTCTGCTCCCCCAGCCATTCCACAAGTGAGGGACCCCTGAGTGCTGCCCCTCCACTTCAAAATCCACCAGATTTGGGGATTTTCACAGATTTCCCAAACTGGGTTTGGAGACTCCTCCACTCCCCTCCAAACCCGAGCTCTCCCAGCTCCCATTAAATCCTGGAGCAATTTTTCCCTGCTCCTTCTTCTTTCCCAGACAGGCTCTCATTACAGGGAGTAATGAGGAGTTGAGCTGCTGTTTATCAAGGGAACATCCATTACAAACAACGTTCCCTTCCCGTGTTTGGTGCTCCATCAATCCCCAGCCAGCCTGGATCCCCTCCCTCCCTCCTTCCCCAGCCCAAACCTGGTCAAAATGCTCGATGCACAAATGTCCTGGGAAGGGGAGCATCCCTGAACCCCCTGGATTTAAACACAGCAAAAACAGAGATAAAAATATCCATGAAATGACCCAACATCCCCACTTTGGATGCTTCAACCACAGCTAAAATCCTCTTCACACCAATACCTCAGGAGGAAGAGCATCCCTGATATCGCTTGGCTCAAACAGACCAAAAACTGGGATAAAAAATCCTGGAAATGACCCAACATCCCCACTTTGGATGCTGAGGAGCTCCAGCTAAACCTTGGCCAAAATCTCTTCACACAAATATCCTGTGAAAGGGAGCATCCCTGACCTCCCCCTGGGTTTAAACACAACAAAAACTTAAAATTAAAATCAGGGAAATGACCCAACATCCCCACTTTGGTCAAAATCTTTGACACATAAATATCCCAAGAGGAGGAGCATCCCTGACCCCCCTGGATTTAAACACACCGAAAAGTGGGATGAAAAAATCCAGGAAATTAATCAACATCCCTGCTTTGGATGCTTCAACCTCGGCCAAAATCCTCTTCACACAAATATCCTGTAAGAGGGAGCATCCCTGACCCCCCTGGGTTTAAACACACCAAAAACTGGGATTAAAATCAGGGAAATGACCCAACATCCCCACTTTGGCCAAAATCCTTGACACACAAATATCCCAAGAGGGGGAACATCCCTGACCTCCCCTGGATTTAAACACACTGAAAACAGAGATAAAAATCTGGGAAATTACTCAACATCCCTGCTTTGGATGCTCCAAATCCAGCCAAAATCCTCTTCACACAAATATCCTGTAAGAGGGAGCATCTTTCAACCCCCTGGGTTTAAACACACCAAAAAGTGGGATTAAAATCAGGGAAATGACCCAACATCCCCACTTTGGCCAAAGTCCTTGACAAACAAATATCCTGTAAGAGGGAGCATCCCTGACCTCCCCTGGGTTTAAACACCCCAAAAAGTGAGATTAAAAAATCCAGGAAATGACCCAAACATCCCCACTTTGGATGCTGAGGAGCTCCAGCTCAACCCCAATCAAAATCCTTGACAAATCAACATCCTGTAACAAGGAGTATCCCTCGCCCCCTTGGATTTAAACACAACAAAAAGTGGGATAATAATCCTGGAAATGACCCAACATCCCCACTTTGGATGCTGAGGAGCTCCAGCCCAACCCCATCCAAAATCCTCTTCACACAAATATCCTGTAAGAGGGAGCATCCCTGGCTCCCCTGGATTTAAACACAACAAAAAGTGGGATAAAAAAATCCAGGAAATGACCCAACATCCCCACTTTGGATGCTCCAAACCCAGCCAAAATCCTCTTCACACAAATATCCCGAGAGGGGGAACATCCCTGACCCCCCTGGGTTTAAACACACCAAAAACTGGGATTAAAATCAGGGAAATGACACAACATCCCCACTTTGGATGCTGAGGAGCTCCAGCCAGTGGAGGCTGGGAATTTCTCCGGCACCGGCACCACTGGAGCGTGTAAGAGCAGATTATTTGTGCTCCCGACTTGCTGATGCAAGATGAAAAATCCAGCGAGCTGCAGCTGCTGAAATCAGCTCTTTTCTCCCCTTCCCTTGCCTTTCCCCTTCGCTGAGGTTTGTGCTTCGCCAAAGGTTTTTGTATTCCGGGAGCTAAAACCTGTCCCTTGCAATCAGCCGCAAAAACTCCGGGACTTTGTCAGCTCCTGTGAGCTGGGAAAGATGGGGGAAAATAGGGAAAAGATGGGGAAAAGACGGGGGAAAAGATGGGGGAAAAGATGGGGGAAAAGATGGGGGAAAAGATGGGGGAAAAATAGGGAAAAATGTGGGGGGCAAAAAGGTGGGGGGGGAAAAGGTGAGGGGGAAAAAGGTGAGGGGGAAAAGATCATGGGGGAAAAGCTTCCCGAGCTGTGAAAAGCTGGGGAAAAGATGGGGAGAAAAAGGTGAGGGGGAAAAAGATGAGGGGCAAAAAGGTGAGGGGTGGAAAAGATGGGGGAGGGGTGGAAAAGATGATGGGGAAAGCTTCCCGAGCTGGGAAAATCTTCCCAAGCTGCACAAATCATGGCTCGGTTGCTCCCGGGGTCCTGGGGCAGCTCCCTTGGGATTTGAGGCCGGGTCAAGGCCGTTGGAATGGATTCGTGTGGAGGAAACAAACTGGGATTTCAGCCCAGGATAAACCAGATCCTGCACTCCAAAGATCCCGTCCCCTTGCCCAGATCTGAGTCCTTGAGGGGACACAAGGATGGACCTCCCGGACCCTCCGTGCCTTCGGAAGGATGACAGGGAAGGGTTAAACCCCTCCTGCATCCAGAACATTCCCCATGCAGAGCCATTCCCGGCAGGATGGAGCAGCTGGTGGCTTCCTTGGGACCTTTGTGACCGAGGGGACAGGGCTGGTGTCCAACCCCAGCAGCCCCACACAGCTGGAAAGCAGCACAGAGAGGCAGGAAAAGCTCTGGAAGGGCTGTTTTCCATGCTGGAATATTCATTTTCCCTCTCCTCCAATTATTCTGCTTTTTTTTTTCGGTGTGGAATTCTTGCCCTACAGGAGCAGCAGCCCCTGGATCGATCTCCACGCGGGAAAAAATCCCTCTGGACAATCCTATCCTGCCAGAGAGGGTTTTCCCTCATTAGGCTTTGAGCCAGGAGGGTTAATTAATTACCCTGGCACGTTAATTACTCTGGCAGGAGAATTATCTCATCTCCTGTCACCTCCGGCTCTGGGAGCACTTGGGATCTGCTCTGGCTCCAGAGACTCGCCAGGTCCCCGTCGGATCGGGATGAGCATCGGGCTGGGATGCCGGATCGAGAAAGTCCTGGAAAATGGGAAATCCCATGGCCCTGCCTTGTCCTTCAGGGTGAGGGACATCGAGGAATTTTGGATGGATAAACTCATGGATAATGAGAAATCCCATGGGACTGCTTTGTCCTCCAGGATGAGGGACATGGAGGAGTTTGGATGGATAAATTCATGGATAATGGGAAATCTCATGGCATTGCTTTGTCCTCCAGGATCAGGAGGAGTTTGGGGCAGGTAAATTCATGGATAATGGGAAATCCCATGGAACTGCCTTGGCCTCTGGGATCAGGGAACATGGAGGAGTTTGGGGCAGATAAATTAATGGATAAGGGGAAATCCCATGGCATTGCCTTGTCCTCCAGGATGAGAGACATGGAGGAATTTTGGCTGGATAAACTCATGGATAATGGGAAATCCTGTGGGGCTGCCTTGTCCTTCAGGAGTTTTGAGTGAGTAAACTCCTGGATAATGGGAAATCCCATGACACTGCTTTGTCCTCCAGGATCAGGAGGAGTTTTGGGCAGATAAATTCACGGATAATGGGAAATCCCATGGAACTGCCTTGGCCTCCGGGATCAGGAGTTTTGACTGGATAAACTCCTGGAAAATGGGAAATCCCATGGGACTGCCTTCCTTGTCCTCTGGGATCAGGGAACATGGAGGAGTTTTGGATGGATAAATTCCTGGATAATTGGAAATCCCATGGCCCTGCCTTGTCCTCCAGGGTGAGGGACATGGAGGAATTTTGGCTGAATAAACTCCTGGAAAATGGGAAATCCCATGGCCCTGCCTTGTCCTCCAGGATCAGGAGTTTTGGCTGGATAAACTAATGTAAAATGGGAAATCCCATGGCACAGCCTTGTCCTCTGGGATCAGGGGACACGGAGGAGTTTTGGCTGGATAAACTCCTGGAAAATGGGAAATCCCAAGGCCCTGCCTTGTTCCCCAGGGCGAGGGGACACAGGGGTTTCATGTCCCACCATTCCCAGCTGGAGATGCCAGAGGGGAGCAGACGGGATGGGATTTTCTCCTGAAAACCCAGATCCAAGGAATGCATCCCTGCCCCATCACAAGGAAAAAATCCCTGAGGTTCCAGCAAAACTCTACAGCAAAACCAACACAAATAAATCCCAGATTTGGGCATTTTCCAGAGCAAGAGCCCCCATCCCAGCTCTCCCACGCTTCTCCCAAAAAACCACATTTCCACCTTGGAGCGAACAAACGCTCCCAGCAGCTGCCGCCCCTTCCCCGTTTCCCACTTTCCCTCCTGGTGTGGGGATTTCATTCCATGCAGGAATTAAAGCTCTGCAGCCCCCCCAGCTCTCCGTTATCCCTCTTGGAGCACGGATCCATCGGCAGCATCTGCCTCGGAGCGCGCTGATGGAGAGGAGCTGCCATTCCCGGGTATCTTTTATTCATGGCCGCCGGCTCCTTGGATTACTTTTTGATAAAAAGCCACGTTCCCACATTTCAAACATCTCCGCTCACAGCCCGAGGAAGACCCGGAGCTCACATTTATTTCCCTGCTGAGCGCCAGGGAGCTCCATCACCTTGACGGGAGAAGATCCCGCTCCTGGTGGGAGTCGGGGCCGTCGGGAAGCGGATCCGGCTCCCCATGGGGACAGGAGGGGTCGTGCCCGGTGACAAACGGGTGACAGAAGGAGCAGGGGCCTCAGTGCCCAGCTCTGCACTGCCAAGGGGGAAACAGCGGGAATTCGGCAGCCGGGGAAGGTTTGGGGGATGCAGTTCCATCCCTGGGTCTGTCCCCTGGATGTCCCCAGGGCAGTGTCCCAGTGCCACCTCCAGAACCAAACGTGGGGAAAACAGAGCCTGGAGGGTGACACTGATGCCAAGAGGGTGACACCAATGCCAGGGCAGTGACACCGATATTGGGGAGTGGCATCAATGCCAGGAGGGGGACACTGATGCTGGGAGGATGACACCAATGCCATGATAGTGACACTGATAGTGGGGGTGACACTGATACCAGGGGGGTGGCACTGATGCCAAGAGGGTGACACTGATGCCAGGGCAGTGACACTGATATTGGGGAGTGGCACCAATGCCAGGAAGGTGACCGGGGCAATGACTCCAATGCCAGGGAGGTGACACTGATACCCAGGAAAATGACACCAATGCTAGAGAGGTGGCACTGATGGCGAGGGGCTGACACCAATACCAGGGAGGTGACACTGATGACCGGGGGCTGACACTGATGATTGGGAAGGTGACACCAGTGCTAGGAAGGTGACACTGCTGACCAGGTGGTGACACCAATGCCGGGAGGTGACACTGATGGCGAGGGCAGTGACACCAATGCCAGGAGGGTGACTCCAATGCCAGGGAGGTGACACTGATGGCTGGGGGCTGACACTGATGATGAGGAAGGGGCCACCAGTGCTAGGGAGGGGACACTGATGGTTGGGTGGTGACACCAATGCCAGGGAGGTGACGCTGATGGCCAGGGGCTGAAACTGGTGATTGGGAAGGTGCCACCAGTGCTAGGGAGGTGGCACTGATGGTCAGGTGGTGACACCAATGACAGGAAGGTGACACTGATGACCAAACGGTGACACCAATGCCGGGAAGGTGACACTGATGGCCGGGGCAATGACACCAATGCCAGGGAGGTGACACTGATGGCCAGGGGCTGACACAGATGACCAGGCAATGACAACAACCCCAGGGAGGTGACACAACACCTGCCCCACACCCCAAGACCCCCCTGTGGCGCACCCTTTACCTGCACAGGTGATCCGCCCGGCAGGCGCCGCGCAGGTCCAGGCAGTTGGGCTTCTCCTTGTCCTCGTAGGAGCAGGAGGGGACGATGGTCTGGCGGCGGCGCTCGGCGCACGCCGGGTCCTTGCAGGAGCAGAAGAGCAGGCGGAAGGTGAACTCGCCGGGCACGCGGTCGAAGAACTGGCGCAGGGCCTTGTGGCACTTGCGGCGGCTGCAGGGCTCGGTGGCCGACAGCTCCCGGCTGCAGGTGGAGATGTAGCCGGAGCGCAGGCGCTTGCAGTTGTCGTTGAGGTTGCAGGCCTTGGCCGCGTCCAGGCAGTGGTTGCTCTTGGAGGTGGTGGCCGGGTCCATTCCTGCCCAGGGAAGAGGATATCTGGGGTCAGGAAGGTGGGGAGGGATGGATGGATGGATGGATGGATGGATGGATGGATGGATGGATGGATGGATGGATGGGTGGATGGGTGGATGGGTGGATGGGTGGATGGGTGGATGGGTGGATGGATGGATGGATGGATGGATGGATGGATGGCGTAAAGTTGGGGAGGTGGAGTGTGGGAAGGTGGGATTGAGGTGGGGGAATTGGCCTTGACTCCAGGAGATGCCCTCAAAGTTGAGGAGATGCCTTCAAAAACAGCCTTAAACTGGGGCTGGGAGATGCCCTCAAGGCTGGGGAGATGCCATCAAAAACACCTTTAAACTGGGACTGGGAGATGCTCTCAAAGCTGGGGAGATACCTTCAAAAGCAGCCTTAAACTGGGATTGGGAGATGCCCTCAAAACTGGGGAGATGCCATCAAAAACAGCCTTAAGATGGGATTGGGTGATGCCCTCAAAGCTGGGATGGGAAGAAGCCCTGAAACCTGTGAATAAGCCCTCAAACCTGGGATGGAAAACCCCCCCTGACCCTGGGATGAGGAGAATTCCTCAAAACTGAGGAGATGTCCCCAAACCTGGGATGAAGAAATGCTGTTGACCTGGGGTGGGGAGGAACCTTCAAAGCTGGAGAAATGTCCTCAAAACTGGAGCAGGGAAAAGCCCTCAAACCCAGGGAGATGCCCTCAAAACCACAGAGATGCCCTCAAAACCCCGGGGAGATGCCCTCAAAACTGGGGAGATGCCCTCAAAACTGGGGAGATGCCCTCAAAAACAGCCTTAAACTGGGATTGGGAGGTGCCCTCAAAACCCCGGAAGATGCCCTCAAAACTGGAGAGATGCCCTCAAAAGCAGGATGGGGAGATGTGACAGGCGTCGTGTCACCCCTGTGGCATCGGTGTCACCTCCCAGCATCTCCACAGCCCATCCCTGGGCTGGTCCCATCCCATTCCAGGCACGGTCCGTAGGATCAACAGCCCCCAACCCTCTGGGCAGAATCCAGGCCGTGAATTTGCAGCGTTTCTGTCCTTTTGTCAGTTCTTCAAAGAATGGTTATTAATTATTAATTAATGAATAATTCTTCAACTCCAAAAGTGGAATCATCAACCCAACTCCACTGTGGCCCCCACAGCCCCTCCTGGGGCTCCCCAAAAGTGGGGCAGCCCTAGACTGGGATGAAAGGGACAAGAGGATCAATCCTCTATCCATCCCGGGAATCCCATCCAGAACCCATCCTGGGAATGCCATCCCAGGAATCCCATCCAGAATCCATCCCGGGAATGCCATCCTAAATCCATCCTGGGAATCCCATCCTGGGAATCCCATCCAGAATCCATCCCAGAAATGCCATCCTGAATCCATCCCGGGAATCCCATCCCCGGAATCTCATCCTGGGAATGCCACCCTGAATCCCATCCTTGGAATCCCATCCTGGGAATCCCAACCTACATCCATCCTGGGAATCCCATCCAGAATCCATCCCAAGAATCCCATCCCAGGAATGCCATCCCATATCCATCCTGGGAATCCCATCCCAAATCCGTCCAGGGCATCCCATCCTGTGTCCATCCTGGGAATGCCAACCTGTATCCATCCCAAGAATCCCATACTGTGAATCCCATCCTGCATCCATCCTAGGAATCCCATCCCACCTCTATCCCGGAAATCCCATCCTGGGAATCCCATCCTGCCTCTATCTCAGGAATCCCATCCCAAATCCATCCTGGGTATCCCATCCCAGGAATCCCATCCCAAATCCATCCTGGGTATCCCATCCCGGGAATCCCATCCCAAATCCATCCCGGGAATCTCATCCCGCCTCTATCCCAAGGAATCCCATCCCACGAACGGACAAGGCCAAGCCCCAGCCTGGGAACAAACGCTGGATTTTCCTTTTTTTTTTTTTTTTTTTTTCTGGGAATGATGGATCGCCCTCCGCAGCCCAGGTGCTGCTTCTGAAGGCTCCTCATCCCTCATTCCCTCCCCTCCACATCCCGGCCAAATCCATGGATTCTCCTCCACCGCCTCCCAGCTTCTGCTGGCGCCAAGGAAAGCTCCTAATTGGCCTAATTGGAGGGTGCTGCTAATTAACAGGACGGGATGGGCACATCAAGGAGGAAAAAGGGATTGGAGAGGTGGGGAAAAGGAGGATTTAGGTGGGAAAAGGGAATTGGAGAGGTGGGGAAATTTATGTGGGAAAAGGGGGATTGGAGAGGTGGGGAAAAGGGGATTTAGGTGGGGAAAAGGGGATTGGAGAGGTGGGGAAAAGGAGGATTAAGGTGGGGAAAGGGGAATTGAAAAGGTGGGAAAAAGAGGATTTAGTTGGGAAAAAGGGGATTGAAGAGGTAGGAAAAAGGTGGATTTAGGTGGGAAAAAGGGAATTCAAGCAGTGAGGAAAAGGGGATTGAAGAGATGGGAAAAAGGAGCATTTAAGAGATTGGGGAACACCAGGGTCTCTTTACTCCCCCTGGTTTTGGGGGATGCCTGGAGCCCTCCCTGCACCCCGGATCGCCCCGGCCCCGAGCCCTGCAAGGGGCGAGCAGCAGATTCCCGGCACCGCGCCGGGATTTTGGGATCCGCGGGAAGCGGCGGCCGATTGTCTCCTGCTCGGGAGCTCCGCTCCTGCCCTGCCCGAGACCTGCGGGGACCCGGCTGCATCTTAATGGAGCCGCGGCTCTGGAAGCGCCGCACTCCTGTGGGGAGCTCATTAATAAAGCACGAGCATGAAAATTGCATGAGTGGAGACGGAACCGGGGGCCGAGGAGCTGGGCGCGGGGCTGGGGCCACCAGCTGTGCCCTCTGCGTGTCCCCACGGCCGCTGGGGACAGGGGAGGATGAGGAAGATGAGGAGGAGGATGAGGAGGAGGGGAATGGGGCAGCGCTGCCGGGGTTGGGGGGATTTGGGTGCGGAGAATTCCCAGCTGGAGCCTCTCCCATCTTCCACGGGCTGTGATTTCCTCGGAATCCAGCCGCGATGAGCATCCCGGGGGTCCCGCAGCGTGGGGAGGGGGCAGCGCTGGCTCCGCGGGCGCTCCGCGCTCTTTACGCGCGGTTTGCACAGTCCCTGCTCCCCGACCATCCCTCCGCTCCCAATTATCCCTCCGGGCAATTAACAGCTCCTGCTCCAGAACAGCTCCAAGAACGCGCTCGGGGCTGATGGCCCCAGATGTCCCCGGGGAGGGGACAGGGAAGGGGTGGCGGCAGCAGCAAGGCCACCCCGGTGCTCACAGCCCGTTCTCCACCTTCCCCCATCCCCAAAATCTCCCGACCGGCTCTTCCTGCGCCTCCCGGATAATTCAGCGTCTAATCCCCGCTCCAGACTTCCAGCTGGAAAAGTTCCGGATTTTGCAGCTCCAAAGGTGACGCCAATGTAATCCCAAAAAACCGGGAGGGGGTGGCAGCGTCACCCCAAAAACCCGGGGAGAATCCACCTGGAAAAGGCTGGAAAATCCCCCCGGGGGCTCAGGGGACAGCGGGGACAGCGTTGGTGTCACAGCCCCGCTCACCTGGGGACACCTCCGAGCGGGGGTGTCCCCTAAAAACACCTGGGGACCCCCCAAAATCCCGCGGCGTGGAGGGTTCGGGAGGGTTCAGGAGGAGGAAGAGCGAGGAGGAGGAGGAGGAGCCGAGGCAGCGCTGCCCCCCCGGCTGGGGAGGGGGTGAGGGGGGCGCGGGGAGGTTGCCATGGAAATGGGCGGGAAAACCGGAATTGCCCGGGGTGGAGGCAGAGTTTGGGGTCCCCGGAGGAGGACAGGGGATGTTCTGAGGGACACAGGGATGCTCCAGGGGACACGGGGATGGTCCAAAGTGACCCAGGGATGTTGCAAGAAGCTCAAGGATGTTCTAAAGGACGCAGGGATGCTCCGGGGGCTTCCAGGAGACACGGGAATGTTCTAAGGGACACAAGAATGCTCCAAACGGACCCGGGGATGCTCCGAGGGGCTCCAAGGGACACAGGGGTGCTCCAGGGGACACCGGGGTGCTCCAAGGGGTTCCAAAGAGCTCAGGGGTGCTCCAAGGATCTCAAGGATGTTCTAAAGGATACAGGAAGGCTCCAAAGGGCTCAGGGATGCTCCAAGGGGTTCCAGGGGACACAGGGATGTTCTAAGGGATACAGGGATGCTCCAAAGGGACACTGGGATGCTCCAAGGGGTTCCAAAGGGCTCAGGGGTGCTCCAAGGGACACAGGAATGACCTGAGGGACACTGAGATGCTCCAAGGGGCTCAGGCATCCTGCAAAGGGCATCCAAGGGACTCAGGGATGCTCTAAAGGGTTCCAAGGGACACAGGGGACACAGGGATGTTCTAAAGGACACAGGGATGTCCCAAAGGGGCTCCAAGGGATCCTCCAAAGGATTTCAAAGGACTCAGAGATGTTCCAAGGGACACCGGGATGACCCAAAGGGACCCAAGAATGCTCCAAGGGATCCTCCAAAGGATTCCAAAGTGCTCACAGCTGCTCCAAGGGACATGGGGATGCTCCAAGGGATTCCAAGGGACAAAAGCAGTGCTCTAAGGGATACGAGAATGCTCCGAGGGGCTCAGGGATGCTCCAAAGGGGCACAGGGATATTCCAAAGGGATTCCGAGGGACACTGGGATGATCCAAGGGGTTCCAAGGGGCACAGAAATGCTCTAAGGGACACAAGGATGCTCCAAGGGGCTCCGAGGGGTCCTCCAAAGGATTCCAAAGGGCTCAGAGATGCTCCAAGGGACACTGGGATGACCCAAAGGGACACAGGGATGCTCCAAGGGGTTCGAAGGGATCTGAGGGACACAGGAATGTTCTAAGGGACTCAGGGATGCTCCAAAGGGACCCTCCAATGGGTTCCAAAGGCCTCAGGGGTCTTCCAAGAGACCCAGGGATGCTCCAAGGGTTTCCAAGGGACCCAGGGATGCTCCAAAGGGACACACGGATGCTCCAAGGGGTTTCAGGGGTCCCAGGGATGCTCCAAGGGGTCTCAGCATCCCTGTCCCAGCAGCTTCCCAGAGCTCGAGGCTGCTGCCCCGGGGAGGGGACAGCAAACAGGGCCCCCCCTCCCTCAGCTCCCAGCCCATCCCGAGGGTCCCAAATCCTGCAGAACACTGAGAATTCCGCAGGGAATTCCATGGGAGGAGCTGGAGCACCCCCGCTGGAGCCAGGGCTGGCTTTGTGCCTCCCCCCAGCACTGGGGACAGCACAAATTCAGGGAATCCCGGGAATTCCAGCTTTTCCAGCCATTTTCTAGAAACCCAAACCGGAATGAACTCTTGGGGAGACCCTACAATAAATAAACACCAGGATCTGGGTTGGGATGACCCTAGAATGAAAAAACACCAGGATTTGTTTTGGGATGACCCTCCAATAAATAAACACCAGGATCTGGTTTGGAGAGACCTTAGAATAAAAAAAATCAGGATTTGTTTTGGGAAGACCCTCCAATAAATAAATACTGGAGGCAAACACCTAAGACCCTAAATCCCAGCCTGGGATGATCTGAAACAGAAAGAACCCACCCCAAAAATGCATCAAAATGACGCTCAGGACCCCAAATTTGGGGGGAAGAGAAGGGGAGGAGAGGCTGGAGGAGCAAAGGAGGATGGAGGGAGGTGAGGGACGGAGGATTTCCCTGGCTGGGAGCGGCTCTGTGCTCAAGGCAGGAGATAAAACACGGAGCTTTTATTACCTGAGAAAATTGAAGCGAGTCTGAATATATCAGAGAGACGAGAGGTGACCGGCTCGTACGGGGAGGCTTCATAAAACTCCTCGCCTTTGGCAGGGAAAAAAAAAAGGAGAAAAAAAGCAAATTAAAGCCCGTGGTGAATAATCTCAGCCAGTTCCAGGCACAGACACCCTCCTGGTTCAGGGAGGGAAAAGCAAAAAGGGTTCCAGGCATTGGGATTAAAGGGAAAAGGGGGTTTGGGAGAGGCTCTGGGAATTTTGGTTGTGGAGGTGGCCAATCCCAAGGGATTCCAGGAGTGCAGGGAATTGGGGTTGGGATATTCCAGGGGGTGGGCACTGAGTTCGAGGCTGGAGGTTTTGGGGTCCCCACTCGACTCTGGGTTGTTTTGTTGTGACAAATTCCCCTAAAAAATGCCGACAAAACCCTAAAAACCTAAAAAAACCCTAAAAACCTAAAAAACCCTAAAAACCTAAAAAAACCCTAAAAACCTGTTCTCAACTCTGGGTTCTTTTGTTGTGACGAATTCCCCTAAAAATGCTGGCAAAACCCTAAAAACCTAGAAAACCCTAAAAACCTGTTCTCAACTCTGGGTTCTTTAATTGTGATAAAATCCCCTAAAAACACCTTAAAAAAAACCCTAAAAACCTGTTCTGAACTCTGGTTTCTTTTGTTGTGATGAATTCCCCTAAAAATGCCGACAAAACCCTAAAAACCTAAAAAAAACCCCTAAAAACCTAAAAAACCCTAAAAACCCTAAAAACCTGTTCTCAACTCTGGGTTCTTTAATTGTGACAAAATCCCCTAAAAACACCTAAAAACCCCTAAAAACCTGTTCTGAACTCTGGGTTCTTTTATTGTGACAAATTCCCCTAAAAATGCTGACAAAACCCTAAAAACCTAAAAAAAACCTAAAAAACCCTAAAAACCTGTTCTCAGCTCTGGGTTCTTTAATTGTGACAAATTCCCCTAAAAACACCTAAAAAAAACCCCTAAAAACCTGTTCTGAGCTCTGGGTTCTTTTATTGCTACGAAATTCCCTAAAAACACCTAAAAACTTAAAAAACCCTAAAAACATGTTCTTAACTCTGGGTTGTTTTATTCTTACAAAATCCCCTAAAAACGTCTTTTAAAAATCTAAAAAAAAAACCCTAAAAAACCCTAAAAACCTGTTCTCAACTCTGGGTTCTTTTATTGTTACAAATTCCCCTAAAAACACCTAAAAAAAGCTAAAAACCTGTTCTCAGCTCTGGGTTCTTGCTACAAAATTCCCTAAAAACACCTAAAAACCTAAAAAACCCTAAAAACCTGTTCTCAACTCTGGGTTCTTTTATTGCGACAAAATCCCCTAAAACCTCTTAAAAAATTTAAAAAATCCGTTCTCAGCTCTGGGGTTTTTAATGGTGACAAAATCCCCTAAAAACACCTAAATAAAAGAACTCTGGGCTCTTTTATTGTTACAAATTCCCCTAAAAATGGAATTCAGGAAACCCGTGTGGAAATCCAGGTGGGGAGCAAAGCAGGAGCCCGGTGACAATTCTGGGAAATTTGGGAGGGAAATCCCAAAATTTGGGAGGGAAAGACCCCACTGGGACGCTGGGCTGGGCTGTCCCCATCCCGAGTGCGATGGGATTTGGGGACAACGCCCCGAGGGCGGCTCCTGATCCTCACCAGGAATGGGAACAGGATCCAAATCCCATTCCAGACCGTTCCTGGGAAATCTGGGAGGGAAATTTGGGAGGGAATGGGGATGTCCCTGCTCCCTGCAGGTTCCCAGCACTGCTCTCGGGGTGATGGGATTTGGGGACAACGCCCCAAGGGTGGCTCTGGCACCTCCTGATCCTCACTGGGAATGGGAACAGGATCCAAATCCCACTCCAGGCCATTCCCAGGAAATCTGGGAGGAAAAAACCCCACTGGGATCTCCTTGTTCCCTGCGGGTTCCCAGCGCTGCTCTCAAGGTGATGGGATTTGGGGACAATGCCCCGAGGGCCACTCCTGGTCCTCACTGAGAATGGGACAGGATCCAAATTCTGCTCTGCAGTGACATTCCTGGGAAATCTGGGAGGGAACTGGGATGTCCCTGTTCCCTGTGGGTTCCCAGTGCTGCTCTCAGGGCAGTGGGATTTGGGGACAACACCCCAAGGGAGGCTCTGGCCCTTCCTGATCCTCACTGGGAATGGGATCAGGATCCAAATCCTGCTCCTCAGCCCCATTCCCGGGAAATTTGGGAGGGGAAAGACCCTGCCTGGATGTCCCTGTTCCCTGTGGGTTCCCAGTGCTGCTCTCGAGGTGATGGGATTTGGGGACAACACCCCAGGGGCGAGTCTGGGCGTTCCTGATCCTCACTGGGAATGGGAACGGGATCCAAATCCTGCTCCTCAGCCCCATTCCCGGGAAATTTCGGAGGGAAATTTGGGAGGGAACTGGGATGTCCCTGCTCCCTGCAGCTTCCCAGCGATGTCACCGCTGCTCTCAGGGTGATGGGATTTGGGGACAACGCCCTGAGAGCAGCTCTGGCCCTTCCTGATCCTCACTGGGAATGGGAACAGGATCCAAACCCCACTCCAGGCCATTCCTGGGAAATTTGGGAGGGAACTGGGATGTCCCTGCTCCCCCCGGGTTCCCAACGCTGCTCTCAGGGTGATGGGATTTGGGGACAACACCCCGAGGGCAGCTCCTGGTCCTCACTGAGAATGGGAACAAGATCCAAATCCCACTCTGCAGCCACATTCCCAGGAAATGTGGGAGGGAAAAGGGGAAATTTGGGAGGGAACTGGGATGTCCCTGCTCCCTGCAGCTTCCCAGCGATGTCACTGCTGCTCTCAGGGTGATGGGATTTGGGGACAACACCCTGAGAGCAGCTCTGGCCCTTCCTGATCCTCACTGGGAATGAGAACGGGATCCAAATCCTGCTCCTCAGCCACATTCCCGGGAAATTTGGAAGGAAAAAACCCCACTGGGATCTCCCTGTTCTCTTTGGGTTCCCAGTGCTGCTCTCAGGGTGACGGGATTTGGGGACAATGCCCCGAGAGCGGCTCCTCATCCTCACCAAGAATGAGAACAGGATCCAAACCCTGCTCCAGGCCATTCCCAGAAAATCTGGGAGGAAAAAACCCTGCCTGGATGTCCCTGTTCCCTGTGAGTTCCCAGTGCTTCTCTCAGGGCAGTGGGATTTGGGGACAACACCCCAAGAGTGGCTCTGGCCCTTCCTGCTCCTCCCCAGGAACGGGAACGGGATCCAAATCCTGCTCCTCGGCCCCATTCCCGGGAAACTTGGGAGGGAACTGGGATATCCCTGCTCCCTGCAGCTTCCCAGCGATGTCACCGCTGCTCTCAGGTGATGGAATTTGGGGACAACGCCCTGAGAGCAGCTCCTGCTCCTCCCCAGGAACGGGAACAGGATCCAAACCCGCTCCAGCCCATTCCCTCTCCCCTCCCCGCCTCTCCCGCTCGAACCCCGCGCGTTTCGGCGGCCCCGCGCCCTCCACCGTCGCTGCCATCAATAATTAAACACCCGCTTGACTCCTGCTGCTCGCCGGGGAAATTACCGAGCATTACCGGGGCGCTGGGCCTGCCTGGAGCCGCAATTAACCCCCGGCAAGGAGGCCGGAGCCTCCCTAATAGCAGGGAGAGCTCGGATGGGAGGAGGGAAACCCCAAAATCTCCGCTAAAAGGCACAAATTTGCGTTCCACGCTGGTTTGAGCACCGTAAATCTTCCGTCTCTCCTTAAAGCTCGGCTTAATCGCCGCTCTTCCCTCCTCCTCCTCCTCCAGGCGCAATTCCCATCCCAATTCCCTCATTCATTCCCAAAAAAAAACACCCCGGGAAACTGCTCAATGAGGGCAGCTAATGAGCGGGAGAAAACAATTAGGGCTTAATTCCTGCTCTGGGCCGCGGTTTGGGGCTCGGCTTCCTGCGCTGACCCAGATTTGAAGGGAATTTCACCCATGGGGGCCCTGGGCTCAGGTACGGCTCCCCTACACCCTCTGGAAGAGATTTCTCATCCTCTGGAACAGATTTCCACCCTCTGGAAGAGTTTTTTCCACCCTCTGGAACAGTTTTCCCAGTTTTCCCACCCTCTGGAAGAGTTTTCCCATCCTCTGGAAGAGTTTTCTCATCCTCTGGAACAGATTTTCCACCCTTTGGAAGAGTTTTTTCCTGTTTTCCCACCCTCTGGAAGAGTTTTTTCCTGTTTTCCCACATCCTCAGGTACAACTCCTCCATCCTCAGCTCCAGCTTTCCCAGCCTCGGCCACGCCTTCCCCACGGAATTCCAGAATTCCCGGCCTGATTTGGCCTAGAAAAGGCCTTAAAAATCTCATCCCAAACCCCCTCCCACGGGCAGGGAGCTCTGCCGCCAGCCCAGGGGATTTTGGCACCAACACAGGTGGGTTTGGGGGCTGAGGCTGAGGTGCCCGTCTGGATTCCCTGGGGTTTTAATCTGAATTTCCTGGGGTGCCCATTTCTCTTTTCTGGGGTGTTCATCTGCCCTACCTGAGCTGCTCACCTGGGGGTTTTAATCTGAATTTCCCGGGGGTTTTAATCTGAATTTCCCGGGATTTTCACCTGAATTTCCTGGGGTTCCCATTTCTCTTTTCTGGAGCGTTCATCTGCCCTACCTGGGGTGCTCATCTGGGGGTTTTAACCTGAATTTCTTGGGATTTTCACCTGAATTTCCTGCAGTGCCCATTTTTCCTCCCTGGGCTCCCCATCTGTTCTGTCTAGAGACGGCAACCCCCTCCCCATCCCTGTCACCCCAGGGCACCCCTTTGGGGTCTCCCCCACCCCAAAATGCTCCTTTGGGGTCTCCC
Organism: Tangara arthus; assembly: GCA_035584835.1. NCBI lineage: Eukaryota > Metazoa > Chordata > Aves > Passeriformes > Thraupidae > Tangara > Tangara arthus. The sequence goes on from JAWMQZ010000082.1 coordinate 2,945,946, forward strand.
CAGGGTTGTCCTTTGGGGTCTCCCCATCCCCATCACCCCAGGTGATCCTTTGGGGTTTCCCCATCGCCCCAAAACGCTCCTTTGGGATCTCCCCCACCCCAAAGCGCTCCTTTGGGGCCTCCCCATCACACCAGGGTGCTCCTTTGGGGTCTCCCCATCCCCATCAGCCCGCACTGATCCATTGGGGTCTCCCCATCACCCCAGGGTGCTCCTTTAAGGTCTCCCCATCGCTCCTTTGGGGTCTGCCCGTCCCCATCACCCCATGCTGATCCATTGGGGTCTCCCCCACCCCAAAAAGCTCCTTTGGGGTCTCCTCATCACCTCACACTGATCCATTGGGGTCTCCCACTCTCCATCACCCCTAGACACTCCTTTGGGATCTCTCCCACCCCAAAACTCTCATTTATGGTCTCCCCATCACCCCAGGGTGCTCCTTTAGGGATGCCTCTCCCCCTCCCCATCACCCCGATGCTGCTTTGGGATCTCCCCACCCCAAAACGCTCCATTGGGATTTTCCCCACCCCAGGGTGCTCCTTTAGGGTCTCCCCATCACCCCCGGGCACTTCTTTGGGTCTCCCCATCCCCATCACCACCAGGGTGCTCCTTTAGGATCTTCCCATCATGCCACGCTGATCTATTGGGATCTGCCCCTCCCCATCACCCCAAAACATTCCTTTAGGGTCTCCCCATCACCCCATGCTGATTCATTGGGATCTCCCCCACCCCAAGACGCTCCTTTGGGATCTCCTCCACCCCAAAAGTCTCCCCCCACCCCAAAACTCTCCTTTGTGATCTCTCCCACCCCAAGACGCTCCTTTAGGGTCTCCCCATCACCCCACGCTGATTCATTGGAGTCTCCCCATTCCCATCACCCCAAAACGCTCCTTTGGGGTCTCCCCATCCCTCTACGCTGATCCATTGGAGTCTCCCCATCCCCATCACCCCAAAACCCTCCTTTGGGGTCTCCCCATCACCCCATACCGATCCATTGGGATCTCCCCCACCCCAAAACGCTCCTTTGGGTTCTCCCCACCCCAAAACCCTCCTTTGGGTTCTCCCCACCCCAAAACGCTCCTTTGGTATCTCTCCCATCCCAAAACTCTCCTTTGGGGTCTCCCCCACCCCAAGACGCTCCTTTAGGGTCTCCCCATCACCCCATGCTGATTCATTGGAGTCTCCCCATTCCCATCACCCCAAAACTCTCCTTTGTGATCTCCTCCACCCCAAAACTCTCCTTTAGGATCTCCCCCACCCCAAAACTCTCCTTTAGGGTCTTCCCATCACCCCATACCAATCCATTGGGATCTCCCCCACCCCAAAACTCTCCTTTAGGATCTCCCCATCACCCCACGCCGATCCATTGGGCTCTCCCCATTGCCCCCGCCCCAAACCCCCCGTACCTTCGGCCAGCCCCAGGTGGATGCTCCAGTAGATCTGCAGGCACTGCAGCTCCTTCTTCATGCCCCTCTTGCAGCGGCAGCGCTCCAGCGGGCTCTCCTGCAGCACGCCCAGCGCCAGCTGGCACTCGCGGTTGGCCAGCAGCGTGTTCCTGTCGCGCCCGGCCAGGCACTGCCGCAGCGTGCGGTACCGGGAGCTGCAGCCCGCATCGGCCGCGCACAGCTCGGTGGCCCGAACGCAGTCCACGGGCGCGGGGGGCGGCCCGGCCAGCGAGCGCAGCGTCTCGTCTGCCACGGGGAGGGAGAGGAGGGCTCGGTTAGCGAGGAAGATCCAGAAGGAGCCCCACAGATCGGGTAGATGGGGACCATAAGGTAGATGGGACCAGGAGGGAAAATGGGCAAGGAATTCAGATTAAAACCCCCAGGGAATTCAGGTAAAACCCCCAGGAAATTCAGATTAAAACCCCCTAGGAAATTCAGGTTAAAACCCCCGGGAAATTGAGATTAAAAGCCCCGGGAAATTGAGATTAAAACTCCTGGGAAATTGAGATTAAAACTCCCGGGAAATTCATGTGAGCGGCCCAAGAAACTCATATGGAACTCCCAGGTGAGTACCCCAGATAGGGCAGATGGGGACCCCAGGAGGGAAAATGGGCAGGGAATTCAGATTAAAAACCCCAGGGAATTCAGGTAAAACCCCCAGGAAATTCAGATTAAAACCCCCTAGGAAATTCAGGTTAAAACTCTCGGGAAATTGAGATTAAAACTCCCGGGAAATTCAGATTAGAAGCCCCGGGAAATTCATGTGAACGGCCCAAGAAACTCATATGGAACTCCCAGGTGAGTACCCCAGATAGGGCAGATGGAGGGAAAATGGGCGGGAAATTCAGATTGAAATCCCAGGGAATTCAGATAAAAGCTCAAGGAATTCAGATTAAAACCCCCAGGAAATTCAGGTTAAAACTCCCGGGAAATTCAGATTAAAACCCCCGATGAAAATCCCAGGAAATTCAGGTTAAAACCCCCAGGAATTTCAGGTTAAAGCCCCCAGGTTTAATCTGGGGGGGTTTAATCCAGCCCAGCTCCATGGCCCGAACGCAGTCCACGGGCGCGGGGGGCGGCCCGGCCAGCGAGCGCAGCGTCTCGTCTGGGCAAGAGAGGGAGAGGAGGGCACGGTTAGGGAGGAAGGTGAGCACTGACCCCAAGGAGCACCCCAGATAGGGCCCCGGGAGAAAATACAGGTAGGAAATTCAGATTAAAAGCCCCAAGAAATCCAGATTGAAACCGCCAGGTGAGCACCCCAGACAGGGCAGATTGGAACTCCCAGGAGGGAAAATGGGCAGGAAATTCCGATTAAAAACCCAGGTGAAAATCCCAGGAAATTCCGATTAAAAACCCAGATGAAAATCCCGGGAAATTCAGGTTAAAACCCTCAGATGAACACCCCAGATAGGGCAGATGGGGACCCCAGGAGGAAAAACAGGCAGGAAATTCATATTGAAAGTCCAGACGAAAATTCCTGGAAATTCAGATTAAAAGCCCAGGAAATTCAGATAAAACCTCAAGAAATTCAGATTAAAACCCCCAGGAAATTCAGATTAAAAGCCCAGATGAAAATCCCAGGAATTTCAGGTTAAAGCCCCCAGGTGAGCAGCCCAGCTCGGTGGCCCGAACGCAGTCCACGGGCATGGGGGGCGGCCCGGCCAGCGAGCGCAGCGTCTCGTCTGGGACCGGGAGGGAGAGGAGGGCACGGTGAGGGAGGAAGGTGAGCAACAAGCACCGACCCGAAGGAGTCCCCCATAGAGGGCAAATAGGGAAAATCCCAGATGGAAATCCCAGGAAATCAGGTTATAACCCCCAGGTGAGTAGCCCAGATAGGACAGATGGGGACCCCAGGAGGGAAAATGGGCAGGAAATTCAGATTGAAAGCCCATGTGAAAATCCCAGGAAATTCAGGTTAAAACTCCTGGAAAGTTCAGATTAAAACCCCAGATGAAAATCTCAGGATATTCACATTAAAACCCCCAGGTGAGCACCCCAGGTAGGGTAGATGGGGATACCAGGAGGGAAAATGGGCAGCAAATTCAGATTAAAACCCCAGATGAAAATCTCAGGAAATTCAGATAAGCCCCCTGGGAATTCAGATTAAACCCTCAGGAATTTCAGGTTAAAGCCCCCAGGTGAGCAGCCCAGCTCGGTGGCTCGCACGCAGTCCACGGGCACGGGGGGTGGCCCGGCCAGCGAGCGCAGCGTCTCGTCTGCCACGGGGAGGGAGAGGAGGGCACGGTGAGGAGGAAGGTCCAGAAGGAGTCCCACAGATAAGGTAGATGGGGACCCCAGGAGGGAAAATGGGCAAGGAATTCAGATTAAAACCCCCTAGGAAATTCAGGTTAAAACTCCCGGGAAATTGAGATTAAACCCCCATGAAATTGAGATTAAAACTCCCGGGAAATTCAGATTATAACCCCTGGGAAATTCATGTGAACGGCCCAAGAAACTCATATGGAACTCCCA
>JAWMQZ010000082.1:2989278-3002146 GCA_035584835.1 Tangara arthus
GTAGAAGCTCACTGTCTGACATAGGTGATGGTATTGGGAAGTGATTGTAAATATTGTACACGTAGTTTTTAGTATAAAGACATAACACCGCCCCGGGGCAGGCAGGGTGACTGGAACTGTCCTGCTGGACGGACCTGGGCAGGGCAGGAGAAAATATTTTGTAGATAAGAAACAATAAACAACCTTGAGACAGAGAAATGAAGAGCTCTGACTCCTGCTTCGAGCGCCGGGCTGGAACAAGAGACTTTGTGACATTTCCTGGGGTCACTCTGAGCAGCGAGAGGCCCCGAGAGGACCCACCTGGGCATGGTGGGAGGTGTCCCCGTCCGTGGTGAGAGTGGAACGGGATGGGTTTCAATCCGTTAGAAGCAAAACCATTCCAAGATTTCCAAGGATTCAGCTCCCAGCAGCGTCTGGCAGCCTCCAAATCCCCCTGGCACAGCCACACCCGCGGCTGCCGGGCTGGGGAGGGGCGAGGAAAACCCCGCGGGGCTGGAAAACCGGGAAAACCGGGATGGGCGGGAGCTGGGAGGGCATCCCTGCCTTGGAAAGGCTCAGAATGGAGCTGGGATGGGATCCCTGCCTCGGGAATGGCTCAGGATGGAGCTGGGATGGGATCCCTGCCTCGGGAATGGCTCAGGATGGAGCTGGGATGGGATCCCTGCCTCGGGAACGGCTCCAACAGGAGCTGGGATGGGATCCCTGCCTTGGAAAGGCCCAGGGGGGACCTGGGATGGGATCCCTGCCTCAAACTCCCAAAAATTCGGTGACAGAAGGGGGTTCCTGCACCATCCCTGGTGGTGCTGGGTCTGTCCCCTTGCAGGCCCACCTGCCATGTGCAGGTCACTGTGAACTCCCAAAAATCCGGTGCCAGAGGGGGGTGGCTGTGGCATCTATGGTGGCACTGGCTCTGTCCCCAGCCGAGGCCACAGTGGTGGCTTTGCTGTGTGCAGGTCACTGTGAGCTCCCAAAAATTCACTGACAGGAGAGAGGCGGCTGCAGCATCCCTGGTGGCACTGGGTCTGTCCCCTCGCAGGGCCACCTGCCATGTGCAGGTCACTGTGAGCTCCCAAAAATTTGGTGGCAAGAGGAGGTGGCTGCAGCATCCCTGGTGGCACTGGGTCTGTCCCCAGCCAGGGCCACCAGTGGAGTGGCTCTGCCCCGTGCAGGTCATGGAGAGCTCCCAAAAATTTGGTGACAGGTGGGGGTGGTTGCAGCATCCATGGTGGCACTGGGATGCCACCGGTGTGGTGGCTCTGCCATGCGCAGCTCATCATGAGCTCCCAAAAATTCGGCGACAGGAGAGAGGTGGACACAGCATCCCTGGTGGCACTGGCTCTGTCCGCACTGGTTCTGTCCCCACCTGCCATGTGCAGGTCACCGTGAACTCCCCAAAACCCGGTGCCAGGAGGGGGTGACATTTCGCACCGCGACTCCCGAGCCCTCAGGAAGCAGCAGGGAAGGGCTCGGATTCCCCGGCAGAGGTTAAAGAGGCGAAATCAGCTCAGAAACAGCAGCGAGGGCAAAAATAGCCGGAGCTTTGCGTGGAGCTGTCGGGGCCCATCAGCGTCGGGGCGCTCCAAGGACTCGCGCGGCCCGTGGCCACTGTCAGCGGCAGCCCCGGGAACGCCATTCCCGAGGAATTCCCCGCGGGAAGGGCGAGAGGCCGGGCCGGGCTGAGCCCCGCGGGTTCGGGAGCGGAGAGCCCCGGCCGGCCCCGGGGGCGGAGCGAGGATGAGGATGAGGATGAGGATGAGGATGCGGGTGAGGATGAGGATGAGGGTGAAGATGAGGATGAGGATGAGGATGCGGGGCTTTCCCGGCAGCGGGAGGAGCTCTGGGAAGCGGGAGGGACGCGCAATGTCCCCGAGGGTGTCCTTGTGCCCGCACTGAACCCGCCGCGCTGCCGGGGCCGGGAGCAAACCTTGCCCCGAGTGAAAAAGAATAAAAAAATATCAGAGTCGCATCGGCAAGGGCAGGAAATGAATTCCAGGCCGGGCTTGGAGCAAGCTGGGGTGATGGGAGGTGGCACTGGGTGGTTTTAGGGTCCCTTCCGAGCAAAGCGAACTCGGGGTCTGTGATGGGTGGGATTCCGGAATTTAGGAAATGGAGGAATTAATCAGAGGGGCTCAGCTTGTGCACATCCAGGGAGGGGAAAGCGCCGATCTGGGAATTCCCAGTCTCAAACTGGGCTCAGGGAGGTGATCCCCATGGCCGGGGTGGTGGGAGGTGGCCCTGCCCATGGCACGGGTGGCACTGGGTGGTTTTAGGGTCCCTTCCGAGCAAAGCGAGCTCGGGGTCTGTGATGGGTGGGATTCCGGAATTTGGGAGCTGGAGGAATTAATCACAGGGGCTCGGTTTGGTGCACATCCAGGGAGGGGAAAGCGCCGATCTGGGCATTCCCAGCCTCAAAGTGGGCTCAGGGAGGTGCTGCCCTACTCCTGCTCCATCGCCGGGATTCGGGAGCGCCGGGGCTGGGAGCAGAGGGGAGGTCCCGCCTTCCAGCCATCCCAGAGACCCCAAAAACCCCATTTTGGGGCTCAGGCTGCTGCAGGCGCCTGAAACGGGGCGTTTCAGAGCAGAGCCAGGGCTCGGCGGAAGGGGAAGCAGCATCCAGGTGCGGATGTCCCCTCTCGCCACCCAGGTGTCCCAGCAGCCGAGCTGCCGAGGCTCCTCCCGGCGTTTTTAGGGTGAGGAGCGGGCGGGGAGAGCGGCTCCGTCCCCAGGGATTACACCGCTAATGCCTAATCCATCCCGGTAACAACCCCGACTGCCGTTAATGTGATAACGCTGGGCGGAATTAAAGCCGGGAGGGTGAGCAAATCCCACCCATGTTAATGGGGCTTAAAGGGAGGGAGGGGAGGGACCCGCCGGTCCCATCGATCAGCCCCGCGGTGGGAACAAAGCCAGGCAGGGCTCTCCATCCCCAGGGGACGCTGGAGCCATCGGGATTCCCGGGAATTGGGAGAGAGCAGCGAGCCCTGGTTGTGCAGCTGGAGGAACTGGGAGCACTGGGAGCTGCCCGCCTGTAATCGGCTTTGCTGATTAACCTCATCACCCCACAGAGACTGAGAATAAAGTTGTGCAGTTTCTTGTGTTTTTGTAGTTTTTTTGTTTTGGTAAGGTTTTATTTTTTTCTCCCCTTCCAAGCCTGAATAAATATTCAGGCTGTCGTCGGCGCTCGTTCCTCTCCCCCACCACCGTGAGGCCTTGCCGGTCTCCTGCGATCCCAAAACCCGGATCTGCATCCCACCCTCACCCCTCCGAGCCTCCCTTTCCTTCTGAGCAGGACGGGCAGCTCCGGACAGAGCCCCCTTTGTGCGGGGACGGCTGCAAAGGGACTGTCCCCTGCGTGTCCCCTGCGTGTCCCCTGCGTGTCCCCTCCCGCCGCTCCCACGGGAAAATCCAACCTCCCCTTCCCCCGAAACCCGGCATGGGGAGGGACAGTGAACTGCGGGGTGCTGCCCCCGCTTTGGGGAGCTCCCAGGCTGTAAATTGGGCTGGAATAAAGAAACAAATTTAATTTTAAAAAATGGAATAAATTTGGGCTGGCTCCCCCAAATGAGAGGCCGGGGAGCTGCCGGCTCCTGATAAATAGGAACGCTCCGGGATTAAGCCCATGACCCCGATCCCACCCCGAGCTAATTAGGTGCTCAGGTAATTAGAGGGGGCGTTTCCCGCTGGTTCCCACCCCCGGCAGGCTCTGGGGCGGGGGCTGAGGGAAAAAAAACCCGGGTAAAGCCCGGGTGGAGCAGCTGCGGGGACAAAACCCCGGCGGTGTCACCCGGGGGGACCGAGCCGAGCTCCGGCACAGCCCTGAGCCTGCGAGGGAACGGCGAGGGAGGGAGGATCCCTGCTCTGGGAATCCTTTCCTTGGCATGGAGGTGCCACAGGGATGTGGATTATCCAGGGATCCAGGCAGGAATTATCCAGGTGGGATTTACACAGGGATCCAGGCAGGAATTATTCAGGAGGGTGTTACCCAGGGATCCAGGCAGGAATTATCCAGACATGAGTTAACCAGGGATCCAGGTGGGGTTTATCCAGGGATCCAGGTAGGAGTTAACCAGGGATCCAGACAGGATTTTTCCAAGTGGGATTTATCCAGGCAGGATTTTTCCAGGAGTTATCCAGGCAGGAATTATCCAGGGAACCAGGCAGGAATTATCCAGACACGAATTAACCAGGTGGAATTTACCCAGGGATGTAGGTGGGATTTATCCAGGAATTATCCAGGCAGGATTTACCCAGGGATCCAGGTGGGAGTTAACCAGGGATCCAGGCAGGATTTTTCCAAGTGGGATTTATTCAGGGATCCAGGCAGGAATTATCCAGACATGAGTTAACCAGGTGGGATTTGCCCAGGGATGCAGGTGGGATTTATCCAGGAATTATCCAGGCAGGATTTTTCTAGGGATCCAGGTGGGATTTTACACAGAGGTCCAGGCAGGAATTATCCAGGCAGGATGGATCCAGGGATGCAGGCGGGAATTATCCATGTGGGATTTATACAGGGATCCAGGTAGGAATTATCCAGACATGAGTTAACCAGGTGGGATTTACCCAGGGATGCAGGTAGGATTTATCCAGGAATTATCCGGGCAGGATTTATCCAGGGATCCAGGCAGAAATTATCCAGGGGGGATTTATCCAGGGGTTCAGGCAGGATTTATCCAGGCAGAAATTATCCAGATGGGATTTTTTCCAGGGTTCGAGGCAGGAGTTAACCAGGATTTTTTCCAGGGATCCAGGCAGGAATTATCCAGGGATCCAGGCAGGATTTATCCAGATAGGAATTATCCAGGGATCCAGGTGGGATTTACACAGAGATCCAGGCAGGAATTATTCAGACATGAATTTTCCAGGGATCCAGGCAGGAATTATCCAGGTGGGATTTTTCCAGGGTTCTAGGCAGGAGTTAACCGGGGATTTTTTTCCCAGGGATCCAGGTGGGAATTATCCAGGTGGGATTTTTCCAGGCATCCAGGCAGGATTTATCCAGGCAGAAATTATCCAGATGGGATTTTTTCCAGGGTTCTAGGCAGGAGTTAACCAGGATTTTTTCCAGGGATCCAGGTAGGAATTATCCAGGGATCCAGGCAGGATTTATCCAGATAGGAATTATCCAGGGATCCAGGTGGGATTCACACAGAGATCCAGGCAGGAATTATTCAGGAGGGTGTTATCCAGGGATCCAGGCAGGATTTATCCAGGGATCCGGGCAGGGAAGGAGCAGGAATTTGCCCTCCTGAGGAGGAGGCAGAGGGGCCTGGCCGTGGCCTGAAGCAGCTCCCGCTGCTGGGATCCCATCGGAGCAGGGAGGGGAGGGAGAGCAGCAGGATCTGTGTCCCGGGAATGGATTTTGGGAAATCCGGCTGCAGTGGAACACCCAGAGCGACCCAGCTGGGACCTGGCCAGGTGAAACATGTCCTGGTCACTGCTGGGGAACGGGGACACCCCCAGCACTGGCACCCCCTTCCCCTCCTGCTCCCCAGGGCCTTCATCGGGGTGATCCCGGTGGAGCATCCTCCTCCTCCTCCTCCTCATTCCTGCTTCCCAGGATGGGATCCCCACTGAGGCTTGGAGGGGCCTGACCCCAAATCAGGGGCACAGAGGGGGTGAGGGGTTCCAGCACCTTGCTGGGTGATGAGGATGAGGAAGGCTGCACCCTGGCCCTGCAGGGGGTGGTGACCCCAATCCCACCCCCAGTGTGGGGTTGGGCACTGGGAAGGATGAGCAGCGCTGGGAGTGTCCCACGGGAATTTGGGGTTCCCTGGAACCCGTGTGGGTGCGACCCCCCCCAAAAACCCCACAGTGGGGAGGGCGCAGCACCTGCCGGGTGCCCCTTCTGGGTGGGGTCCCCCTGGCACCGGGTGGCACCTTGTCCCCTTGTGTCCCCTCTCCTGTCCCCACGGCTGTCACCCACCCAGGGCTGTGGCACCTTGTCCTAGTGTCCCCCTACCACCCCCTGGCGTCTCCTGCTGTCACCCATCTCGGGATGTGGCACCTTGTCCCTGCAGCCCCCCATGTCCCTCTGCCACCCCCAGAGCGTCCCCATTTCCCGTTCCCAAGGTCATCCCCCACCCAGGGACCCTTCCCCATCCCACAGTTCTCCCCTTTCCCATTCCCACGGTTGTCACCCACCCAGGGATGTGGCACCTTGTCCCTGCCACCCCCTGGTGTCTCCTGCTGTCACCCGTCTCGGGATGTGGCACCTTGTCCCTGCAGTCCCACAGTGTCCCCTTGCCACCCCCACGGCTGTCGCCCACCCAGGGCTGTGCCACCTTGTCCCAGTGTCACCCTGCCACCCCCATGGCTGTCACCCACCCGGGGATGTGGCACCTTGTCCCTGCCGCCCCCCGGGTGTCCCCTCCTCTCCCCCCGCGGCAGGAGCAGCGCGGGGGATGGAATTTGGGGAGGGCTGGGGGGGTCTCGCCTCCGGCTCTGCGGCAGCGCGGGAGCCGCGGGGGTCGCCGGGCAGGTGCATCCCGGGGATGGATGGATGGACGGACGGACGGACGGATGGGGACACGGGCATGGAGGATAACGGGGACAGCTCCGCACCGAGCCCCCCCCGACCCCCGCCCCGGGCGGAAGGGCGGCCCCGGCGGAGGGGCGGGGAGGGGACGGCGGCCCCGCCGGCTCTGCCCCTTCGCCGGGGCTCGGCGGAGCGCGGCCGCCCCTCGCCGCGCCCCCTCCCCGGCAGCCGGAGCTCGGCAGCAGCCGGCGGGAGCCCGGCGGAGCCCGGAGCGCGCAGCGGAGCCCGCCGGGGATGCGGGAGGCGGCGAGCGGCTGAGGACCCGGCTCCGGCCGGGCGGAGCATCCCCCGTTCCTCCCTCCGCTTCGGATTTGGGATCTACCTGACCGCCTTGGGAATTATTAATTTTTTTTTTTTGGTCGTCCTCCCCCCTCCCCCCTCCTTTTTTTTTTTTTTTATTTTTGCCTGATTTTTTTTTAACATCATTTTTTTCGCACACGTGGAGGAGCGCGTGGATTTCCTACCATGATCTTGGCAAACGCCTTCTGCATCGTCCTCCTCGTGGGTGAGTGGCCCCGGCGGGGCTGCCGGGGGCGGGGTGGCGGTGGCGGCTGTCGCCTGCCCGAGGTGGCGCGTCCCCCTCCCCACCCTGGGCGAGGGGCGGCTGGGGCGGCGAGCGCGCCCCTCCGAGCTGGCACGGGCGCTGCGGCACCAGCGAGAGGGGTTCAACTTCATTCCCTATTCCCCGGCAACTTGGAACGGGGAGGGGGACACGGGGGGCTCAGGGGACTCGGGGGGCTCAGGGGACACGGGGGACACCAGCCCAGCCGCCCTCTCGGGGCCGGAGCGGGCAGGATCACCCCGCAGCCCAGCCCTGCCCGTCTCCCATCCCCGCTCCCCTCGGCAAAGCAGGCAAAGCGTTTCGGGGGAGATCTCCCCCTCCCGCTGCCCTCCATCCTCCCCGCGATCATTCCAGAGCTCGGCAACGCGCTGTGGACACTCGGCGGGCAAAGTTGAGCTGGTGGCTCCGCTTCCTGCGTGGGGGAATCGCCGTCCCCGCGCCCGGATCGCGCCGGAGCCGCGGGCTGGGCTCGGAGCTCTGTGCCCGGAGAGCGCTCCCGATCCCCGGCAGCCGCCGCTGGGAAGGGGAACACCCGCAGCCCGCGCTGGTTTTGGGGTGAAAAGGAAAGGAAGCGGGCAATGCCGGGGGCTCGCCCTCCGCGGCTCGGGCGTGCCGCGCTCCCGGGGCCGCTCCCGGGGCCGCTCTGGGCTCCCGCAGCCCCGGGGATGCGATCCCGGCTCGCTGCAGCGCCCGGAGAACTTTGCGGAGCCATCCTGGGCTCGGCGACAGGCACAGGGGACAAGGGACAGGGACAGGAGGCCGCTGGGGGAGACGTGAAGGTTGGCACAGCCTCGTCCGGGGGAGCTCCCGGTGGAACGGGGGGCTCGGGCTCTGCCCGGCTCCCAGCGCCACCCCAGCCACCGAGGGGTGTCCCCAAAGCTTTGGGGAGGGGGGACCGAGCCCTGGGTTGGGGCAGCCCCTGCTCGGGGGCTGCCGGGCTCGGGGGGCTCGGGCGGAGCCCTCGGACACAGAGAAAGGGGCACTGGGGGGCGGGGTGGGGACGCGAGTGGGGACACCCCCGTGCAGAGCGGGGGAAGAGTGCTCCAGCCCGGCTGGGGGCACCGCTGGACAGCTGGATGTGTGTCCGGGCACATCTGGACGCGTGTCTGGGCACAGCTGGATGGCTCGGGGGGAAATCTGGGGCGCAGGGACCTCCAGGGGGACAGGGGTGCCCCACCTCAGGCATCCAAAGCAGGGCCCACCCGCCCTCACAGCAGCGTTGGCAGCAAAGCAGGACCCTGCCCCCCATTTCTGGTGTCCCCCCCCATCCCTGCGTGTCCCCAAGGCTCTGGGGACCCCGAGCAAGGATCCCTGCACCCCCAGATTCAGGGATGAGGTGACCACGGTGTGGCCTCGCCGTGAGGATCCTGGAGCAGGGAACATCCAGCTCTGCCCAGCCGGGATCACTCTGCGGGGTTGGCAGCAAAGCAGGACCCTGCCCCCCATTTCTGGTGTCCCCAAGGTTCTGGGGACCCCGAGCAAGGATCCCTGCACCCCCAGATCCAGGGATGGGGTGACCACGGTGCTTTCCATGGTATGGCCCCACACTGGGGATCCTGGAGCAGGGAACATCCAGCTCTGCCCAGCCGGGATCATTCTGCGGGGCTGGCATCACAGCAGGACCCTGCACCCCATTTCTGGTGTCCTTTCCCCCATTTCTGGGTGTCCCCAAGGTTCTGGGGACCCCGAGCAAGGATCCTGCACCCCCAGATGCAGGGATGAGGTGACCACGGTGTGGCCTCACCCTGAGGATCCTGGAGCAGGGAACATCCAGCTCTGCCCAGCCGGGATCATTCCCGGTAAGCCCGAAAATCCCTGCCCGCTCCTGCCTGGGAAGCTGCGTGTTCCGGAGCGATCCTGGCCAGGACAAACATTTCCCTCTAAAGCCGCCGCGCCTCCGGAGCTCTCCGGCAGCAGCAGAGCAGGAGAACGCGGATTAGAGCTCGGCAAGAGGCTGCTGGGGCCGGGAGAAGCGGCAGGAAAAGAGGCCGGCGCCTTGTGCAGATCCTCGCTGTGCTCCGGCACCCGAGGATTAGCCGGGAATTCTCTGCGGATGTTTCACTTCGGGCAAGGGCGGCTCTGCCGGGCAGGGTTTTGTTTTTTGGGGGTAGAAAATCATCGCCCTCCCCAGCTTCACCCTCCACCCAAAGCCCTCGGTGGGGATGAGGAGCGGGGTGCTCCAGGAGAAGCGCCCAGGCTGGAAAAAGCCCCAATCCTGCGGGATTTAGGGGCAGCACAAAGAGCTGTGCCCGCCCTTCCCGCTCCCGGTGCCGCCGAGGGGCTGCCAGGACCCCGTTCCCTGCAAAACCGCGGCGAAAAGGTGGGAAAATGGTAAAAACCACGAGGATTGGGGCCAGCTCGCCCACACAGCTCACCCCTGCTGCTCCCCCAGGGTGGATTCATTGCGGGGTTCCCAACCCGGCCCAGCCGGCACCGGGAGGGCACCCGAGGGTGGTGCCAGGGTGAGGATGCGGCCCTGCCCTGCCCGTGGGGACGGGAACGTGCCTGGAGGAGGGGATTTTTGGGAAGAGGCTTCTGGAGAAGCGTGAGCTGGAGCTGGAGCTGAGCTGGGAGAGGCTGGAATGTGGTGGAGCTCTGGAGTGGTTCTCCACGTCCAGTGGAGCTCTGGAACGGTTCTCCACATCCAGTGGAGCTCTGGAATGGTTTTCCAAGCCCAACGGAGTTCTGGAACGGTTCTCCACGTCCAGTGGAGGTCTGGAATGGTTCTCCACATCCAGTGAAGCTCTGGAATGGCTTTTCACACCCACTGGAGCTCTGGAACAGTTCTCCAAGCCCAACAGAGCTCTGGAACGGTTCTCCACATCCACTGGAGCTCTGGAATGGTTCTCCACATCCAGTGGAGCTCTGGAACGATTCTCCAAGCCCAACAGAGCTCTGGAACGGTTCTCCACACCCACTGAAGCTCTGGAATGGCTTTTCACACCCACTGGAACTCTGGAATGGTTCTCCAAGCCCAACAGAGCTCTGGAATGGTTCTCCACACCCAGTGGAGCTCTGGAATGGCTTTTCACACCTGCTGGAGCTCTGGGATGTTCTCCAAGCCCAGCAGAGCTCAGGAATGGCTCTTCATGTCCAGTGGATCTGTGGAATAGCTCTCCATGCCCGGTGGAGCTCTGGGATGGTTCTCCACGGTGGCCATGGGATTCTGGAATGGCTCTCCACACCTGGTGGAGCTGAGGGATGAATCTCCAGACCTGGTGGAGCTGTGGGATGGCTCTCCACACCCCGCGGAGCTCTGGAATGGCTCTCCTTGGAATTCTGGAATAGTGTCCGTGCCTGATGGAGCCCTGGAACAGCTCTCCACACCCCGTGGAGCTCTGGAGTGGCTCTCCATGGAATTCTGGGACAGCTCTCCGTGCCCGGTGGATCTCTGGAATGTCTCCAATGCCCTGGAGCAGTTTCCCTGTGCCCACGGCTGCAGCAGGATCAGTTTTTCCCAGTTTCCCATTTTTTGGGTGCCTCAGGATGGGATTTCCTGGTGTGGGAAGGCGCAGAATCCCAAGGCATCACCCCAAGGCACCATCCATGGCGTGGTGAGGCTCTGGCATTCCCAGCCCCGGGATCAGCGTTTGGGGCGCCCGTTTCTCCTCCAGCCCCTCCATGGATCCCGTGTGGAATACAATCCTGCCTGGCCTGGCCTGGCCTTCCCGAGGGGGATCTGCTGCTCCAGGCTGGATCTAACGTGGCTGTGGGGGCTCCTGGGCGCTTTCCTGACCTGCCAGAACCCAGCGGGGCCCGCCTGGGGACATCGGCCGGACACCGGGACCTGTGGGACCTGTGGGATCTGTTCCTTGGAGTGAGCGCAGCCAGCAGAGCTGTTCCCACCTGGGCACCGCCCACCCTGCTCCTGTCCCTCCTCAGAGGTGGGCAGAGCTGCCCAGGGACCAGCTCCGGTGCCAGGGGACCCGCTCCGGTGCCCAGGGACCCACTCTGGTGCCCAGGGACCAGCTCCGGTGCCAGGGGACCAGCTCCGGTGCCAGGGGACCCGCTCCGGTGCCCAGGGACCAGCTCCGGTGCCCAGGGACCCACTCTGGTGCCCGGGACCTGCTCCAGTGCCCGCTCCGGTGTCAGGGACCCGGTCCAGTGCAGGATCTGTGGGATCTGTTCCTTGGAGTGAGCGCAGTCGGTGGAGCTGTCCCCATCTGGGCACTGCCCACCCTGCTCCTGTCCCTCCTCAGAGCCCTCCTGGCACCTGAAGTGGGCAGAGCTGCCCAGGGACCCGCTCCGGTGCCCAGGGACCCGCTCCGATGCCCAGGGACCCGCTCCAGTGCCCGCTCCGGTGCCCGGGACCCGCTCTGGTGCCCGGAACCCTCTCCGGTGCCCAGGGACCCGCTCCAGTGCCCGCTCCGGTGCCAGGGACCCGCTCCGGTGCCAGGGACCCGCTCCAAAGGGAAAGGACCCGCTCCAGTGCCCGCTCCGGTGCCAGCCGCTCCCGAGGGACGGGACCCGTGCCCAGCCCCGGGGGTGGCAGGGGACCCGCCCCGCCCGCTGGGGGGGACACCCGGGTGCCCCTGTCGCGTTCCTGTAGGTGTCACTGTCCCCCTGCCAGAGCCGGGCTGGGAAGGGGCCGCCAGCGGTGCCAGGCGGGAGGGGACAGGGACGGGGGGGTGTCACCCCTGCCCACCGCCCTCGGGGGGCACAGAGAGGGGTGCCCTGCCCCTGGGTCCCCTCCAGGTCCTGCCATTCCCGTTTTTTCCGTGCTCCAGGGCTTTCCCTGGCAGCTGGGGGGTGGAGAATGGGCCGGCAGTGACAGCGGGCCCTGTCCCCATCACCCTGGGGACAGGGGGGACACCAGCGCTGCCTGTCCCCAACTGCCCCGAGAGGGGACGAGCCAGGCTGAGCCTGGGCCGGATTCAGCAGCAATATTTTATTTCCAGGGGGAAAAGCAGATACGGAAATGCTGGGGAATGCGGGGGCAGGGTCCGGCAGGGGGACAGGGACAGCGACAGGAGCCGGCCGGGCTGGCCCGGTGCCACCCGGGAGGGGGAAGCGCCTGTTGGGAGCCGCAGCTGCCCCGCGGCCCTGCCAAGGCTCCAAAATCCATGAGTCAGATGCCCCAAAAATCCCGTGACGGGGATGGGAACGATGAGCGGCCAAAGGCGGGCTCGGGAATCGGGAATCGGGATGGAGCCGCTGCTCCCCGGGAACGCGATCCGGGAACGGATCGGGGTCATGGATCCCTTTGGATGGAACAAGGAACATCGGATCCCCCAGCTGAGGTGTGGGGTTAACCCTGCACCTTCCCATCCGCACCGGTTTTTCCCAGTTTCCCATTTTTTGGGAATCTCGGCTGGGGGGGAGTAGGGACATCCCTGGAGGGGCTGGAGCAGCCTGGGGTAGGGAAGCTCTCCCCGCCCGTGGTGGTTTTAAGGTCTCATCCCACCCAAACCGTTCCAGGATTGTGGGGTCCCATTCCAGCCCCTGCCATGGCCAGGGACACCTCCCACCATCCCAAGGAGGCCTTGAGCATTTCCAGGGATGAGGCAGCCACAGATCCTCTGGGAATTCCATCCCAGCCCATCCCAGAGAGGAATCCCTTTCCTTTCCCCCCTTTCCTTTCCCCCCTTTCCTTTCCCCCCTTTCCTTTCCCCCCTTTCCTTTCCTGGTGTTTTAACCTGAATTCCCTGGGGGTTTTGACCTGAAATTCCTGGGATTTTCATCTGAGGGTTTTAATCTGAATTCCCTGGGCTTTCAATCTGAATTCCCTGCCCACTTTCAATCCCGGGGTCCCCATCTGCCCTATCTGG
>JAWMQZ010000082.1:3002246-3023339 GCA_035584835.1 Tangara arthus
AGGAAAGGAAAGGAAAGGAAAGGAAAGGAAAGGAAAGGAAAGGAAAGGAAAGGAAAGGAAAGGAAAAAGGAAAGGAAAGGAAAAAGGAAAGGAAAGGAAAAAGGAAAGGAAAGGAAAGGAAAAAGGAAAGGAAAAAGGAAAGGAAAGGAAAAAGGAAAGGAAAGGAAAGGAAAAAGGAAAGGAGAAAGGAAAAAGGAAAGGAGAAAAAAACGAAAAAGGAAAGGGAAGAAAAGGGAAAAGGAGAAAGAACAGGGAAAGTGGAAAGAAAAGGAAAATTGGAAAAGAAAAAGGGAAGGAAAGGGGAGAGGGAAGGAAAAATAAAGGGGAAAAAGGAAAGGAAAGGGGAAAGGGAAAAGGAAAGGAAAGGGAAGGAGAAGTCCTGGTGAGTCCCACGTGTGCGAGCACAAACTGCCAGTGCTGCAGAGTCCCTGCTGTCCCTGCAGTGTCCCTGAATCCCCTTTTCCCCCTGTTTTGCCCTGTTTGTCCCCGTTTCCCATGGTTTTCCCTGTTTGTCCCTGTTTCCCATGGTTTTCCCTGTTTTTCCCTGTTTGTCCCCGTTTCCCACGGTTTGCTGTGTTTCCCGCCCGGCAGAGCCTGGCCCAGCTGGAGAACCTGTGCAAGCAGCTCTATGAGACCACGGACACGGGCACGCGCCTGCAGGCCGAGAAGGCGCTGGTGGAGTTCACCAACAGCCCCGAGTGCCTGAGCAAGTGCCAGCTGCTCCTCGAGAGAGGCAGCGTGAGTACACCCCAGACATCCCCAAAATATTCCCAGACATTCCCAAAAATTCCCCAAAATCATGGGATTCCATGCCCTGGTGGGGTTCAGCAATAACCCCAAGTGCCAGCTGCTCCTTGAGAGAGACAGCGTGAGTACATCCCAAACATTCCCCAAATATTCCCAGACATTCCCCAAAATCCTGGAATTCCATGCCCTGGTGGAATTCACCAACATTCCCCAAGTGCCAACTGCTCCTCGAGAGAGAGACAGCGTGAGTACATCCCAAACATTCCCCAGAATCATGGAATTCTACACCCCCAAATTTCCCAAAATTGTGGAATTCCATGTCCCAAATATTCCTCAAAATCATGGAATTCCATGCCCTGGTGGAGTTCACCAACAGCCCCGAGTGCCTGAGCAAGTGCCAACTGCTCCTCGAGAGAGGCAGCGTGAGTACATCCCAGACATTCCCAAAATATTCCCAAACATTCCCAAAAATTCCCCAAAATCATGGGATTCCATGTCCTGGTGGGGTTCAACAACAGCCCCAAGTGCGAGCAGCTCCTCGAGAGAGGCAGTGAGAGTACATCCCAAACATTCCCAAATCTTCCCCAGAATTCCCAAAAATCATGGAATTCCACATCCCAAACATTCCCCAAAATCCTGGAATTCCACATCCCAAACATTCCCTAAAATCCTGGAATTCCACATCCCAAACATTCCCCAAAATCCTGGAATTCCATGTCCTGGTGAAGTTCACCAAGGGCCCCAAGTGCCAGCTGCTCCTCAAGAGAGGCAGCGTGAGGACATCCCAAACATTCCCAAATCTTCCCCAGAATTCCCCAAAATTCCCAAAAATCATGGAATTCCATATCCCAAACATTCCCCAAAATCCTGGAATTCCACATCCCAAACATTCGCTACAGTTGTGGGGTTCCACATCCCCAAATTCCCCAAAATCATGGAATTCCACATCCCAAAAGTTGCCCAAAATCCTGGAATTCCATGTCCCGGTGGGGTTCAGCAACAGCCCCAAGTGCCAGCTGCTCCTCGAGAGAGGCAGCGTGAGTACATCCCAGACATTCCCAAAACATTCCCAAACATTCCCTAAAATCATGGCATTCCACATCCCAAACATTCCCCAAAATCCTGGAATTCCATGTCCCGGTGGGGTTCAACAACAGCCCCAAGTGCGAGCGGCTCCTTGAGAGAGGCAGTGAGAGTACATCCCAAACATTCCCAAATCTTCCCCAGAATTCCTAGAAATTCCCCAAAATTCCCTAAAATCCTGGAATTCCAAATCCCAAACATTCCCCAAAATCATGGAATTCCGCATCCCAAACATTCCCCAAAATCCTGGAATTCCATGTCCTGGTGAAGTTCACCTACGGCCCCAAGTGCCAGCTGCTCCTCAAGAGAGGCAGCGTGAGAACACCCCAAACATTCCCAAACATTCCCAAAAATTCCCCAGAATTGTTGAATTCCACATCCCAGAATTTCCCCAAAATCTCCCCAAAATCATGGAATTCCACATCCTAAACATCCCCCAAAATCCTGGAATTCCATGCCCTGCTGGGGTTCACCAACATTCTGCAAGTGCCAGCTGCTCCTCAAGAGAGGCAGCCAGAGTACATCTTAAATATTCCCCAGACATACCCCAAAATTCCCCAAAATCATGGCATTCCACATCCCAAAAATTGCCCAAAATCGTGGAATTCCACATCCCAAATTACCCAAAATCCTGGAATTCCACATCTCAGAAATTCCCAGAATTCACAAAAATTCCCCAAAATCCTGGAATTCCACATCCCAAACATTCCCCAAAACCATGAGATTCCACATCCCAAAAATTCCCCAAAGTCACGGAATTCCACATCCCAAAATTTCCCTAAAATCATGGAATTCCACATCCCAAACATTCCCCAAAATCATGGAATTCCACATCCCAAAAATTACCCAGAATTCCCCAAAAATTCCTCAAAATCCTGGAATTCCACATCCCAAACATTCCCCAAAATCCTGGAATTCCACATCCCAAACGTTCCCAAAATCCTGGAATTCCACATCCCAAACATTCCCCAAAGTTATGGAATTCTGTGCTTGGATAAAGGAATTCTGCCACGTCTTTTTCCATCCTGGAATTCCCATGGATTGATAAATAACAAATGCCAGCTGCTCCTCAAGGAAGGGAGCATGAGAACATCCCAAATTCCCCAAAATCAGGGAATTCCACATCCCAAAAATTCCTGGGAAGTCCTGCAGAATTCCTGCAAAATTCGTACAGAATTTCTGCAAAATTTCTGCAAAATTCCTTTAAAATTCCCTTAAAATTCCTGCAGTTTCTGCAAAATTCCTGTAAATTCCTAAAAAAATCTTGTAAATTCCCGAAAAATTCCTGCAAAGTTTGTGCAAAGTTTCTGCAAAATTCCTGTAAATCCCTGCAAAATTCCTGGAAAATTCTTGCAAACTGCTGCATCATTCCTGTAAATTCCTGTAAAACCTTGGGGTTTTATCCCAGGATTGTTGGAATTTTGGGAATTTTGGAATTTCATCCACGTCCTACCGAGGTGGGAGCTGCTTCCCTTCAACTCCTGGGCTGGAATTTTCTTCAAACCCATGAATTAAAATTCCACGAATTAAAATTCCATTAATTAAAATTCCATTAATTTTACTTCCCATGGATTAAAATTCCTTTTGTTGATTTTTTTTGGGGGGGAATTTTTTCCCTTTTTTTTTTTTCCAGTCCTCCTACTCGCAGTTGCTGGCGGCCACCTGCCTTACCAAACTGGTGTCGCGCACCAACAACCCCCTGCCGCTGGAGCAGCGCGTCGACATCCGTGAGTGCCCTCGGGGCTGGCCCTAAAACCCTTGGGGCTGGCACAAAAATCCTTGGGGCTGGCCCTAAAACCCTTGGGGTTGGCACAAAAATCCTTGGGGCTGGCCCTAAAAACCCTTGGGATTCTCCAAAATCCTTGGGATTGGCACAAAATCCTTGGGATTGGCCTAAAAATCCTTGGGATTGGCCCCAAAGGTCCTTGGGATTGGCTCAAAACCCCCTTGAGATTGTCCTAAAAACCCTTGGGATTGTCCTAAAAACCCTTGGGATTCTCCAAAATCCTTGGGATTGGCCTAAAAATCCTTGGGGTTGGCCTAAAAGTCCTTGGGATTGACCTAAATCCTTGGTATTGGCCTAAAAATCCTTGGGATTGACCCAAAACCCCCTTTGGAATTGTCCCAAAAACCCCTTGGGATTGTCCTGAAAACCCCTTGGGATTGGCCCAAAATGCCCTTGGGATTGTCCTAACAACCCCTTGGGACTGGCCCAAAAATCCTTGGGATTGGCACAAAACCCCCTTGGGATTGTCCTAAAAACCCTTGGGATTCTCCAAAATCCTTGGGATTGGCCCAAAAATCCTTGGGATTCTCCAAAATCCTTGGGATTGGCTCAAAACCCCCTTGGGATTGTCCTAAAAACCCTTGGAATTGGCCCAAAAACCCTTGGGATTTTTCCCAAAAACATTTGGGATTGGCTCAAAACCCCCTTGGGATTGTCCTAAAACCCCCTTGGGATTGTCCAAAAATCCTTGGGATTGGCCTAAAAACCCTTGGGATTTTCCAAAAAAACCCGTGTGATTGTCCCAAAAAACGCTTGGGATTGTCCAAAATCTTTGGGATTGGCCCAAAAATCTTTGGGATTGGCCCAAAGAACTCTTGGGGTTGTCCGAAACCCTTGGGATTGGCCCAAAACTCGCTTGGGATTGGCCCAAAACCCCCTTGGGTTTTCCCAAAAACCCCTTGGGATTGTCCTAAAAACCCCTTGGGATTGACCCAAAAACCCTTGGGGTTGGACTCGATGACCTTTAAGGGCTTTTCCAACCCACAGAATTCCCAGATTTTTGGAGCTGATTGGAGCAAACAAAGGAGGTTTGAGGGTGGGAATTTCACCATTTTTCCAGGGTTATTCCAGAGCTAAATCCACCCCTTTTCCAGGGCTAAATCCAACCCTTCCCAGGGTTATTCCAGGACTAAATCCAGTCCTTTCCCAGGTTTATTCCAGGACTAAATCGAACCCTTTTCCAGGGCTAAGTCCAGCCCTTCCCAGGTCTATTCCAGAGCTAAATCCAACCCTTTCCCAGGTTTATTCCAGAACTAAATCCAGCCCTTTTCCAGGGCTAAATCCAACCCTTTCCCAGGTCTATGCCAGGGCTAGGAATTAGGATTTAAATAGGCTAGGATTTAAATCCAATCCTTTCCCAGGTCTGTTCCAGAACTAAATCCAACCCTTTCCCAGGGCTAAATCCAACCCTTTCCCAGGTTTATTCCAGGACTAAATCCAACCCTTTCCCAGGGCTAAGTCCAGCCCTTCCCAGGTCTATTCCAGAGCTAAGTCCAGCCCTTTTCCAGGGCTAAATCCAGTCCTTTCCCAGGTTTATTCCAAGGTTAAATCCAACCCTTTCCCAGAGCTAAAGTCAACCCTTGCCCAGGTCTATTCCAGAGCTAAATCCAACTCTTTCCCAGAGCTAAATCCAGTCCTTTCCCAGTTTTATTCCAGGGCTAAATCCAGCCCTTCCCAGGTCTATTCCAGGGCTAAATCCAGTCCTTTCCCAGGGCTAAATCCAGTCCTTTCCCAGATTTATTCCAGGGTTAAATCCAACCCTTTCCCAAAGCTAAGTCCAAGCCTTGCACAGGTCTATTCCAGGGCTAGGAATTAGGATTTAAATAGGCTAGGATTTAAATCCAGCCCTTTCCCAGGTTTATTCCAGAACTAAGTCCAGCCCTTTTCCAGGGCTAAATCCAACCCTTGCCCAGGTTTATTCCACAGCTAAATCCAACCCTTTTCCAGGGCTAAATCCAGCCCTTCCCAGGTCTATTCCAGAGTTAATCCAACCCTTTCCCAGGATTATTCCAGGACTAAGTCCACCCCTTTTCCGGGGCTAAGTCCAGCCCTTTCCCAGTTTTATTCCAGGACTAAATCCAGCCCTTTTCCAGGTCTATTCCAGAGCTAAATCCAATCCTTTTCCAGGGATAAATCCAACCCTTGCCCAGGTTAATTCCAGGACTAAGTCCAACCCTTTCCCAGGGCTAAGTCCAACCTTTTCCCAGGTTTATTCCAGGGCTAAATCCAACCCTTCCTAGGGTTAAATCCAACCCTTTCCCAGGGCTAAAGTCAACCCTTTCCCAGTTTTATTCCAGAGCTAAATCCAACTTTTTCCCAGGTCTAAATCCAGCCTTTTCTCAGGTCTATTCCAGAGCTAAATCCATCCCTTTCCCAGCATCTTAAATTCCCAAATAAAACCCCAACATTTCTCTCTTATTCCCACAACTTCCCTCACTCAAACCCACCTCCCCAGAGCTCCTTTTCCTTCAGGCCATTCGCACAGGGCTGGATTTTGCCTGCAGCTCCATCTTTTCCCTGTTTTCCAGGGAATTATGTGCTGAACTACCTGGCCACGAGGCCGAAGCTGGCGACGTTCGTGACGCAGGCGCTGATCCAGCTCTACGCCAGGATCACCAAGCTGGGCTGGTTCGACTGCCAGAAGGACGAGTACGTCTTCAGGAACGTCATCAACGACGTCACCCGCTTCCTGCAGGTCAGATTCCCTCCTCAGAGTTCCCAGGATCCACCAAAATCCACCAGAAAGGAGTTTGGAGATGGCCTGAAGGAGTTTGGGTTCTTCCATGTTGGTGGTTTTCAGGAGGGGCTTCTGAGGGTGAAGAGCTCCTTAAAAATCAGGGATTTGTTCCTGGGAGCAGGGAATTGTTCCTGGATGTGCACCAGATTCCTGCAGGTCAGATTCCCTCCTCAGAGTTCCCAGGATTTGCCCAAATCCAGGTGTTTTGGAGGTGGTGTGAAGGAGTTTGGGTTCTTCCATGTTGGTGGTTTTCAACCGGGGCTTCTGAGGGTGAAGAGTTCCTTAAAAATCAGGGATTTGTTCCTGGGAGCAAGGAATTGTTCCTGGATTTGCACCAGATTCCTGCAGGTCAGATTCCCTCCTCAGAGTTCCCAGGATCCACCAAAATCCACCAGAAAGGAGTTTGGAGAGGACCTGAAGGAGTTCGGTTTCTTCCATGTTGGTGGTTTTCAGCAGGGGCTTCTGAGGGTGAAGGTTAAAAGTCAGGGATTTGTTCCTGGGAGCAGGGATTTGTTCCTGGATGCTCACAGCTCTGCACCAGGTCAGATTCCCTCCTCAGAATTCCAGGATTTGCCCAAATCCAGGTGTTTTGGAGATGGTGTGAAGGAGTTTAAGTTCTTCCATGTTGGTGGTTTTCAGCAGGGGTTCTGAAGGTGAAGAGCTCCTTAAAAACGAGGGAATTGTTCCTGGAAGCAGGGATTTGTTCCTGGATGCTCCCAGCTTTGCTCCAGGTCCTTGCAGGTCAGATTCCCTCCTCAGAATTGCCAGGATTTGCCAAAATTTGGGAGTTTGCAGGTAGCTTGAAGGGATTGGGGCTTTTCAGTGTTGGTGGTTTTCAGTGGAGGCTTCCAAGGGTGAAGAGCTCCTTAAAAATTCAGGCAGCAGAGAATTGTTCCTGGGAGCAGGGAGTTGTTCCTGGATAGTCCAACCTTTAGGATCCATCTTTCCCAACCTCAAATCCACCCCATGGATGAGTAGAAAATGAAGGGATTTTTTGCTTTGTTGTTCCTTTTCTGTCCATGGAAATCCCATTTAATGTTTGGCTCCTTAAAAATTCAGGGAGCAGGGAATTGTTTTAGGGAGCAGGGATTTGTTCCTGGGTGCTCCAACCTTTAGGATCCATCTTTTCCACTCCATGGATGGGTAGAAAATCAAGGAATATTTTCTTTGTTTTTTCCTTTCCTATCCATGGGAATCACATTTCATCTTTAGCTCATCTTTAGCAGGGAATTGTTTCCAGGAGCAGGGATTTGTTCCTGGATGCTCCAACCTTTAGGATCCATCTTTTCCAAGGATATTCCTGATATTTCTTTCAACTTCCTGCATTCATTGACTCAGATCAACCTCCCAAAATCTCCTTTCTTTTTTTATTTTTTTTAATAAGGATTAAGCTTTACTAGACAAGAATTTTTCCAAGGAAAAAACAAAAAAAAAAGGGAATTTTTCCAAAAAAAAAAAAGCTGTGCCTTTGCCTCCCCAGGACAGTGTAGAGCACTGCATCATAGGAGTGACAATCCTGTCCCAACTAACGAATGAAATTAATCAAGTAAGTGCTACAGCCTTCCTCAGTGAAGTAAGTGTCCAATTTTCTCATTCATATTGTTGTGTCCTGCCTTTTCTGGGTTTTTTTTTTGGGAATTTCGCTGTCTGGGAGGTGTTTCAGGGGGAATTTCTGTGTTTGTTGGGTATTTGTTGTTGTTGTTGTTGTTGTTTTTCACTCCCTCTTTGTGGTGAGATGCTGAGAACTCCTGTCTGGAGGGATTGTTTTGTTTCATTGGCATCTTCCATCTTTTCCCATGTTTTGGTGTGGTTTTCTGGGATGAGAAGGGAAAAAAAACCCAAGAAAATGGAATTATGTAGGGAGAATGAGTGTGAGAACTTTCTGTTGTCAACCCCTCATATTTACCAGGGAGAAAAATCCAAAATTATCTGACTGTCCCCATTTTTAAACAAAGCCTTTGATCCAGGATGGAACTGTGAATGAATTTCTGGGATAAAATTCCCAGAAATCCTTCAGGATTCTCAGATTGTGTCCCTTTCCCAGCCCCTGAGGCCCGGCCAGGCCGAATCCTGGCCCAGCTTTTCCAGAGGATTTAAAATCCCTCCAGGGCTGTGCTCTGGAATTCCCTCTGGAATTCCTCAGGAATTCCTCTGGAAACTTGAATAAGCACCTTTACCTGGTGCTATCCCAATTTCTGTGGGTTTTCCGTGGTTTTTTTCATGGTTTTCCCTCAGGCGTGCAGATTTTGCTGCAGTCTTGAGGGTCACAATGAGTGGAAAAGTCTCTGATTTTCTGCCCCTCCTTCTAGACCAAGGAGAAATAACCCTAAATTTTCCAACTCTGCCCATTTTTAAAGCATTGTTTTCATCTAGGATGAAATTCTGAATGAACTTCTGGGATCAAATTCCCAGAAATCCTTCAGGATTTTCAGATTGTGTCCCTTTCCCAGCCCCTGAGGCCTGACCAGGCCCAATCCTGGCCCAGATTTTCCAGAGGATTTAAAATCCCTCCAGGGCTGTGCTCTGGAATTCCCTCTGGAATTGCTGCTGGAAGTTGGGATGAGCACCTTTACCTGGTGCTATCCCAATTTCTGTGGGTTTTTCTGTGGTTTTTCTGTCTTTTTTCCATGGTTTTTCCATGGTTTTCCCTCAGGCATGCAGATTGTGCTGCAGTCCTGATGGTCACAATGAGTGGAAAAGTCTCTGATTTTCTGACCCTCCTTCTAGACCAGGGAGAAAAAACACAAATTCTCTAATTGTCCCCATTTTTAAACCATCTCTTTCATCCAGAATGAAACTCTGAATGACTTTCTGGGATAAAATCCCCAGAAATCCTTCAGGATTCTCAGATTGTGTCCCTTTCCCAGCCCCTGAGGCCCAGCCAGGCCCAATCCTGGCCCAGCTTTTCCAGAGGATTTAAAATCCCTCCAGGGCTGTGCTCTGGAATTCTCTCAGGAATTCCTCTGGAAACTTGAATAGTCACCTTTACCTGGTGCTATCCCAATTTCTGTGGGTTTTCCATGTTTTTTTTTTCGTGATTTTCCCTCCGGCACACATAATTTGCTGCAGTCCTGAGGGTCATAATGAGTGGAAAAGTCTCTGATTTTTGTTAAAAAAAAACAGGTGGAAAAAAAAATTGATTTTTTTTTTGTCTCATTAAGTAACTAACTTCACATTTCCCTGGGATGTTGCTTAATCCATATAAATCCTGGAGGGATAAAATTGGTGTCAGAACTGGAAATGGAGAAGCCCAATTCATTGATTTAATCCAAATTTACTGATTTAAGCCAAGTTCACCAATTTAAGCACAGTTTAGTGATTTAACCTCAATTCACTGTTTAAGCCTAATTCACTGTGGTGGTGAAGAAGAAAATCCCATTTTCCCAAGACCAGAAAAAAAGGGGATTTTTCATCCCCACAAATGACTTGAAATGGGAATTAAATAATGTTCATTTTTCTAAACTCCCTGAAATCCCAATAGTCTGAGCTGAGGAATAATTTGGGTATTAAACCACCTGAAAAATTCAGGATCTGTTGGGGCTTTTCCTTCTACAGTATAAAGGATGGGAGTTTTGGGGTCCTTCATTGAATTGTTGGGAAAATTCAGGTCTAAAATCCAACATTGGAGCTGTCCTGGTTCCTCAAATACTGGAGGAGAGGTTTGGAAATTGAAATTTAATTTAGTCATAAATTTCAATTTCATTTGTTATTTTAGTTTTGAATTGAAAATTCAACTATATTTATATCATTTTAATTCAATGTTTATTTTATTTAATTTAGTTTGAATAGTAAAATACGAACATTTCAAAGTGGATATTTATTCAGGAATTCTACATCCCACCAGGATAACCCAGTGCCCATCCCAGGCAGGTGGGATTTGACTGGGAATGGTCACAAAAATGGGAATTTTTCCTCATTTTTCCCATTTTCATGGGAAAGAAAAAAAGAAAAAAAGGCTTTTGCTGGAGTTCTGGGCTCCAGTGACAGATCCAGGACTGGAATTTATCCCACAAAACAACAAAGTCCAACCTGGATAACTCCTTCCAGTTCCCTTCTCCATCCAGAATTTTAATTCCTGCTGTTTATTCTTTTCTGCCCAGCAGCTCCAGGAGGGATTGAACCCTTTGGAGTTCCCATTCCTAAAATCCCAAATAAACCCCATTTTGCTGTTGTTTTGGGCAAAGATTGAAGGAATTGGGAATAAACCCAGCCCAACTTTGTGACAGAAATGTGGATTTTTCCATGGAAAAGCTGGGGAATTATATCCTGGTGGTTTTGGGGAGGGAAACCTGGATTTCCTGGGATTCCTGCTGCTTTTCCTGGGATTCCTGCTGCTTTTCCTGGTGTGACCCCAGGAGCTCTGAGCCCAACTTCTGTCCCCTGCAGGCAGACACCACCCACCCCCTGACCAAGCACAGGAAAATCGCCTCTTCCTTCCGAGATTCCTCTTTATTTGATATTTTCACCCTGTCCTGCAGTTTACTGAAACAGGTAAGAAAAGTTTGGGAAGCTTTTTTTTTTTTGGGAAGTGGAGTGTTGGGATGAAATTCCTTCCTGTGTCCTAAAAAATTCTGGTTTTGGGTTGTTCTTCAAGGAAAAAAAAATGGATTAATTAAGGAAGTTTTTCTTGCTGAAGAAATCGATATTAATAAATAGGTTTTATTTAAATAATAAATATTTAATAGACTTTATTTAAATAAGAAAAATTAAATAGATTTTAATTAAATAAGAAGTAGAAAATAGAGAAATCAAACTCTTGTCTACAATTCCAGCTGCAAATAAATCCCTACATCCTGAACCTGGGGTTAAGCTTCCCTATTGTTTCTCGAGGAAAAAATTTATTAATTAAAGAAGTTTTTCTTTCTGAAGAAATCTATATTAATAAATAGATTTTATTTAATTTATACATATTAAATAGATTTTATTTAGGTAAATATATATTTAGGTGCGTATATTTATATTTATATTTATATTTATATTATATCTATAAATCTAATATTTTTTAATTTAGGTCTATATCTTTTTAGGTAATATATAGAAAATAAACTCTTCTCTACAATTCCAGCTGCAAATAAATCCCTGGATCCTGAGCCTGGGGTTAAAGTTCCCTGGCTTAAAGCATCAGAAAAGAAAGGAGAATTTGGGTTTCTATTTTAAAGCTCTCTGACAAATAAATCCTTGTCCCAGTTTTCCTCATTCCTTTGGGAGGGGGAGCACAGGATTCCTGTCAGACAGAAAAGGGGTTTGTGTTTGACATTATTGAGAATTCCACGATCTCCTGGATCCCTCAATCCTCATCCCTGTGTAGTTCAGGGAGGAGCATGGGCATGCTGCCTGTTATCCTTTTTCTGGAAAAATTCTGGGGTTTTATTTATGCTGGAATCGATTTATTTATTTTTATTTATTTTATTTATGCCTCACTACCTATAAAACCGCACCTATTGCTTGTTCCACAAAGCCCTCAAATCAAATCCTGCCTAAATTCAGCTGCCACCTGGAATTTTATATTTTTTTCCTGTTTCCCTGCCTTAATTTCACGTTTTCCACAGGCTTCTGGGAAGAACCTGAACCTGAACGATGAGAGCCAGCACGGGCTGCTGATGCAGCTCCTCAAGCTCACCCACAACTGCCTGAACTTCGATTTCATCGGCACCTCCACGGACGAGTCCTCGGATGATCTTTGCACTGTGCAGATCCCAACCAGTTGGAGATCAGGTGATCCCACCTGGAAAATGCTCCAGTCTTTGCTTTGTCATAAATAAACCCCAGCCTTGCAAAGCCAGGGGTTAAACTCAACCCTAAACCTACCTGATTTCGTTTCTGGGGGATTTTATGTTGCTTTTAAAACCCCTTTTCCCTTCCAGTCTTTCACCTCTCGTTCCAAAAACCAGGAAAAATGGGTTTATAAAAAAAATAGGGAATAACTTGGCACCTTTTTCCCACATCCTGCTGTTCCCAGCAGGCATTTGACAGGCACAGATTGTGTTCTTAAAATACCTTCCTGTCATTTTCTCCCAGTTCCAAGCGCCAGTGGGTGACTCAATTTCTAGGAAAGGCATTTGCCTTAAAAATACAAAATCCTGGGAGAATTTTTCTTGGGACTGTAGTGCTTTGGTGTGACAAATCCATGTGCCCCAGTTGGTAAAATAAGGATTAGACCTGTGGGAAGCTGTAAATGG
This sequence comes from Tangara arthus, assembly GCA_035584835.1. Taxonomy (NCBI): domain Eukaryota; kingdom Metazoa; phylum Chordata; class Aves; order Passeriformes; family Thraupidae; genus Tangara; species Tangara arthus. The sequence goes on from JAWMQZ010000082.1 coordinate 3,014,779, forward strand.
AGGTAAAATCCTCTTTTCTCTTGCAGCATTCTTGGATTCTTCGACCCTTCAGTTGTTTTTTGATCTTTATCATTCCATCCCTCCTTCATTTTCTCCTCTGGTAAGTCCAGGGTTTATTTTCCTTTATTTTAGGATTCCTCTGAAAGATTCCCTGGGGATTCAGATACCCCAGGTTGTGCTGAAGTGTCCAAATGATGCTGAGAATTTTGAAGCATCTACAAGGTTGGATTTTCCCTAAAAGCACTTTTTTTGCTGGAATTCCAACCTCCTTTCTCCTCACACAGCTTGGAATCTCCTGTTTGCTCATCCCCTTGAGGGAGCAACTCCTGTTATTCCCAAACCAAGTCCTAAAACCACACCAGGAATAGAGGAACAAACCTGGGATCACCCCCCAGGAATGGAATTTCTCCTTCCACCCTTCCAAATGAGGCCATGTCCATTGGGGTGAAAGAGCCAAGAGCACAGCTGAGCTAAAAGTTGGATTATTTCTTCTGGAAAAATTAAAAGTTTATTTTGTCTTCTGGAAAAAATTGAATTATTTCTTCTGGAAAAATTAAAAGTTGATTATTTCTTCTGGAAAAATAATTTTAAAAGGCCTTTCAGGCATTTATCTGATAAATATTTCCCATAATTTAAGCTCAGTGAAAACAAGGCTGAGAGGGAAGGGCCTTCAGAAGGAATTTTTCCATGGAGACTCCACTTATTCTGGTGGAGAGTTAATGGCTAATCCTGAATTTCAAGCCTTAAATATTCAGGAGAGATCTGAGGTGTGAGAATCCTTTTTTTGAATGGAAATCTGAAATTATTCCATTGGGATCCCCATCCCTGGAGGTGTCCAGGGAAAGCCTGGACATTGCACTCAGAGCTCTGGGCTGGGTGCCAGGGTGGGTATCAGAGGTTGGATTCTGACCTTGGAGGGCTTTTCCAACCTCAGGAATTCCATAATTCTGTGATTTTTGGGATGGAGCTGTTGCTTTGGGTGCTGTGATTTCTTTCTCCTCTGCGGAGACAAAGGAGTTGTTTGGTCCCTAAAGGAGCACCAAACCTCAATCCTTGCTCGTGTCATGAGGGGGAAATTTCTTCATTTCATTGTTTTCATCCCTGGTTTTGTGTTTATTCCCGTTTTTCTGTGTCCTGGCAGGTTTTATCCTGCTTGGTGCAGATCGCCTCCGTGCGCCGCTCCCTCTTCAACAACGCCGAGAGAGCAAAGTTCTTATCTCACCTGGTGGATGGAGTGAAACGGATACTGGAAAACCCCCAGGTGAGTATTCCAGGGGGGAACTGAGCCTCTGCATCCTCTCCACCACATTTCATCCCAAAATATCCTTTTCAGGGATTTGGTGGAAAAAATTTCATAGAAAAAATCCTTTTTCACGTCCCACTTGGCACCAAGTGCAGCGTTGTCCTGCTCTTCCCTTTTCCCGCCATTCCACCACCAAGGAAGGTTCATGGTGGATATTAGGAACAATTTCTCCATTGGAAGGGTGTTTAAGGACTGGAAGCATCCCTGGAAATGCCCAAAAACCAGGAAATGTGGCAATTACTGACCTGGTTTAATGGGCAGAGTGGGATTTGTTGGGAGCTTGGACTTGTTCTCCGATTTCATGATGGTCTGAGACTCTGGCAGGGGACAGCAGAGCTACTCCTGTAGGAGCAATTTCTCACTTGGAAGAGTATTTGAGGATTGGAACCATCCCTGGAAGTGCCCAAAAACCTGGAAATGTGGCAATTGCTGACTGGGCAGAGTGGGATTTGTTGGAAGCTTGGGCTTGTTCTCAAAGCTCTCTCTGATTCTGTGATGATCTGAGCCTTTGGCAGGGGACAGCAGAACTCATCCTGTAAGAACAATTCTCCATTGGAAGGGTATTTAAGGACTGGAAGCATCCCTGGAAATGCCCAAACACCAGGAAATGTGGCAATTGCTGACCTGGTTTAATGGGCAGAGTGGGATTTGTTGGGAGCTTGGGTTTGTTCCACTCATGGAATTGGAGCTGTCTCCAGTTCCATGATGATCTGAACCTCTGGTAGGGGACAGTAGAGCTGCTCCTGTAAATACAATTCTCCACTGGAAGAGTGTTTAAGGACTGGAACCATCCCAAAAACCAGGAAATGTGGCAATTACTGACCTGGTTTAATGGCCAGAGTGGGATTTGGTGGGAACTTGGGCTTGTTTTTGGAACTCTCTCTGATTCCATGATGATCCATCCCAGCCTCTGGCAGGGAAGAGCAGAACTCATCCTGTAAGAACAATTCTCCATTGGAAGGGTATTTAAAGACTGGAAACATCCCTGGAAATGCCCAAAAAACAGGAAATGTACCAGTTGCTGACTTGGTTTAATGGGCAGAGTGGGATTTTTTGGGAGCTTGGGCTTGTTGTTGGAACTGTCTCTGATTCCATGATGGTTCATCCCAGCCTCTGGCAGGGCACAGCAGAGCTGCTCCTGAGTCCCCCTCCTCTTTTTGTCCCCTCAGAGTTTGTCAGACCCCAACAATTACCACGAGTTCTGCCGGCTGCTGGCCCGGTTGAAAAGCAATTACCAACTGGGAGAACTGGTGAAGGTGGAGAACTACCCCGAGGTGATCCGACTCATCGCCAACTTCACCGTCACCAGCCTGCAGGTACAGCCCCTCCCTGCCCTTTGCATTCCCTGGAAAACAGGGAATTTTTACAGAAATCCTGCCTGGATCATCCTCTGAAATCCTGAATGGAATCCATGTGGGAAGGCAGAGTTGTTGCCATGCCTCCAGAGGCTTTTCCATATCATAGCAAGGAATAAAAAAAAACGTGTTAAATAAGGTTTATTTTTAGGATTCTGTCTCACTTCACTGTTGCAGTGCACTCAGGGGGATTGGGAGGAGTTGGAATATCATGGATATTTCCACTGAAAGCACTCAGGGATTCTGGTTTATTTTTAGGATTCTGTCTCACTTCACTTGTTGCAGTGCACTCAGGGGGATTGGGAGGAATTGGAATATCATGGATATTTCCCTAAAAGCACTTTTTTTGCTGGAATTCCAACCTATTGGAATTTTCCAGCTGTGTGTGCAGCTCACAACCACAGCTCTGCACGGGAGGAGGTTTAAAAAACAAATTCCTTTGTTTGTGGAATTGGAATTCCTGGGAAGGAGCTCAGGCTGTGCAGTGTGTGGGAGCTGGGGGAGGCCTGGGATTCAGCTGCATGTCCTGGGAATTTGGGATTATCTCCCAGTGTTTCCTGAGTGCTGGGAACAACTCTGATCCACATGTGCCCTGAAATTCCTGGTTCATTGGGCAACCAGACCAGTGCAAGGTGCAACGAGCTGAGCTTTAAACCCCTTCCAGACCAAATTCTGTGGGAAAAACTCAAGTCAAACAATACAAATCACAACTCCCTGCTTTGTTTTCCTTCTCTTTTCCCTCTGGAAGCACTGGGAATTTGCTCCCAACGATGTGCTCTGAAATTCCTTGTTAATTTAGCAACCAGGCCATTAAAGGCAAGTGGAAGGTGCAGCAAGCTGAGCATTAAACACCTTCCAGCTCAAATTCTGAGGGAAAAACTCAAGTCAAACAGCACAAATCATAACTCCCTGCTTTGTGTTCCTTCCATTTTCCCTCTGGAAGCCCTGGGAATTTGCTCCCAAAACTGTGCCCTGAAATTCCTGGCTAATTTGGCAACTGTGCCAGTGGAAGATGCAGTAAGCTGAACTTGAAACCCCTTGCAACCCAAATTCTATGGGAAAAACCTGAGTCAGACAACACAAATCATATATTCCTGGTTTGTTTTCCTTCCCTTTTCCCTCTGGAAGCACTGGGAATTTGCTCCCAACAGTGTGCCCTGAAATTCCTGGCTAATTTGGTAACCATTAAAGGCCAATGGAAGGTGCAGCGAGCTGAGCATTAAGCACCTTCCAGCTGAAATTCTGTGGGAAAAACTCAAGTCAAAGAGCACAAATTGTAACTCCTTGTTTTGTTTTCCTTCTCTTTTCCCTTTGGAAGCGCTGGGAATTTGCTCCCAACAGTGTGCCCTGACATTCCTGGCTAATTTGGCAACCAGACCATTAAAGGCTGATGGAAGGTGCAGCAAGCTGAGCTTTAAACCCCTTGCAACCCAAATTCTGTGGGAAAAACTCAAGTCAAACAACACAAATCATAACTCCTTGCTTTGTTTTCCTTCTCTTTTCCCTGTGGAAGCACTGAGAATTTGCTCCCTCCCTTCCCTGATTAATTTAGGAATGAGGCCAGTGGAAGGAACTGAGCATTAAACACTTTCCAGTCCAAATTCTGAGGGAAAAACTCAAGTCAGACAACACAAATCATAAATCCCTGGTTTATTTTCCTTCTCTTTTCCCTCTGGAAGCACTGGGAATTTTCTCCCAGCAGTGTGCTCTGAAGTTCCTGGTTAATTTGGCAACCAGCAGAAGGTGGAAGGAACTGAGCTTTAAACACCTTTCCACCCAAATTCTGAGGGAAAAACTCAAGTCAAATAACACGAATCATTAATCCCTGCTTTATTTTCCTTCTCTTTTCCCTCTGGAAGCACTGGGAATTTACTACCAACAATGTACTCTGAAGTTCCTGGTTAATTTGGCCACCAGGCCAATGGAAGGTGCAGCGAGCTGAGCGTTAAACACTTTCCAGTCCAAATTCTGTGGGAAAAACTCGAGTCAAACAACACAAATCATAACTCCCTGCTTTTCCTTCTCTTTTCCCTGTAGAAACACTGGGAATTTGCTCCAAACAATGTGCTCTGAAATTCCTGATTAATTTAGCAACCAGACCAATAAAGTCCAGTGGAAGGTGCAACGAGCTGAGCTTTAAACCCCTTGCAACCCAAATTCTGTGGGAAAAACTTGAATCAAACAACATAAAGTGTAACTCCCTGCTTTGTTTTCCTTCTCTTTTCCCTGTGGAAGCACTGGGAGTTTGCTCCCAACAGTGTGCACTACCTGCTGAGCCTGTGGCAGCGCCTGGCCGCGTCCGTGCCCTACGTGAAGGCCACGGAGCCGCACATGCTGGAGACCTACACGCCCGAGGTGACCAAAGCCTACATCACCTCCCGCCTGGAATCCGTGCACATCATCCTCAGGTGAGGCCACCCCACACCTGGCAGCTTCTGCTGGTGGTCCTGGGGCTGGGAAGGCTGGGAGGAGTGGAGGTGTTCCTCCTGGAGGGGACATGGCTGAGGTGGCCCTGCCCATGGCAGGAGGCAGGATGGGCTGGGATTTTGGCTCTTTCCAACACAAATCACAACTCTCTGCTTTGTTTTCCTTCTCTTTTTCCTCTGGAAGCACTGGAAATTAGCTCCCAACAGAATGCCCTGAAATTCCTGGTTAGTTTGGCAACCAGGCCAGTGGAAGGTGCAGCTGGGCTTTAAACCCTTCCAGCCCAAATTCTGTGGGAAAAACCTGAGTCAAACAACACAAATCATGACTCTCCGCTTTGTTTTCATTCTCTTTTCCCTCTGGAAGCACTGGGAATTTTCTCCCAGCAGTGTGCTCTGAAATTCCTGGTTAATTTAGCAACCAGGCCATTAAAGATGTCCGGTGGAAGGTGTTTAAACCCCTTCCAACCCAAATTCTGTGGGAAAAACCTGAGTCAACACAAATCACAACTCCCTGGTTTGTTTTCCTTCTCTTTTTTCTCTGGGAGCATTGGGAATTTGCTCCCATCAGTATGCCCTGAAATTCCTGGCTAATTTGGCAAGCAGACCATTAAAGATGTTGTCCAATGGACGGTGCTTGAAACCTTTTCCAGCCCAAATTCTGTGGGGAAAACTCGAGTCAACACAAATCACAATTCCCTGCTTTGTTTTCATTCTTTTTTTCCTTCTGGAAGCACTGGGAATTTACTCACAACAACGTGCTCTGAAATTCCTGGTTAATTTGGCAAGCAGGCCATTAAAGATGTTGTCCAATGGAAGGTGCTTGAAACCTTTTCCAAACCAAATTCCGTGCGGAAAACCAAACCATTCCACAATTGTGTGAATTCCAACCCGCATCTCCTGTCAGTAAAACCAGGGAGCTGCTGCTCCTGGGTCTTCCTGCTCCATTTTGCGTGTGCTTTTTGCAGGGATGGCCTGGAGGACCCTCTGGAGGACACGGGGCTGGTGCAGCAGCAGCTGGACCAGCTGTCCACCATCGGGCGCTGCGAGTACGAGAAGACGTGCGCGCTGCTGGTGCAGCTCTTCGACCAGGCCGCCCAGTCCTACCAGGAGCTGCTGCAGAGCGCCAGCGCCAGCCCCATGGACCTGGCCGTGCAGGAAGGTCAGCCTGGACAGGGGATGGGGGCTCCTGCCCAAAGGAACTGGCCTGGAAAATCCCTGCAGAGTGGAGGGATGGTGTGGTTGCTCCTTGGGAGGGGTTCCCTGTCCAGTGCTGCCCATCCCATCAATCTCACCCCATCCCATCCCATCCCATCCCATCCCATCCCATCCCATCCCATCCCATCCCATCCCATCCCATCCTATCCTATCCCATGGATTCCAATCCTATCATAAATCCCACGCCATGGATCCCAATCCCATCCCACCCCATGGATCCCAATCCAATCCCATCCTAGCCCAATCCCATCCCATGGTTCCCATCCCATCCGTGGCACCACCAGCCCCATGGACCTGGCCATGCAGGAAGGTCAGCCTGGACAGGGAATGGGGGCTCCTTCCCAAAGGAACTGGCCTGGAAAATCCCTGCAGAGCGGAGGGATGGTGTGGTTGCTCCTTGGGAGGGGTTCCCTGTCCAGTGCTGCCCATCCCATCCCATCCCATCGATCCCAATCCTATCATAAATCCCATCCTATGGATCCCAATCCCATCCCATGGATCCCAAATCCCATCCCATAGATCCCAATCCTATCCCAAGTCCTGTGGATCTCATCCCATCAGAGCTCCAGCACCAGCCCCATGGACCTGGCTGTGCAGGGAGGTCAGCCTGGGCATGGGGTGGGGGCTTCTTCCCAAAGGAATTGTTCTTCCAGAGGCTGTTGTTCCTGGAAAATCCTTGCTGAAGGGAGGGATTCTCAAGATTTGGGGAAATTTAGGATATTTCCTTGCCTTCCTGTTGAAGTTATGAAGGTGTTCCCCATCCCATCCCATCCCATCCCATGGATCCCATCCCTCATTTCCCTGCTCTGGGCTCTGGGTGTGGATTTGCCTCTCCTCACTGGCAGGAGATGGTGCTGTCCTGCAGCTCATTCCATTTTCCGGGAGGAAAATGGATTTATTTGGGATTAAATGGATTTATTTGGGATTTCTTTTGCCACAGGGTGCCAGCTGTGCATGTCCAGGGTGGGTGGCACCCCTGACAGTGTCCCCTGGTGTCCCCAGGGCAGAATGAGGTTCCTCACCCTATGACCACTAAAAACATGACTTTTCCAAGGAAAAAAAAATATTTATTTTGGGAAAAACTGATTTATTTTAGGGAGAAAAATGGATTTATTTTGGGCAAAATGGCCTCTAAAAGGGGAGGTGACAACTCTGAAAATGTCCCCAGTGCGTCCCAGGAGAGGACGAGGTTCCTCACCCCATGGCCACTAAAACCGTGACTTTTCCAAGGGAAAAATTTATTTATTTTGGGAAAAATGAATTTATTTGTGATTTCTTTTGCCACGGGGTGCCAGCTGTGGGTGCCACCCCTGACAGTGTCCACAGGGCAGAATGAGATTCCTCACCCCACAGCCACTAAAACCGGGACTTTTCCAAGGGAAAAATTTATTTATTTTGGGAAAAATGGATTTATTTGGGATTTCTTTTGCCACGGGGTGCCAGCTGTGGGTGCCCAGGGCGGGTGGCACCCCTGACAGTGTCCCCTGGTGTCCCCACTGTGTCCCCAGGGCGGCTGACGTGGCTGGTGTACATCATCGGCGCCGTCATCGGCGGCCGCGTGTCCTTCGCCAGCACGGACGAGCAGGACGCCATGGACGGCGAGCTGGTCTGCAGGTAGGGAACTCCAGCAAAATCCACTGGGATATTCCAGCAAAATCCACTGGGATATTCCAGCAAAATCCACTGAGATATGCCAGAAAAAACCACCCGGGAATTCCAGCAAAATCCACCCATGAAATTCCAAGCAAAATCCACCCGGGAAATTACAGCAAAACCCATGTGGGATATTCCAGTTAAATCCACCAGGATGTTCTAGCAAAATCCACCTGGGAATTCTAGCAAAACCCACCTGGGGTATCCCTGAAAAATCCACCTGGGATATTCCATTAAACCTACCCGAGGTATTCCATTAAATCCACCCAGGATATTCCAGCCAAATCCACCTGGGAATTCCAGCAGAGTCCACCTGGGATATTCCAGGAAAATCCACCCGGGATATCCCAACAAAACCAACCCAGGATATTCCATTAAATCCATTTTAATTTTCCCCCGTTCTTTCCCCCTTTTTCCCCTTTCATTTTCCCCCTTTTCCCTCTTTCTTTTCCCCCTTTCCTTTGCCCCCTTTCCCCGCTTTCCTTTCCCCTTTTCCCCTTTTCCTTTCCTTTTCCCCTTTTCCTTTCCTTTTCCCCCTTTCCTTTCCTTTCCTTTCCTTTCCTTTCCTTTCCTTTCCTTTCCTTTCCTTTCCTTTCCTTTCCTTTCCTT
>JAWMQZ010000082.1:3057307-3067987 GCA_035584835.1 Tangara arthus
GTGTCCCCAGTGCCACCCCCACCCTGCTCCCCGTGTCCCCAGTGCCACCCTCACCCTGCTCCCCGTGTCCCCAGTGCCACCCTCACCCTGCTCCCCGCTCACCCTCGGGCCCTCCCGGCCACGCGTCCCTGTCCCTGCGGACGGCGGCACAGAAAGGGTCCCCCAGGACCCGCAGCAGGTGCTTGGCCAGGCACAGGCTGCTCCCCACGCTCCTGCTCCCCGCATTCCTGCTCCCCAAACTCCCGAGACCCCAATCAGGGCCGGCCAGGCCCCCCTGGGCCTCCCCCAGGCTGCAGAGGCCATCGACGCTCAGCTCGCCGCTGTCCCCAAGGGCGAACCTGCAGGGAGAGGGGACAGAGTTGGGAGGGCTCGAAATGGGGGGAGGAGAGCAGAGGTGGAAATTTGGGGTGGTGGGAGAGGGAAAAGGGCAGGACAAGGAGAGGATGCTGAAAAGTGGGGAGAGGAGGGGATGCTCTAAAACGGGGTGACAGGGAGTGTCCCAAAGTGGGGTGCCAGAGAGGGTGTCCCAAAGAGGGCGGGACAGAGGGGATGTCCCAAAGAGGGGTGACAGGACAGAGTTTTGTGAAGCAGGGTGACAGGAGAGGATGTCCCAAAGAGGGGTGACAGGAGGGGGTGTTGTGAAGCAGGGTGACAGAGAGAATGTCCCAAAGAGGGGTGACAGAAGAGGGTGTCCCAAAGCGGGGTGACAGATGGGATGTCCCAAACAGGGGTGACAAGAAGGGATGTCCCTCCAGGAAGGGATGCTCTGAGTTGGGTGACAGGAAGGAAACACTCTGAACCGGGATGATAGAAGGGGACATTCCACAGCGGGGGAAATTCCAAAGAAGGAGCTGCTCCACTGCCCCCTGACACGCCCTGCTGGACCCCCCCAGCCCTGCGAGCTGCCCCCGGGCTCACCTGCGGAAGTGCAGCAGCCTGCAGCTGCTCTCGGGGAGCTCCTCCTCCTCCTCCTCCTCCTCCTCCTCCTCCTCACCCTGGGGGTCCCGCCCGGCGCGGGGTGCGCAGGAACAGCAGCGGGGGATGCTGGGGGGCAGCGCCGTGCAGGGCAGGCTCTGCAGGCACCACCGGCTCGGCGGCTCTGGGGACACCGGGAAGCGCTTGGGGACACCGGGCAGCGCTTGGGGACACCGGGCAGCGCTTGGGGACACCGTGGAGCCCCGTCCGCACCAGCTGAGAGCGACTGGAAGTGCCCGAGGGCAGCTTGGACGGGGCTTGGAGCAGCCTGGGAGGGGGGAAGGTGTCCCTGGGCATGGCAAGGGGTTGGGACTGGATGGGTTTTTAGGTCTCTTTTAGGGTTTCTTCCAAGCCAAAGCATTCCGGGATGCTGGGATCCTATGACTGGCACGCTGTGGCGGGGGCTGGAAACTGGGCCAGAAAGTAGGGCTGGAAAGTAGGGCTGGAGCTGCTCGGAGGTCAGGCCTGGGATGCCAACGCCTCGCCGAGGAGTCCCTGCCCCAGCCACAGCGCTCCCGAGCCCCGGGAATCCCACCCGAGGGTGTCACGCTGCCCCAAAGGGACATTTTGGTCCGTGGCCATCCCGGGAATCGCTGCCAGAGCCGGGAAAAGCCCCAGCGCAGCAGTTCCGCGGCCCACACGTGTTCCCAGCTCGCGTTGTGGGCGCCGGGGATGCAAAAATTCCCTCGGGATCGGGCGCTGCCCCCGCCCTCTCCGCGGCCCTGCTGCGCATCCTGCTCATCCTCACCTTCCTCTCCCAGCTCCATCCTCCTCTCCTCGGCGTCTCCCGCGCTCTCCGCGGCCTTGGAGCCCCTTTTGGCCGCCCCGGCGCCCTCGCCGGCAGGGCGGGCACCCTCGGCGGTGCCGTGGGGGCGTTTGGCCGAGCGCTTTCCCTCCCCGGGGGGCTCGGGACCCCCGTCCCGCCGGGCGGCTTTGGAGCGAGGCAGCGACTGCTCCGAGTGCCGCGTCAGCCACGTCTTCTTCAGCTTGGTGTGGTTGCTGGGGGGGCACGGGAAACGCCCCCCGGCCATGCCCACGGGGGGCTCGAAGGGGTTGGGCACCCCCGGGCACCCGTGGCAGCCCGGGGAGGGGCACGGACAGCCCGGGGGGCGCTCCGGTTTGGCCAGAGCCGCTGGGCAGCGCCCGTCCGCCAGCAGAGGGGGCGGATTGGGCTCCCCGCACGGCGGGGGCGAGCGGGGCTGGGCGCTGCGGCAGCCCAGGCGCTCATCTTTGGCCTCCGAGGGCCGGCCCGGCCCCGCGTCCATGGAAAAATCGGCGCCGTGGGGCCGGGAGCCCAGCCAGGGCCCCCCGCAGCCCCCCGGGCCGGGCTGCAGGAGGAACAGGGGGCGGCTGGAGCCGGGGGGAGGCGTGCGGGGATGGGGAGCGGGCACTGCCGAGCTGCCCCCCGCCCGGCCATCCCTCCACGGGGCTCCCGGCAGCTCCGGCACCGCCGGCTCCCCCTCCCCGGCTCGGTCCTGCCCTGCTTGGCTCCTGCCCAGCAGCTGCGGCGCCGCGTGGTTCTTGCTCGACGGGTGGAACCCGGGTCCTTTCTTGGTGTAAAATTCCTGGAAGGGAGCGGAGGGGCGGCGTCACCCCAGCCCGGGGTCCCCGTCCCGCTTGTGTCACCCGCATCCCTGCGAGGGGGCGACGCGGAGCATTCCGTTCCCGTGCCTCAGTTTCCCCACACCCCTGCCAGGCTGGGCAGCCGCCCGGTGCTTCCCGGTGCTCCTGGGGTGCCCGTGTGCCCCGCTGCCAGCGTGGGAAAGGAATGGGGAGCCGCAGCGGCGGCACGGGGCGCGCCCAGGGCTGGCAGCGCTGCCTCCCGCCGCCCCCGTGCCGCGGCTCCGCCGCCGTGACTCAGCCCGGGGGCGGCAGCGCCCGCGGGGACAGCGCAGCGTCACCCCGGCGGCGCTCGGGGGGCTGCGACCCCCCTGCCCACCACCCTCGGGGGCGTTGCCAGGCCCTGCCCGGGGTTCAGGCGGGGCTGGAGCCGCCGTCACCTGCGGGGAGCCCCGGGCCCGCCGAGCACCCTCGCTCCGAGGGGTCCTACCTTGTTCCCTGCGCTGGAGCAGCCGTCGAAGGGGGGCAGAGCCGCCTTGCACCTCGGCGGGACCCCCAGGTAGAGGGGCTGGCCCCAGGCGGGCCCGTAGGAGCCCAGACACCAGTCCGGGCCGGGGAAGCGCCCGTCCCCCGCCGGGCCCGGCCCCTCCGGCCCCGCGGCTCCGAACGGGGGCTCGGCCGGGGGCGCGCTGGGCAGCAGCGAGGACAGCAGGAAGGGGCCGTGCTTGGCCTCCACGAGGAAGGGGCAGTGCTGGAAGGAGGCCGGCGGCTCTCCGGCCGCGTCCCGGGGCTTGCCGGGCACGGGCAGGGGGTAGCGCTGGTACGCGTGGCTGTAGAGCGCCAGCGGGGCCAGCACGGCCTCGGCCCAGCGCGGCCCCGCGGGCTCCTTGCAGGGCTCCCCCCAGCCCCCCTTGGGCTGCCCGTTCCGGGGGGGCAGCAGCGGGGGCAGCTCCGCTCCGTCCTTGGGGCCCCGGGGGTAGGGGCAGCCCAGGCGGGCACCGGCGAGCTCCCGGACGGGTCCCAGGCATCCCTCGGAGCCCCTCCAGGGACAGCCTTTCTCCACGGTGTAGCTCAGCTTGCCGGGCTCCGGGTAGCTCGGGAGTCCCAGCTGGGCAGCGGCGCTGCGGGATAAAAGCGTCGCGCTGCTCTCCGTGCCCCGCGAGTCCTGCGCTGCCTCCGGGGCTCTTCTCCACCGCGCCGGGCTCTCCCCCATCCTGGCGTCGCTGGCCATGCTGCTCCCGCACTCATGTGGTGCTCAGCGCCGTCCCTGCGGGTAGGGAGAGGGAAATCAGCGGGGAGCAGCGCCCACCGCTGCCCGGGCAGCGCTGCGGGGAAACTGAGGCACGGGGATGCTCGCGGGTGTTGCTGGGGCTCTGCCTTCAACCCCCCAGCTCCATCCTCCCGTGTTTGGGGCACGGGAGGATGGAGCAGTCTCATTTCATAGGGCTGCCACAGCTTGGATCTACGCCAGATCTATGCAAAGCGAGGAGAAAATCAGTTTTGTTTTCTATTTAACAGATGCCAGAAGCAGAGATGCTCTCAAACAACGAGATTGGCTCTTTTTCCAGCAGGTGCTTCATGGCCACAAGTCCTGCCCAGGGCTGTTGGCTTTGCAAACAGGCACCGGGCAAGGTGTCAGCAGCAGTTTAATCACAAACTACGAGGGGAAATCAGAGGGGGAACAACAGCCCCCCGTCCTTGGCCCACCGGGACTCCTCGCCATCGCGGGGAGCGCGGAGCGCGGCACGGCGCGGGGATCGCGGCTCCCGTGCCCCGTCGGGACGCACGGTGCGGGCGGACACGTGGCCGGGCCGGCTGTCGCCGTCGCCTGCCGTCCCTCCTGCGCCCATCCCGGCACCTCGCGCCCACCAGCGGGCCCTCCGCGCCCAGGCTGGCCCCGCGCCCGGCCGCTGGCACCCAGCGTGGGGAGGCCGTGCCCCGCGCAGGTATTCGCCTCCGGCCAGGGCTGGGTGCGCTTCCCAGGAGGGCTCCCAGCCAGGGGGGAGCTCCGCGCTCGCAGGGGCCCCTCCTGGGAGAAATGCCGGGGGGGATTTGGAGGATTAACGCTCCGCCGGGACCCGGGCCACACGCAGACGCGGCTGCCGAGCCAGACCCCGCATCGCGTCCCCGTGTCCCCGTGTCCGGAGCGGCCGAGGGGGACAGAGCCGAGCTCAGCCAGCCGGGGTGGGGACGGGAGCAGGGTGGGGACAGCACCGCGTGTCCCCAGAGCCGCTCGTTCCTGCCACATCCTCCTCCCTGAGAGGGCAAAGCCCCCATTCCCACGGGGCTCGGGAAGCATCCTGGGACACCCTGGGGACAGGGACACCCTGGGGACAGCCACCCTGGGGCACAGGGACACCCTGGGGACAGGGACACCCTGGGGCACAGGGACACCCTGGGGACAGCCACCCCACCCCTCCGCGGCCAGGCTGTCCCACCCAGCCCCACCTCAGGGAGCTCTCCCAGCGCAACCCCCAGTGCCCCCAGGCTGCCCCATGGTCGCGGTCACCCCGAGGGTGGCACTGCCGCAGGGTGACACTGTCCCCTTTCCCTCAGGCCAGCACAGGAAGGTTTTCTCGCTGTTTGGCTGGCGAGCACCCCCAGTGCCCCGCAGCTACCTGGAGGGTCCATCAGGGACCCCAGCGCCGAGGACGAGCGGGGTCTCCGCCGGTGCCACCGGGTCCGGGAGAGGCGAAACCGGCCGGGCGGGAGCACCTAAACCCACAGGCTGAAGGGGTCCGGCTCCGGGATCTGGAGGAGGCAGAAAGCCGCCCGGGCGGCCCTGGGAATGTTCTTCTCCTCGTGCTGGAGCTGAAGTTTTTGATCCATTGGCTTGGGAGGCTCCGTGCTCCTCCTGCCTGTGCTCCTACGAGCTGGGGGTCGCGGTGGGCTGGGATTCGGGGATTGGGGTACCCAGGGAGCAGCGGTAGCACGAGCGGGACCTTCCCCCGGCTCTAGGCAGCCCTGAGCATCCTGGTGCTGACAAGGAGGTGGCAGCGGCTCTGCTCCCCACGAGCGTGCAGCCTCCGCCGGCTCCGGCAGGACTGGGCGGGCGGGAGGGAGGGATGCTGGGGCTGCTGACGCCCGGGAACCGGGAATCGGCGCGGTGCCGGCGGTGCCGCCCAGCCCCGGGGGCACCGGCGGCGGTGCCAAGGCGGGCAGGTGTGCTCTGCCCCGTGCGGGTGAAGAAAGCGCCCTTTGTTCGCCAAGGCCGCCCCGGCACCAATGAAAGGCTCCAGCCGCCCGCTCCGGGCCAGACTGGAACGGGACAAACACCGGGATGGGCCGCGAGTCCTTGTTCTGGTGCCGGGGACATGGACAGCACGGGGCAGGTGGTCATCCTACGGGATGGGAGTCCCCAGGACCCCAAACCCCTTCGGCTTTGGCCAAGGGTTACAGGTCTGGCCTCGAGTGTGCTCCAGAGCCGTGTCCAGCCCTGCTGCAGCTGCCTGGGGGGCAGACAGAGCTCTTGGGGGGCAGGCAGAGCTCTTGGGGTACAAGCAGAGCTCCTGGAGTACAGACAGAGCTCCCTGGGTACAGGTAGAACTCCTGGGGTACAAGCAGAGTTCTTGGGGTACAGACAGAGCTCCTGGGGGGCGGGCAGAGCTCCTGCAGCCCCTGCAGACCCCGCAGCAGAGCAGGGGGTGCTCCGAGGGGCGCAGAGGGGCCTTGGGCAGCACAGGGGTGCTGTGACAGCATGCTGGCAGTGCCACCCTCACCAGGGATGAGGAGAGAGTGCCTGGGGCCTCTCGTCCCTGCTCTGCAGCCCAGCAGGGTCACACAAATCCAAGCCGTGCCCACTGGGATCACACCCATGCCACCTGTGCCCACCAGGGTCACACAGATCCCACCAGTGCCCAGCAGGATCACACAGATCCCAGCTGTGCCCACCAGGATCACACCCATCCCAGCCGTGCCCACCAGGATCACACAGATCCCACCCAGTCGTGCCCACCAGGATCACACCCATCCCAGCTGTGCCCACCAGGATCACACAGATCCCAGCTGTGCCCACCAGGATCTCAAAGATCCCACACAGCCGTGCCCACCAGGGTCACACAAATCCCACCCAGTCGTGCCCACCAGGGTCACACAGATGCCAGCTGTGCCCACCAGGCTCACGCCCATCCCAGCCCTGCCCTGCATGCCACCAGCCAAAACCTGGGACCTTGCAGGTGCCCCCCTCCGCTGTCCCCAAGCCCCGGGACCCCCAGCACGAGGACACCCCGACCCCACCCCACCCCACTGTGGAGCACACCCGGGGGGTCTCCCAGGTGGAACCCCCCGTTCCTGGGCTCCGGGGGGAAGCTGGCACCGCTGCCAGGGTTTATGTAACCCGCGTGTGCCCGGGCCGTGCCCGCCTTACATAAACCTGGGCACGGCACGGCTCGGCACGGCTCGGGACGGGGCTGGGGGCACGGGAGAAGGGGTGAGGGCTCTCAGGAGCCCAGCAGTGCCAGGGCAGCTCCAGCTCAGCGGATCCCTGGCGGTTTGGTCCCGCTGGCAGCGGGCAGCGGGGGTTAACCCTTGCTGGGCCGGGGTCCAGGCTGTCCCATCCCGCGGCCGGGCACAGCGGGACCCCCCAGCTCTGCTCTCCCGGGGGTTTGGGGCGCTACTGGCTGCACCCAGCGGGTGCCAGGGAACAGGGAGGGGACCCAGACAGGGCTCGGGGCGAGGGAGAGCCCGCGCCTGCCTGCGATGAGAAGGTGCTGAAAGACGAACTCTTGCCGCTGCCTCCCTCCCTCGCTCAGGAATGATGGATCCGGAAGGGCTGGGAGCGGGAGGGACCCCGGGGAAGGCTCTGCAGCGTCCCGGCCCTCCCGGGGGTGTCGGGAATGTCCCCACGGAGGGGACAGGTGGGGACAGGGATGGTCGCGCCGCGCTGGAAACACGAACACCAAGGAAGGTCGGCGGGGCAAGGAGCGGGGAGCAGGGGGCTGATGGAGGGACGGCAGGGAATTTCCCACCATGCACTGGGGCAGCATCGCTGGGCGCTGTCCCCTCCCCACGCCACGCTGCCCTCGGCGTGCCAGGGAGCCTGGTGGAGCCTTCCCGGGGCCGGGGCGGTCCCCGCGGGGCTGCCGCGCTGTGGGACGCTCTGCTGGGGCTCTGCACCGCTCCCCAATCCCAGGAGCAGATCCGTGCCTGCTCCCACAGCCCCTGCCGGGTCCCTGCACCCCCTGCCTGTCCCAACACGACCCCCAGAGGGTCCCCAGGGTGAACCGGGGGGGTGCAGGCTGGGTTTGAGTTCTGCCAGCTGGGAATAACCCCCGAGGGGGTTCTGCCTTGGTGGCTTGGCACGGAGCTCCAAAATCCTTGGGTTTCTCCCAAAACAGAGGGACGGCAACACCCAGGAGCCGAGTGCCGGCCAGAGCGCCACCGCAGGAGGCCGGAAACTCCCGGGTGAGAGACCTCGGCACCCCTACCCCGCTCCGGCATCGGGGGGACGCTGTGGGGACGCGGGGCGGAGGGACACTGTCCCCACGGTGTCCCCGGGGATCGTGGGGGACGCTGTGGGGACATGGACTGTCCCCATGGCAATCCTTGGGATCATGGGGGACGCTGCGAGGACACGGGACAGAGCCACTCTGTCCCCACTGTGTCCCCTGGGGTCATGGGGGACGCTGTGGGGTGGAGGGACACTGTCCCCACGGTGATCATGATCCCCACTGTCCCCCTGCGGTCATGGGGGACGCTGTGGGGATGTGGGGCACAGGGACACTGTCCCCACGGTGTCCCCTGGGATGATGGGGGGTGCTGTGGGGTGGAAGGACACTGTCCCCAAAATGTCCCCTGGCATCATGGGGGATGCTGTGAGGACCTGGGACAGAGGGACGTTGTCCCCACGGTGTCCCCCAGGATCATGCAGGACGCTGTGGGGACGTGGGGCACAGGGACATTGTCCCCCCGGTGTCCCCATGGGGGATGTGTGCGGGACAGGGGATCCTCAGAATGATCCAGCACTGGGGGAGGGATGGATGAGGGTCCTGGTGCCCCAAACGCCTCTCCTGATGTCCCAGCAGGGTCCTGCCAGCCCCAACCCGGTGCCCACAGCCCCCGCCTGGACCAGGGCACCCCCAGCCCCACAAACCGCCTCTGCCCGGGGAAGAACCCAAAATCCACCGGGGAAGAACACAAACTCCACCGGGGAAGAACCCTAAATACACTGGGGAAGAACCCCAAATACACTGGGGAAGAACCCAAACTCCATCGGGAAAGAACCCAAAATCCACCGGTGAAGAACCCAAAATCCACGGGGGAAGAACCCAAAATCCATCGGGGAAGAACCCAAAATCCATCGGGGAAGAAACCCAAATCCACCGGGGAAGAACCCCAAAATCCATCGGGGAAGAACCCAAAATCCATCGGGGAAGAACCCAAACTCCAGCTTTTTCCTCATGCAAAATGGATCCCCGCTCCGGCTTGCCCGGAGTGCGCACACAGAACTCCAACCCTTCCTCTTCCTCCTCCTCCTTCCTCCTCCTCGCAGCCCCGGCACAGAGCCCGGCACGCACCTACCTGCCTGCAGCGCGGTGCAGGTGAGGAAGCTGAGGGCGCAGGTGAGGAAGGAACCCCGATCCACCCCTGTGACCAGCACCGGGCGCGGTGGCAGCGAGAGCTTTTGTTAATCTGCACCCGGCGCTTAAATTAAAAAAAAAATAAGAAGAAAAAAAAAAAAAAGAAAGAAAAAAAACCCCACGTCAAACCTTCAGGAGTCTGGAGGCTGCGGCGGAGCGGAGGGCACGGGAGGACACTGACTCCCACACGAGCAGCTTTCTGGGAATTAGGGCCACAGCCCAACTGCTCTGGCAGCCTGCGCTCCCCTCCAGCCCTGGCTGCCGGTACGGCGGGGCCCGGGCACCTCCGCGGTGCCGGTGCCGGTTCCGGACAGCCCCAGCGGCCGCAGGGTCGGACACTTCTCCCGGCCCTAATCCGCCGCTTTTCCCCGGGGAGGTGAGTAAGCATCGCTAATCCCACAGCTCGCTGCGCTGCCGGGGACGGACGAGCCGCTCCCCCCGGGCTGGGGCTGCTCCCGACACCCGCAACGCGCCCGGCTCGGCTCGGCTCGGCCCGGCTAAGCTCGGGATGGACGGAGCGAGGAGAAGCAGCGTCAGAGGGCACGGAGGGATGTGGCAGCCAACCCACCTGTGCCAGGGGTGCCCCCCACGCCGCTGTGCCAGCCCGGGGGTGCCGGAGCAGCCGCAGGTGATGGGCGCTGCCCGGTGCTGCCGTCCCCGCATCCCTCCTTCCCTCCCCGGGCAAGCCCCGGCGCGGGGGCACCGTACCCGGTCCTGTGCCACCCCGTGCCCCCTTCCACGTGCGCGGGACTCCTGTTTACCCAGTGCCAGGAACCCGCTTCAAATACCTTGATGTCATTAAAAGCTCACCCCGGGGCCGAGGGCTTAGGACGGCAGCCAGGGACACGGGCAGCCCACTGCCACCTGCGTGCCACCCCGGCGGCCCTGGCAGCACCTACCTGGCAGTGCCCGGGGGCTCCTACCCTCAGCCCGGGTCCCTCGGGTGTCCCCACGGCGCTCCAGCTGCCGGTGGCACGGGACAGAGCGCTGGGCAGCCCCTGCTCGCTGCCTCAGTTTCCCTTGGCGGTCGGAAATGCTCAGCCTCAGTTTCCCCGCTCCACCTGGGGTGCCCAGCTCGCCCTGGAGGTGATGCCCTGGGGATTGCGGTCCCCAAGAACCGCTCAGCCCAGCGGGCGCGGTGTCACGGCGGGGACACGGAGCCGGAACCGCGCTCTGTGCCAGCGCGGGCGGGCTGGGGACAGACGCGTCCCCGGGGGGACAGGCGGCTGCGGGGAGGAGGGGGGGATGCAGCAGCAGCAGCGCTCCTTCAGCCGTGTCCTCCCACACTCCCGTCACCTCGAACGCCCTTTTCCCGACCCCTCCCGCCACCGCTGCGCTTCCCACCCGTCATCCTCTTCCTCGCCATCCTCCTCCTCCTCATCCTCACCGGCAGCCTGGGGGCATGAGCGCGCTGCAGACACGGTGTGGGGGCGCAGCGGGAGCCCCCCCCAGAATGAGGAGGGGATGTTTTACCTGCGCGGCAGCGCTGGGGAGGGAGGGAGGGATGGATGGATGGATGGATGGATGGATGGATGGATGGATGGATGGATGGATGGATGGATGGATG
>JAWMQZ010000082.1:3068087-3080635 GCA_035584835.1 Tangara arthus
TGGATGGATGGATGGATGGATGGATGGATGGATGGATGGATGGATGGATGGATGGATGGATGGATGGATGGATGGGGGGGGGTCTCATCCTCCCCCCCGCCTCTCCCGCGGCTCCTCAGCCCGCCCTCGCTGCCCTCTGCGGCGGGAGGCAGCTGAGAGCTCCCGGGGCTGCCAGAAAAGAGGTTGCGTTTAAACAACAGACATAATTATGCTTTTGATACCGTCTGCTAAAAATACAGCGCGGTGCCGCGCGGGGAGCCATGTGTGCGCGGCCTCACATGGCTGCGGCCCCAACAGCTGACTCAGACAGCGGCCACCGGCAGGGGACAGCGTGGGGGGAGCCCCGTGGGGACCGGGGGGGGTCCCACCCTCACCTGGGACCCCCAAACAGCCGGGCTGGGGGGAGAAGGGCAGCGCGGAGATGGTAGGAGCATCCCATAGCAAAGGGGTGAAATGAGCTGGGCATGGGGCAGGGAAGGAGGGGGGGATGGATGAGGAGCCTGATGTCACTCGGTGTCACCAGGGTGGGTTTGGGGGGGCTCAGGCTGCTCCCGGGGGTGAGGAGGGGGCTCTGGGGGTGGCACCCCAAGCACCCAGCAGCTCCCTGGGGAGATAAATCCCATCTGGGAGCAATGACCCCAAATTTCCCTGAGCATGAAGAGAACAGGGGTGGGTGACACCCCCGCAGTGCCCGGCCCTGGCACCCCCGGCCCTGCAGGAACCACGGCCCGGGGTTGGCAGCCCAGCATCAGCCGTGTCCCTGTCAGCTGGCACAGAGCAGCCCTGCGTCACCGGGTGCCCTGCCAGCTCGCAGGGATGCAGGCAGGGAGCCATTCCCTGCGTGCTGTCCCTCCCTGCCTCACCCCCAGCCCCTCTCCAGCTCTTCAGGACCTGGAGGGGGCTCTGAGGTGTCCCTGGAGCCTCCTCCTCTCCAGGTGAGCGCCCCCAGCCCTCCCAGCCTGGCTCCAGAGGGGCTCCAGCAGCTCCACGTCCCTCTGCCATTGGGGACCCCCGAGCTGCAGGTGGGGTCTCACCTGAGCAGAGCACAGGGGGACAATCCCCTCCCTGAGCCCCCTCGTTGGTGTCACCTCACACACCCCCCCAGCCCCGCTGTCCCCCCAGTCCAGCCACCCAAACCTTGCCCAGGGGTTTGGGGTGGCACAGGATGGCACAGGGGGTCCCCACAGCGGTGCCAGCCGGGCTCAGCCTGGCAGCCCCTCCCCGGAGGGGACGCTGGCAGCGGGCGAGCTCAGGTCAGGCGCTTAAACTGCTGTGCTGGGGCGGTGCCAGGCGAGCCGCGGGGGATTAGGGCTCTGCTGATGCAGCCTGGCACTGGCCCGTGCGCTGACACAGCTGCGATCAGCGCTGGCACCGCCGCAGCTGCCCAGGCCCCGGGGGGACGGGCTGCGCCGCCCCGCCCGCCTCCTGTCCCCTCCTTGGGTTTCAGCCCCCGGGGGACGCGCGGGGTTAGCAAAGCAGGACACCAAAACTCCCTGTCCCTTCCCAGGAAGGCGCTGGTGTTCCTTCCCTTTTCCCCCCGGGAAGGCGCTGCTGTCGTGCCTCAGTTTCCCCAAGCTGGGAATCCCCCACACCCCGGGGATGCAACACCGAGGCTCCAACGCTGCCGTGAGCCCACCTGGGAGCCCCCCAACGTGCAAGAACCCCCCGTTTGACCCCCAGGCGGCCCCAGCCGCCTCCCCGGGCCGTATCCTTGGAGGAACCGCGCTCCCTAAGCGGCTTTAGGGGATTACAGGCAGCCCCTGGCCCTCGCTGTCCCCACCCAGCCTTGCTCCTGGGCTGCTTTAAGTAATCGTCTCGCAGGCAGTTGGACGGGGCTAATCCAGCCACCTCCACCTAATCTGCTCCAACACCCCTGGCCGGCCCGGGCTGCCCTGCAGAGCCCCGGGGAGACCCCCGAAATCGGGCAGCAGCCAAAGGCTAAAAATACAACTACAGCTGGCCCCGGGGTGAGGGCAGGCGGGATTGGGAGCGAGGGGATTGATGCCAGCGAGCAGGGGCACGGCGGGACAGCCCCAGAGTCACCTTGTGCCACCCCCAGCCCGCTGGGGATGAGCGCCCCGGGATGGGGCAGGGAGAGGGGACAGTCCGGGGATGGCCGGGACAGTCCCGGCGTCCCGGCTGCTGCTGCCACGCCGTGGGGGACGCGGCTACTGCAGGGAGCCCCGGGAATTCGGGAATGGCACCAGCGGCCAAAGGGACACAGAAGAGCCTGGGAGATGCCCCTGAGGAGCGTGGGGTGGGATTCCCAAGGATGGAGTTGCTTCCAAATGAGAAAATGGTCTCGGGAGGCATCCCTGGAGGAGCTGGGGGATGCTCCTGGAACATGAAATGTGGGGGAAAGGCTCTGGGAGATTCCTGGAGAATCCCTGAGGGTACAGCTTCCTGCAAGGAAAAAAATCTCAGGAAACTTTCTTGGAGAAGTCTGGGGGTGCTATGGGGGATTCTGGAACCTGAACTGTGGGGGAAAGGCTCTGGGAGATGCCTGGAGGGAGTCTTGGATGGATCCCTGAGGGTACAGCTTCCTCCAAAGGAAAAAAATCTCAAGAAGTTTCCTTGGAGGAGTTGAGGGATGCTATGGGGGATTCTGGAACCTGAAATGTCAGGGAAAGGCTCAGGAAGATGCCTGGATGGATCCCTGAGGGTACAGCTAACTCTGAAGGGAAAAAAAAAATCTCAGAAAGCTTCCCTGGAGGAGTCAGGGGTGCTATGGAGGATTCTGGAACCTGAAGTGTGGGGGAAAGGCTCTGGGAGATGCCTGGAGGGTGTCTTAGATGCATCCCTGAGGGTACAACTTCCTCCAAAGGAAAAAATCTCAAGAGGTTTCCTTGGAGGAGTCAGGGGATGCTATGGGTGAATGGGGGGATGCTATGGGAGTCAGGGGATTCTGGAACCTGAAATGTCAGGGAAAGGCTCTGGGAGATGCCTGGAGAATCCCTGAGGGTACAGCTTCCTCCAAAGGAAAAATTCATAGGAAGCTTCCCTGGAGGAGGGATGGGATGCTATCTGGGATTCTGGAACCTGAAGTGTGGGGGAAAGGCTCTGGGAGATGCCTGGAGGGATCTTGGATGGATCCCTGAGGGTACAACTTCCAAAGATCTCAGGAAACTTTCTTGGAAGAGTCCGGGACTGTACCAGGGATCCTGGAACATGGGTGGAAACACTCTGGGAGAAGCCCTGGAGGAGTCTCAGATGGATTCCAGAGCTTTCTTCAAGAGAAAAAACCAATCTGAGGATGCTTCCTGTGGAAGGGGACAGCACTGGGGACAACTCCTGCTTCCTGAAGTCTGTAACAAACATTTATTTTTCCAGGTACAAAACCCTCTTTTTGGGAGAGGGGAATGTTAAAAGCTGTGTGCTGCCCAGTGCTCTGGGCTCAAGTATGGGGGTGTCAGTTTGTGTCTGGGGAGGGCCCTGGCAGGGCCCATGGCTTTGGCTTCAGAGGGACAAGGCACATCCACTCCTGGCTCCCTGGGGAACGGGAATGTTGTGAATAAGGCACCATGGCTGCAGGAGAGGGGGGGGAGCCTGTAGTGTTCATGGGATGGGGGAAAAGGAGGGGCCAGACCCCACAGGAGAGGCGCCAGCGCTGAGCTGAGGGGTCTGGGGATGAGCTGCTCCCCCCTCCTCGAGGGGCCACGTGGAAGGGATTTACAGTGTGAGGATCCCAGGGGGGCTGGAGCCTCCCCAGGGGTGCAGGAGCCACCCTGGGGACACCAGGAGCCTCCCTGGGGTCGCCAGGAGCCTCCCCAGGGGTGCAGGAGCCACCCTGGAGATGCAAGGAGCCTCCCCAGGGGTGCAGGAGCCACCCTGCGGACGCCAGGAGCCTCCCCAGGGGTGCAGGAGCCACCCTGGGGATGCCAGGAGCCTCCCCAGGGGTGCAGGAGCCACCCTGGGGACACCAGGAGCCTCCCTGGGGACACCAGGAGCCTCCCCAGGGGTGCAGGAGCCACCCCCGGGGATGCAAGGAACCACAGGTCGTCCCTCCTGATGCCACAGCAGCAAATTCCTCTCCAGCCTCCTGGCAGAGGTTTCCTGGCATTTTCAGCTCTCCTGCTCTGACAGAGCCGCTCTCCTCCTGGTCCGGCTGCGCAGGATCCGGCAAGAGGCCTGGGCAGGGAAAGGGACAGGGACAAGGACAGTCAGGACACCCTGACACAGCCCCACATCCCCACTGTGTGAACCCCTCCCATGTCACCTCTTTTCCTGGGTTCTTCCTCAGGGTTCTCAGGCTCTGCCAGCGGGACAGGGGTCTGGCATCCCGGCGTGGGGACGCTGAGGGGGACACCTGCGAGTCCGACCACAGCTCCTCCTCGTCCGACTCGCTCTCATAGCGGAGGCCTGGGGACAGAGGGGATGTGCCACCTCCAGCACGGTCACCGTGGGTTTTGCTGGGTCCCCCCTCTCTGTGACCACCCAGCTGCTCACCCAGGGGTTGCTGGAGGCTCCCCTGCTCCTCCAGGTACAGCGGGTCCTGGAAGTGCACGGGGGTCTGGTCGGGCAGGGAGCGCAGGTCGTGCATGCTGAAACTGCGGAGCCGCCCGGCCAGCGCGCCCTGGCTCTGCACGGGGGACACGGAGAGGACACATCAGACCCCAGCCCAGGGGATGTCACCCTCCCCTGTCACCCTGCTGGGTACCTTGGTGGCAGCCTGGACGGCGGCGGTGGCCGCCAGGTTGAGGCCCCTCTTGCCGAAGCGCAGCGCGGTCTCGTAGCCGCGCTCGCGGGCACGGACCAGGAAGGCGTCAATGTCCTGAGAGACAAACGGGGACGTGCTGGCAGGGCGGGGTGCTGGCCTGGGCAGTGTCACCTCTGGGGCATGGCTGTGTCCTTGGGCATTGTCACCTCCCTGGGCATCGTCACTTCCCAAGGCATCCCCATGTCACTGGGCATTGTCACCTCCCTGGGCACTGTTACTTCCCAGGGCATCCCCATGTCCCTGGGCATTGTCACCTCCCTGGGCACTGTCACCCCCCCAGTGCATCACCATGTCCCAGGGCACTGTCCCCTCCCAGGGCAATGCCATGTCCTGGGACATTCCCTGAGCATTGTCAACCTCCAGCATGTCACCATGTCCCTGAACACTGTCACTTCCCAAGGCATTGTCACTTCCAGGGCATCCCCATGTCCCTAGGCACTGTCACCTCCCAGTGCATCACCATGTCCCAGAGCAATGCCATGTCCCTGAGCATTGCCCCTCTCAGTGCATCACCATGTCCCAGGGCACTGTCACCCCCCAGTGCCATCACCATGTCCCTGAGCATTGTCACCTCCCAGGGCATTGTCACTCCAAAGGAACTGTCACCCCGCAGTGCATCACCACGTCCCAGGGCACTGTCACCTCCCAGTGCCACCACCATGTCCCTGAGGATTGTCACCTCCCAGGGTATTGTCACTCCCAGGGAACTGTCACCCTCCCAGCGCATTCATATGTCCCTGAGCCTCCCAGGGCAATGCCAAGTCCTGGGGCATTCCCTGAGCACTGTCACCCCCCAGTGTATCCCCATGTCCCAGGGCACTGTCCCCTCCCAGGGCAATGCCATGTTCTGGGGCATTCCCCA
The DNA here is from genome assembly GCA_035584835.1 of Tangara arthus. NCBI lineage: Eukaryota > Metazoa > Chordata > Aves > Passeriformes > Thraupidae > Tangara > Tangara arthus. Next base: position 3,073,667 of record JAWMQZ010000082.1, read on the forward strand.
AGCATTGTCACCTCCCAGAGTATTGTCACTCCAAGGGAACTGTCACCCCCCACCCAGTGCATCACCATGTCCCTGAGCACTGTCACCCCCCCAGGGCAATGCCATGTTCTGGGGCATTCCCCAAGCATTGTCACCTCCCAGAGTATTGCCACTCCAAGGGAACTGTCACCTCGCCAGCACATCACCATGTCTCAGGGCATTGTTACCTCCCAGGGCACTGTCACCTCCCAGGGCACTGTCACCCTCCAGAGCAATGCCATGTCCCTGGGTATTATCAGCCCCAGTGCATCCCCATGTCCCTGAGCATTGTCACCTGCCAGGGCAATGTCATGTCCTGGGGCATTCCCTGAGAACTGTCACCCCCCCAGTGCATCACCATGTCCCAGGGCACTGTTCACCCCCAGGGCATCCCCACGTCCCTGAGCATTGTCACCTCCCATGACCTAGGGCATTCCGTGAGCATTGTCACCTCCCAGGGCAATGCCATGTCCCTGGGTATTGTCACCCCCATGTCCCTGTGCATCATCACCTCCCACAACCTGGGGCAATGCCACATCCCCGGGGTGTCACCAGGCCAACTCGAGGAGGGGCTGACCCCCACAGGCCGGGCAGGGGGACCCCCAGAGCCCCGGGATTTTGGGGTTTTACCTTCTCCCTGCGGGCCAGCGTGGGGTGCACGAAGCGGCGGTAGAGCAGGCTGGCCCCCCGCGTGTACGGGGACAGCAGCCAGATGACAAAAGCCATCTTCACCTCGTAGTAGAAGGGGAGCCTGGGCGAGAGGGGCAGGAGATGGGGGGTCCAAAGGCACCTCATGGTCCCCCCACACATCAAGGGGGGGGTTGAGGACAGGCAGAGTCCCTCCCCAGGCTCACCAGGAAATGAGGAGGTCGGTGAAGGTCTCTGCGGTCATGAAGAGAGCGAAGACAATCCAGTACATCATCCATCGGACCTGGGGAGCACGGGGAGCACATCAGGGGGGCTGGGGACTGGGAAAAGGGGGGCTGGAATCCAGAATGGGGGGCTGGAGCCCAGAATGGGGGGCTGGAGACTGGGAAAAGGGGGGCTGGAGACTGGGAAAAGGGGTTGGGGCCTTGAAAAGGGGGACTGGGAAAAGGGGGACTGAACTCCAGGAAGGGGGGCTGGGGGCTTGGAAAAGCGGGGTTGAACCCCGGAAAGGGGCACTGGAGCCTGGGAAAAGGAGACTGGAGCTCAGGGAAAAGGGGGGACTGGAGCCTGGAAAGGGTGGCTGAACCCCAGAAAGGGGGACACTGGAGCCCTGGAAAGGGGGACTGGGGTCTGAGGAAAGAGGGGGACTGGAGGCCCAGAAAAGGAGGGAGGACTGGAGCCCTGGGAAACAGGGGGACTGAACTCTGGAAACGAGACACTGGGGGAAAGGGGGAACTTGGAGCCCAGGAAACAGTGGGGGACTGGAGCCTGGGAAAAGGTAGGGCTGAACCTCAGAAAGGGTGACTGGGGACTGGAAAGGGGGACTGGAGTCCCAAGGAAAAGAGGGGACTGCAGCCCCAGAAAGGGGGCGACTGGAGCCCCAAGGCAAACAGGGTGAGGACAGGAGCCCCAAGGGAAAGCGAGAGGGGGGACTGGAGCCCCAAGGAAAAATGGGGAGGAAGGGGGGACTAGAGCCCCAGGAAAAGGGCTCCCCAAGCACTTGACTCACGTATTCCCGGATGTTTTTAGTCTTCACAGCCTTGTAGGAGGCGTAGGCCGGGTAGAGCATCCCGAAGAGCAGCCTGTAGCGCAGGGGGGGGTGAGGCAGCTCGGCCAGCCCGCGTAGAGCAGCAGCATCCCGGCCCAGCAGAGCCGCCGGGCCCGGCGCTGCAGCCCGGCCCGGAGCCCCTCCAGCACCGAGCCGAGCCCGGGACAGCGGCCCGGGAGGCTCCGGGGAGGCTCGGCCATGTTCCTCCCACAGCCCCGGGACCGGCCCGACCTGTCCGGGCGGGGCAGGGCTCGGGCTGCTCCCCGCGGGCTCCGTCCCCGGTGCCAGGCTCAGGGCCGGGGCTGAGGGAGGTGCCAGCACCCCAAACACCCACCTGGTGTTCCTGCTCTGGGCAGGGACCCCGCCAGGAAATGGGGGCACCCTGTGGGCAGGGACCCCGCCAGGGATGGGGGCACCCTCAGAGCAGACCCCGCCAGGAAATGGGGGCACCCTCACAACAGAGACCTGGCCACGAAATGGGGGCACCCTCAGAGCAGACCCTGGCAGGGAATGGGGGCACCCTGTGGGCAGAGACCCTCTGAGCAGGGATCCTGCCAGAAAATGGGGGCACCCTTGGAACAGAGACCCTGCCAGGAAACGGGAGAACCCTCAGAGCAGGGACCCCGTCAGGAAACGGGGGGACCCTGTGGGCAGAGATACCGCCAGCGAATGGGGGTACACTGTGGGCAGAGACTCCGCTAGGAAATAGGGGCACCCTCAGAGCAGGGACCCCACCAGGAAATAGGGGCACCCTCAGAGCAGAGACCCCCCGGCTGTGGCAGGGCCTCCTCAGGGGATCCCCACCCATGGGCGGTGCAGGGCACCCCGGCCGTGCCCACCCTCCGCAGGCCGGGCAGGGAGGCCCAACAGCAGCTCAGGGACCCATTTTGGGGGGTGGCACGGTTGGGGGGGGGTGTTGGTTACCCCCAGAGGTAAATTTGGGGTCGCCCCCCCAAACCCCGCCAGGGGCCTCTCGGAGGAGCCCCCGCTGCGGGCCCAGCACGGGGATCCCCGTTAATGAACAGTGGTGAACCGGGAATGGGGGATCCTTGTGACCACCCCCCCCCCTCCCGTTACACCGCCCGGACCTCACTCACTCAATCACCCGGCTGAGGATCCAGGACACCATGGCGTGGCCGGGGCTGAAGGGCCGGGGGGTGCCGGGCGGGAGGGGCGGTGCTGCGGCCCCCGGGAGCTCCCAAATCCCCCCAAATTCCCCCCGAACCCCGAGGGAACGAATCCCAAAAGTTGAAAGTTGCAGCAACCGAGCCGCGCAGGCGCGGTATGGGCCCCACCGACCGCTCTTAAAAGGGCAATGCCCTTAAAAGGACTACGAAGCTTCTTAAAAGGGCGATGCCCTTAAAAGGGCAACAGAGCCTCTTAAAAGGGCAACAGGGCCCTTTAAAAGTGTGACCCACGGGTGGAGCCGTGAGCCGCCGCTTTATAAAATAAAAACATTTTATAAATTGCCTAAATATATTAAATATCAATATATTTATATACTATATAATATTTACTATATAATATATACTATATAATATATAACTTGTAATATATAAAGTATATATGTCATATTATATATTATATAATATATAATAATATTATAATAAGGTATATATAATATAATATAATATAATATAATATAATATAATATATAATTATTAGAATTATATTAATAGTTATAGTAATTATATAATCTATTATGTTTTTCCTATAATATCAATATAATATATATTGATTATGTATCATATTCGGTATATCACTATATCATATATATTGATATATTATATCAATATATAAAATATATATACATATTAAATTTCAATAAATATCCTAAATATACCTAAAAATGTCGTATTTGAAATTCCCCATATATATTGAATATCACTACATTAATATGCAATATGTTAATGTATAATCTATATTAAATGCTCCGTAAAACATAAAAATTAATTCCCTCATACATATATTTTTATATATTAAAACACACAAATTTTAAATCAATAAACTGGTAGGGAAAGGAGGGGAGAGCCACTCTGATTGGTGTTTAAGGATTTTTTTGGGTCTGGAGGGGATGTGATGCTTTTTTGGTGCCCTAAAGGACAATGAGGATCACTCCATTGTAAGAGTGGAGCCCTCAAAGATGCTCCTAAAAAACCAATAGCTGCTTGAATCCCCTCTCCGGGCCCTGCAGCCCCAAAACTGACCCAGGCTTCCCCAAATTCCCCATCCCAGTCACGGCCGCCACCGTGGAAGTGCCAGAATCCTCCTGCAGCGCTCCCTGTGCGTTCAAATCTGCTTTTTCCTGCCAGGGAAACTGAGGCAGGGCCACGTGGCAATGCCCTGGAGAAGCCATCCCGCTCCCCAAACCCATCCGTGCCCCGGGGCTGCCTGTTACCTGCAGAGGATCTTTAGTTGTGCTCTTAATTGCTGGTTTTTCATATGCATATTTATCCACCCGGCAGCCAGGGAAAGGCTCCCCTGGAAAACCAGTCCAGCAGGGGCTCCCCTCCCTGGGGAAACACCTCCTGCTTCCCACCCGCGCCCTGGGCCGAGGTTTCCGCTGGAAAAACCCCACGGGCGCCCTAAAATGAGGAATTCCCTCTCCCTGGGGCAGTGGAATGTCGGGTGGAGTGAGCATCGTGATGGGCTGAGTTTTCTGCTGGAAAAAACACCAAGTGCAGGGCCTGGAGCACCCAAAAATGAGGAATTTCCTCTCCCTGGGGGAGCAGAATGTTGGATTGAGCAGGCACCGAGGTGGGATGAGGTTTCTGCTGGAAAAACCCCACGTGTGCCCTAAAATGAGGAATTCCCTCTCCCTGGGGCAGTGGAATGTCAGGTGGAGTGAACACTGAGGTAAGATGAGGTTTCTACTGGAAAAAAACACCAAGTGCAGGGCCTGGAGCACACTAAAATGAGGAATTTCCTCTCCCTGGGGCCACAGAATATCAGATGGAGCAGACACCGAGGGGGCCCAAGGTTTCTGCTGGAAAAAAAAAAACACGTGTGGAGCCTGGAGCACACTGAAATGAGGAATTCCCTCTCCCTGGGGCAGCAGAATGTCGGGTGCAGGTGGTGGCACCACCCGAAGGACACACGGGCAGGGCTGGGGGGCACAGTGTGTTTATTGGGGGGTTGGTGGGCACGGACACCCCGCTGGCACGCTGGGTCCTGCCTGGCAGCGGGGCCGTGGGCGCGGGGAGCTGCTGGGCATGCACGGAGAGGGACAGGAGCTGCTGGCCTCGAGCATTCCTCTGTCCACGGCTTCATCCACCTTGGAGCATCCCGGAGCATCCCATCATCATCCTCGGGGCATTCTGTTGGCCTTGGAGCATCCCATCATCATCCTCAGAGCATCCTGGAGCTTCCCATCATCATCCTCAGCAGCCCATCATCATTCTGGAGCATTCTGGAGCATCCCATCATCATCCTCAGAGCATCCTGGAGCTTCCCATCATCATCCTCAGCATCCCATCTGCATCCTGGAGCATCCCATCATCATCCTCAGCATCCCATCATCATCCTCAGAGCATCCTGGGGCATCCCATCATCATCCTCAGCATCCCATCATCATCCTCAGCATCCCATCTGCATCCACCTCGGAGCACCCCATCCTCCGCAGGCCATCCCACCACATCCACCTCGGCCATCCCACCCACTTTGGAGCATCCCAAAGCCCCTCAGTGTCCTGGGAACCCCCCGCCCCTCCTGCCACATCCCTGCCCGCTGTCCCCACTCCTTTACAGACCCCCCCAAACCCTCTCCACCCCCCAGGGGTACAGCTCTGCAGCGCAAGGGGCGTCCCACAGCGTGAACCCGGGAGCACCGTGGGGAAACTGAGGCACCGTGGGGCTGGGTGAAGGTGGAGGGCCGGCACGGGGGGTGGGACAAGGGGTGGTGGGCACATGCACGTCCGGTGGCTCTCCGGGTGCCAGCTACAGGCTGAGGTCCACCACCACGTGCCGGTACACCAGCGTGTTGGCCTTGAAGCTGGGCGCCAGCAGCAGCTGCACGTCGGCCGCCGGCACGGCCCGGAACGCCCGCGGCGCCTGCACCGACAGCTCCTGGAACTTGGCGAATTTCTGCTTCTCCTCTTCCCACAGGTAGACGTGGGTGAAGGAGAAGTCGCTGCCCAGCGCCAGGTACTGCCGCTGGCCCACGGCGAAGGGCTGCATCACCATGGAGCCGCGCGACGGCAGCGTCTGCACCTCCACGAAGCGCTGCCCTTCCCAGCGCACCACCTTGGAGTCGCCGATGTAGCGGCTGAGGCACAGGAACTGCTCCCGCTTGGCCCTGAAGTGTTTGACCATCTGCACGTCCAGCATCTCGCCCACCTCGCCCTGAGGCACGAACTGCTTCTGAGCCCGGCTCCACTGGTAGATGACGGGCGCCTGGGAGCTGCTGGAGATGATCAGCCGGGGTTTGCCGTCGTTCTCCACGTACTCCACGTCGGTGTCGCGGTGCCAGGCGTGCAGGGCTTGGTGGGAGTAGAAGCCGTTCTGGTTGAGGCGGTAGAGGCTGGTGGAGCCCGCCTTGGAGCTGTCGGCGATGACGAAGTACCAGTCGCCCTCGATCTGGAAGGCCTCGATGTCGTTGGGCTTGCGGATCTTCTGGCTGTCGATGTCCTGGATCTTGATGAACTTGTCCACGGCCGTGTCCCAGCGGTAGATGTAGGAGCCACCAAAGAGCTGCGCCACCACCACGTAGAGCTGCTCCTGCGCCACGATGGGCTTGCAGTGCACCGCCGAGTGAGCTGGTGGCAGAACCACAGAGTCACACCGTGCTAGGGTACCCCAAAGAGCGTCCCAGCCCAGGAGGGGACCCCCAGCCCGATTCCTCACCGGGGATGCGGTCGAAGTCGCGGAGTTTGCGCTCCACGTAGTCCCACTTGAGGATGGAGCAGCTGCTGGCGCTGGGCTGTGCCAGGGCCACGTACAGGTCACTGGCGTAGGTGAAGGGCTCGGCCGACACCGCCTGGAAGGGCAGGACCTGGTGCATCACGAAATCTGGAGCAGGGAGAGGTGGCAGTGAAGGTCTGAACACCCAGCAGTGAGGTGACAGGTGGCAGGTGACAGGTGGCGGTGTGTCTCAGACATCTTTTATGAAAAATCCTTTCCTTAGGATTTTTCCTCCTGACAAGCTGAGAGACCTCAGGAACAAAATGTCAACAATGGTTATCTGCTGCTGTGGAATGCAACAGATGCATCTGTGATTGGTCTCATGTGGTTGTTTCTAATTAATGGCCAATCACAGTC
>JAWMQZ010000082.1:3096035-3108380 GCA_035584835.1 Tangara arthus
TATCGGGGGGCACGGAGAGGTGGGTGGGGGATCGGTGCTGGGGGACGGGGTGGGGTTGGGACCGGAGGAGAGCGGGACCGGTACCGGGATACGGGACAGGACTGGGAGAGAATGGAATCGGTACCGGGGGAGACTGAGATTGGGACCGGGGATATGGGACAGGACCAGGGGAGACCGGAATCGGTACCGGGGAAAACGGAACAGGAATGGGCGACACCGGGATCGGTACCGGGGAAAACAGAACAGGACCGGGGGAGAGGGCGATCGGTACCGGGGATATGGGACGGGACTGAGGAAGACCGGGATCGGTACCGGGGATACGGGACGGGTCTGGGGGAGACCGGGATCGGTACCGGGAAAACGGAACGGGACCGGGGAGGCTCGGCAGGATCGGTGTTGGGGCTATGGGACGGTACCGGACAAAGCACGATCAGTACCGGGGGTATGGCACGGTACCGGAGAGAGCACGATCGGTACCGGGGGATACCAAACGGGACCCGGGGGGTGCGGGACGGGACGGGACGGGGCAGCCCCGGCCCGGGGCTGCGGAGGGGCAGGAGCGGGGGCTGCGGGCCAGGTCCCGGTCGCCGCCGCCCCCCCGGCGCTGGCCCCGCTCCGAGCCCTGCGCCCGGGGCTGCAGGGGCCGAGCTCCGCGCTTGAACCCGCCCCCGCCAGATCTCATTTCCCTAAAAAAAAAAAAAAAAAAAAAAAAAAAAAGAAGAAGGGAGAGAGAGCGAGAGGGAAAAAAAAAAAAAAAAAAGCGAAGAAGGGAAGGAAAGAGGGAAGAGAGGAAAAAAAAAAAAAACGCCGGCCGGAGCCATGGCCGGGCTGCGGAGCTGCGGGCTGCTCCTCTGCCTGCTCCTGGCCCGGGCCCTGCGCTTCCCGGACTATTCCTACGTGCTGGAGGAAGAGGAGGAGGACGAGGAGCCCCTGGACTACAAGGACCCCTGCAAAGCCGGTGGGAGCGGGGGGATGCGCGGCCGGGCGGACAAAGGGGAGCGCGGGGGCCGCGGCTGCGGGAATGAGCGCGGGGGAGCGGGACCGTGCCCTGCTCGCACCTCGGGGCTCCGCAGCGCCGGGCCCGGGCAGTCCCGGCCGGCCGGGCTCGGGGGGACGGCGGGAGCAGCGGGTCCCGCTCCGGGATGCCGCTGGTTGTGCTTAGGGTGAGGAGCAGGGGGGGCCGGCCCCGCGCCCCGCTTTCCCTGCACCGGCAGCTGTCACAGGCGGCGGGGAGCCCCCAGCCCCCCACGGCAGCCCCCCGCTCCATCCCACGCCAGCACCCCTATCCCTGAGCCCACGCTCTGCACCCCTTGGTTTTCTCACTCTCCCCCAGCCCGCAGCCAAAGCTCGTCCCCCCCCGGGACACCCGGGAGGTGCCACCACGGGCTGGGGTCCCGCCGTGCCGGGACGGGGGGTTCGGAGCTGCTCCCCAGGTTTTGGAAGGGCTGGGAACAAACTGGGTGCCGAGGGGGGCAAATCCTCGTATCCCAAGGGGGTGGAAGGGTTTGGGGAGGGGGGAAACTGAGGCACGGGAGGGCCGTGCAGGGCTGAGGCTGCTGCGAGGGCCGGGGTCTGGCGGGGGATCACGTTTCTCTGTACTGGCATTGTCTGCGCTGCAAGGCGGCTGTTGATATAACTCTGTCTACACGAGGGCTTTTTTCTGGCCAAAAATCCTTCCCTTCCTGCCCTCCCGGGCTGAAACAGCAAGGCTTGCAAAACCGTCCGGGCAGAGCCGGCTGCAGCCTTCCTTCCCCCCGCTCCCGCTTCCTCCAGCTGAGCGCCGGGGACGAGGCTTCCCCGCTGTCCCCTCCTCGCCCCCCTCCCGTGCACCCCGAGACCCCCCCTCGCCTCCCGGGGCCGGTTGTTGCCCCCTTCCCACTCCCATCCTGCCTTTAGGAGATCCTGATGGGATTCATTTAATTACGGGAGCCGGGGGTGGGGGACGGGGGGGGAATCAGGCCCTGCCACGCATGGAGCGAGCCGGGGATTCACCCTCGTTCGGCTCCACAGGACCGAGATGATGAAATTCAAATTGCCGGGGAGCCAGAACCCCCTGGCATCCTCCCGACTTCCCCTGATCCCCCCCTGGCATCCCACGCGGGGGTTTGGTTCATTTTTGGGGTGTTGAGACGCCTCCCCGAGCTCCGAGCAGCGCCGGAATCGGCCAAACACCAAAATTTTGCCACCGCCGCGGCTGCGGGGAGGGAAAACACCGAGAGAGGGATTTGCGTTCCTCATGCCAGAGGTATCCTGAGGCCACCGGCTGCCCGAGGCTCGCCGGCCACCCCGGTGATGCCACCGCGGTGATGCCACCCGTCTGCAGCGGTGCCAGCGGAAGGGGAAGAGCCTCCCGTGCCGCCGCGTCGCTTCCAAGGATGCCAAAACGGGAAAGCGCCGGGAGATGCGGCCCTTGGAGCAGCCCCCGGGCGGTCAGGGAGGAAGGAACCGGCCGTGGCCCCGGTTTCCCTTCACCCGGTCAGGTCTCGGTGCCCGGGAGCGGCCGCCGGGTCAGATCCGGGTCGGATCTCCGGTTGGGAAAGGCGGCTGGAAGGGCTGGAACGGCTCCCAGCGGCCCCGGCTGCGCTGGGACAGCGGCCCCGGGGCTCGGGGTGCCTCATCCCGGCCTGCCGGGGCTGGATGAGCATTTGGGGGTGGGATCCGAGACCCCTTGTGTGCCCCCAGCGCCGGGGGGATGGGATTGAGCCCATCTTGTACCCCGGCTCAGCTCCACATCCACAATTCGGGGTGCTTGGCTAAACTGGGGGGCTGAAACCCCCCCTGGCCAGCATTCTGTCACCCACGGGGGTGCAGAGCCCTTGGGGGCTCACACAGCCCCCCAAAGTGGGGGTTTGGGGGCATCTCCTCTCCCAAACTCCCACGGGGAGCTCAGCATCGCCTCTGAGCTCCGGAGATTTCCGAGCTTCTGGCAGAACCACGGGACAGACGGACGGGGCTGGGGGTCTGAGCCCCCCTCGCCGGCTGCAGGAGCTTCCCAGCCGTGCCTGGAGTTCTCCAGCCGCCGGGATTTCACCTAGATTACACTTTCCAGGCGTAGCCAGCCCAGGCTACTGGTTGCAGTCACACTTGTCAAGCTGCCCAAAAATATTTTCCAGCCGTTATATGTCACTTATTCATGCCGGCTAAAAAATCCACCCGCGGAGCCCCGGGGCCGGCGGGAGGCCTGCGGTTCAGGGCTGGGCAAAACCTTGGAAAATCTCAGGCCGATCGCGGGATCTGCTTTATCTTTGTGTAATCACCCGTTCGGCGCGGCGGCATCCTCCGGCGGGGGCCCGGGGTGCCACGGCGGGGCCGGGGGCTCGCTCCTCGCTGCCCTCCCTTCCCCGGCTCCTGGGAAACGCCTCGGCCGCTGATTCACGCCGGCGGGTCGTGCCCAGGGGGGAGACGGCGCTTCCTGAGGCTTTATCCGGGGCTGGGAAACACATGGCCGGGAAGGACGGGGAGAGCCGGGGAGAACAAAGCGGCCGGGAGGGGATGCGGGGAGAGGGGGGAGAATGGATCACCGTGGGGTTTCCCCGAAATTTCTCCTCGGGAAGGGAGTTTTCCGGGCAACAGCGTGTCCTCCGGCCTGCCTGTGGCTGTGCTGAGGATTCTTGGAGGTGCCTGGAGAGAAAAAGGCTCACCCTGCATCCCGACGAGCTGTGGGAAGAGGAGGACCCGTTTATCACCTGGCCGGGGGCTGCGGGAGGTCGTTGTGGACAAATTTGGTGTGGCACAGTTGAGTGGCAAAGTTGAGTGGCAAATTTGGCATGGCAAACTCGAATGGCACAGTTGGTGTGGCAAACTTGGCGTGGCAAAATTGAGTAGCAAAGTTGGAGTGGCAAACTTGAGTGCCAAACTTGGAGTGGCAAAGTTGAGTGGTAAACCTGAGTGCAAACTTTAGTGGCAAATTTGGCATGGCAAGCTTGGCATGGCAAACTCGGAGTAGCAAATTTGGCGTGGGAAACTTGAGTGGTCAAGTTGGAGTGGCAAACTTGGTGTGGCAAACTGGGATGCCAAACTTGAGGGCCAAACTTGTCATGATCAATTTGGCAAGGCAAACTTGAGTGGAAAACTTGGCATAGTAAACTTGAGTGGCAAACTTGGAGTGGCAAACTTAAATGGCAAAAGTGGCGTGGTAAACTTGAGTGGCAAACTTGGCATGGCAAAGTTGGAGCAGCAAAGTTGAGTGGCAAACTTGGCGTGGCAAAATTGAGTGGCAAACTTGGAGTAGCAAACTTGGCATGGGAAACTTGAGTGGCAAATTTGGCACGGCAAACTTGGCACGGCAAACTCAGAGTGGCAAACTTGGCGTGGCAAACTTGAGTAGCAAACTTGGCGTGGCAAATTTGGCATGGCAAACTTGAATGGCAAAGTTGGAGTGGCAAACTTGGCATGGCAAACTGGGATGCCAAACTTGAGGGCCAAACTTGTCATGATCAATTTGGCATGGCAAACTTGAGTGGCAAACTTGGCATAGTAAACTTGAGTGGCAAACTTGGCATGGCAAAGTTGGAGCAGCAAAGTTGAGTGGGAAACTTGGCGTGACAAAATTGAGTGGCAAACTTGGAGTAGCAAACTTGGCATGGGAAACTTGAGTGGCAAATTTGGCATGGCAAACTTGGCACAGCAAACTCAGAGTGGCAAATTTGGTGTGGCAAACTTGAGTAGCAAACTTGGCATGGCAAACTTGAATGGCAAAGTTGGAGTGGCAAACTTGGCATGGCAAACTGGGAGTAGCAAACTTGAGTGGCAAACTTGGTGTGGCAAACTCAGAGTGGCAAACTTGGCGTGGCAAACCAGGCTCCACACACGTGGGAAGGCAGTGGGAACATCCCGAGGGTTTGTCAGGGAGCTGGGAGCAGGGAAGGGAAGGGGTTAACCCCTCGGGAAGGGGTTTAGGTGTGCTGGGAGGGGGGAATTGTGAGGACAGGAAGCACAACAGGGGGGATGTTTACAGCCAGAGCCCCTGGGAGGATGGCCGGAGGTGTGGGAGCCCTTTGGCAGGGACAGGGACAGGGACAGGGACAGGGACAGGGACAGGGACAGGGACAGGGACAGGGACAGGAGAGCCTCCCGTGTGTGGGGTTGGCTGTCAGGGCCCATCCCCATCTCCATTCCCTGTCCCTGCTGCCACCAGGCTCCTCTCCAAAGTGACAACAACCTCCCCGACATCCCCTTGGCAGTGCAATTTCCAAATATTTTCCTTCGCAGCGGCTCTCCCTTTCGCAGGGACTGCTGCTCTTGGCCCGGGATGTGTTTTCCTCGGTGACCTGGCTGCAGAGGGGATGCGGGGAGACCTCACTCCCTGCGCACAGCTCCTTCCATCCCGGCGCGCCTCAGCCTTGGCATCCTCCACGCCGAGCCCTGGACGAGGCTCTTTCCTCCTTTTGCTGTCACGGAAGAGCAGCAGAAGGAAAAGGCTCCCCTGGAGCGCTCCGATCATCCCTCCCACTCCCAGCCTGCCCCCGACGGACGTTTCCTGCCCCTGGAATTCGTTTGCTGCCCGGGATGTTTATTCGAGGCTCCGCGGTGCTCATTTCATGGCCCGGAGCAGGCGAAGGGCTTGATTGGAGCCTGAACGCCGCTGCCCGGGGCTGGGGAGGGAATTTGGCTGCGGGTGCTCAGGGAAGCGTTGGCGGAGGGAGGATGCGCCTTGCACCGGAGGGAATCCGGGGCTGGGATCGTCCCTCGGCCGTGGATGTTGTGCTGGAGCCTCTCTGCCGTGCCCCGTGCCGGGTGCTGGCACAGCCCTGGGCATCCCGAACCCACCAGCTGGGATGAGGATGCTCCAGCCGGGAAGCAGGAGGTGGAGGATGGCATTGAGGGATATCTGAGCTCTTGGGGGGTGCTGAGCGGCTCTATCCCCCCGTGCCTCAGTTTCCCCAAACCCGCACAGGGGCCGTGATCTGGCCTGGCTCCCAGCCTGGCCTCTCAACCTTGAATTCCTGCTTTGTGCCTGCCGGGCTGCTCTCGGAAGGTGCTCTGGGAAAGCAAATACTCCTCGGCCCGGCGTTTACAGGCTGGCGGCTCCCTCTGCCCCGCCGCCGGCGAGGGGCACCGGCAGAGGGGCTGAGCGGTGCCGGGGGGCGGGAGAGGGGCGGGAGAGGGGCTGCTTCCCGTCCGTCTGTCCCGGAGAGGGGCTGCTTCCCGTCCGTCTGTCCCGGAGAGGGGCTGCTTCCCCTCCGTCTGTCCCGGAGAGGGGCTGCTTCCCGTCTGTCTGTCCCGGAGAGGGGCTGCTTCCCCTCCGTCTGTCCCGGGGGTCTCCCTGCAGGGCTGCTCCCCCCAGCCCCAAAACCCCGGGATGCTCCGAATCCTTCCACCCCGGGTTGCTCCGAATCCTTCCGCCTCCACCCCCCTCCCACCGCGGGCAGCGCAGACCCCAGGGCTGGGAGGACCCCCCAGAGCCGAGGGTCCCCCCTGGCCGGGCCGCGGCCCCGGCGTGTTTGGCCGCGCAGCTGGGCCGGCGTGCGGGGGCGAGGGGCGGTGCGAGGAGCATTCCGCGCATATTTAAGCGCTCCGAGAGCCAGCGGGACGCTGCTCCGGTGGCTCCGTGGCTTTCCAGCCCGGGACGCACCTATTGGAGATGTCGCTTCCATGCCGGTCCCGCCTGGGGCACGGAGGGTCGATCCCTGCTTCCTTCCACATCCCAAATCCTGCCTGCGCCGCGAGGGATGCTCGGGACTCGCGCAGGATTTGGGATGATTGGGATGGAGCTGCTGAGGGAACGCTGGGCTGGGCTGATGCTGCCCACCCTGCACAGAGCCCTTTGAGGGCTCCTGGTACCCACACAGGGATGAGGATCCCTCCTGCCCCTCCTGCTCAGGAACCTCCAAGCTGCAGAAGGTGGGGACCTGCTGAGGGTCCTTCCCAGCTGGTGCCCTTTGGTGGGATCTTCACAAGGATGGGAGTACCCCCTGCCCAGTGTCCTCCAAGGGCTGGTGGGACCCACAGGAGGATGAGGATTTTTTCCATCCTTTCGTGGGACCTTCACAGGGATGAGGGTCCCTCCTGCCCAGTGCCTTCAAGGCCTGGTGAGACCCACAGGAGGATAAGGATCCTTCCCACCCTTTGGTGGGATCTCCACAGGGATGAGGGTTTCCTGCCCAGTGTCCTTTGAGGCCTGGTGAGACCCACAGGAGGATCTTTGGTGGGATCTTCACAAGGATGGGGGTCCCTCCTCAATGTCCTTCGAGGCCTGGTGAGGCCTACACAAGGATGAGGATCTTTCCCACCCTCTGGTGGGATCTTCATAGGGATGAGGGTCCCCCCTGCTCAGTGTCCTTCAAGGCCTGGTGAGAGCCACAGGAGGATGAGGATTTTTCCCACCCTCTGGCAGGATCTTGGCAGGGATGAAGGTCCCTCCTGCCCACTGTCCTTCAAGAGCTGGTGAGACCCACAGGAGGATGAGAGGATGAGGATCTTTCCACCCTTTTGTGGGATCTTGGCAGGGATGAAGGTCCCTCCTCAGTGTCGTTTGAGGCCTGGTGAGACCCTCAGGAAGATCTTTCCCATCCTTTTGTGGGATCTTCACAACCCAGTGTCCTTCAAGGCCTGGTGATTCCCACAGGAGGATCTTTGGTGGGATCCTGGCAGGGATGGGGGTCCCTCCTGCCCTGCACCACGCCTGGAGCCTCCTCTGCCCCAGCCTGCCCTGCAATGTGATCCTGTGCTGTTTATCTGCCAAGGCTTCCCCTCGGCTCTGTTTGCTTTTCCCGGCTCCCAGAACATCTCATCCATCCCCGGCCCCTTCCCAGCGCCTGTTTCATCCCATTTCTCCTGCACCAGAGTTCCCAGCCTCGGTGGGCCCCGAGGTCAGGCTCATCCCAAACTCCCAGTGACACCAGGGAGGTCAGGCCCGTGGCTGCCCCTGCACTGCTCGCCTTGCCCAGGGGGATGCTGAGCTCCTGCATCCCGGCCAGGGAGCAGAGGGACCCGGCAGGGGGATCCAGGAGGATCCAGGAGGTGCCTGTGGGATCAGGATGGGGTGCTGAGGGGGTTTGGCCCCGGTCCGAGTGAAAAACCTTGTTTGTCTAAAGCTTCAGCCCCGGGGTTACGTCAGCGTTCCGAGAACCCGAAAGAAAACACAGCACAAAAAGTCAAACAACAGAGGAGGGCTGAGCTATCCCCGCCTGCGGGGGCGGGGGCAGAGCTCCGTGGGAGCAGCTCCCAGAGCCGCTCTGGGGGGCGGCAGGGATGGGAATGATCCGTCCCCCTCTCCCCTCCTTCACCCCCGACTGCTCCGTGCCCCACGCCTGGCCTTGGAGCTGGCGCCGCATCCTCCCTGCTGGCATCGCTGGCATCGCTGGCATCGCTGGCACCGCATCCCCCACCCCGTGTTGGCACGGCCGCGCTCGGACCTTGCCCCCAGGGCCTCTGTGACAGAGCAGCGAGCAGCCCAGGCTGGCAGCAGCTCAGGGACACCAGGACACCCCCAGGGATGGCTGGGGACCTGTGTCCCCTGTTTGGGGTCTCTCGGGCACCGTGCCCCGCCGGGCTGAGGGGATGCGCTGCACCGGGTGTGACCCCTCGGGGGGTGTTTCCTCCTTGCCCCCAGGGCCTCCGTGACAGAGCAGAGAGCAGCTCCTGTGGCTCAGCCCGCGGTGTCCCACCCTGGGAGCAGCTCAGGGACACCAGGACAGCTCCAGGGGGGGACCTGTGTCCCCTGGTTTGGGGTCTCTTGGGCACTGTACCCTGGTGGGGTGAGGAGATGTTCTGCAGGGGGTGTGACCCCTCGGGGGTGTTTCCCCCTGTTCCAACCTGGGCTGGGATCACTCCTGCCAAGAGACCCTCGAGTTTGCAGAGGGTCCCCCTCACTTGCAGAGGGTCCCCCTCACTTGCAGGGACTCCCCCTCACTTGCAGGGGCTCCCCCTCACTTGCAGGGCTCCCCCTCACTTGCAGGGGCTCCCCATCACTTGCAGAGGGTCCCCCTCACTTGCAGGGGGTCTCCATCACTTGCAGAGGGTCCCCATCACTTGCAGAGGGTCCCCCTCACTTGCAGGGGTCCCCCTCACTTGCAGGGGTCCCCATCACTTGCAGAGGGTCCCCATCACTTGCAGGGGGTCCCCATCACTTGCAGAGGGTCCCCCTCACTTGCAGGGGGTCCCCCTCACTTCCAGGGGTCCCCTTTGCTCGCAGGGAGTCCCCTCCACCTCTCCCACACGAACAAGTGGCAGCAGCGTGGCAGCGTCCCCCGGGAAGCCCCTCGGGGAGTTTAACGGTGTCTGGGGGGTTTTGATGAGAAAAGACCCCCCCAAAATACCCCACGTGTCACCTCATTCCACGGGCGCACAGGGAGCGAGTGGGAGGAGGACGTGACCGGAGCCCAAACCACCCCGGAATTTCTCAATTCAGCGCTCTGGGCTTGGCCCCGGCGTGTCCGTGCAGGGATCGCTGCGGGGGCAGCCCCGGGAGCCGCCACCCCGTAACCCTGCGGGGTTCTGGGGGAGCCCAGCCGCCTCAAACCTGCGGGAAAAGCAGCCCCCCATCCCCGGGCCGGCCCGCCCGGCTCTCTCACGGCTCCCAAATCCCTCACATATGGTTTCTATATCACTTGGCTCCGGCGGCGCTTGCTCGGCTGTAAGCGAGCTTACTTTCCCTTGTCCTTCCATGCAGCTCTTGGCAAGGGATGCTCGTCCTGCTCGGCGGCCCCGGTCCTCCCCCGCGCTGCCCGTTCGGACACGTCTCTCCCGGCCCCGGGAGGGTGTGGGGAGGCCGGGGCCGGCTCCTGCCTCTGCTCTGCCCTCAAATTGCAGCCTGGCCGTGCCAGTCGCAGGTCGCTGCCAGGGGAGGTGCCGGCCCCGGCTTGTTTGCGCTTCCCTCGGCGCTGCCACAGGTCTGCTCTCCACCCCGGAGCTTCCTCCGATGGGATTCACCCAGCGGTCAGTGCTGGGGACAGCCCCAAAGCGCGGCGGATTCGCCCCAAAGCGCAAACAAGCGCTCCACACCCGCACCGCAGCAAGGTTTGGGCTCGGGGCCGTGCAAAGGGATGGGATCCAGTCTGCTCCTCTGATCCCCGGCTTTCTGGACCTCTCAGGGTTATCCTAATTGTCCCGCCTTGCCTTCATAATTAGTGGCTCTTTAGGGATCCATTTGCAAACTGCCTGGAGCGCGACCTTGGCTCCGCTCGCCGTCTTCCCCGGAGCTGCTCCGGCCGCCCCATTCCCCAGCGCTGCCCGAGCCAGGGGGTTCCAGGCACCCTCTGCTGTCCCCAGGTACCCCCAAAACCGGTGAGGAACCCCCAGCTCCGGAGCCGCGGCCTGACCTCAGCCAGCCCCGGTGTCCCCAGGGCTCGGGGCCGGCCAAGCGCCGGGATCCGCGGCCCCGAGCCACGGAGGGGCCGCGGAACGGACCACAGAGAGGAGGAGGAAGGGTTTGGAGCAGAGTTGTGTTCTCCAGCCCCGCGATGCTGCTGGAGGGGGGTCCCGGCCCGGCAGACGGCGGCCCCGCTCCTGCGGGCTCCGGGCACAGCGGGAGCTTCCCGGCCCAGATGGCTCCGCTCGGAGCTCCGGATGACTCAGAGGTCGCTGCTCGGAGCATCCTGGGGCTCTCGGAGCTCGCACGGGGCTGGGGGGCAAGAACCGGGCAGGAACGGGGTCCTGAAGCCAGCAAAAGTCGGCGGGGGGGGAAAGGCAGTTTTGCAATACAAATAATAATAGAAACTCTAAAAAGTGATGGATGGGTTTTATGCGATCCAGATGTGAGAGCGGGGCTGGCTCCAGCTGCTGGGGAGTGAGGGGAGCCCGGCCAGTACCACGCTCAGCTGAAGGAGAGAGAGAGGAGGAGGAGGAGGGGGAGGACGGGTTTGCCTTCGTGTTCGGGGCTTGCCAGGTGTGGAGGGGCTGGGGAGAGGCACCCGATGGGATTTAGGATCCACAAGGGAGGGTTCACACCTCCTCTTCCCCTCCCAGCCGCCTTCCTGGGTGACATCGCCCTGGACGAGGAGGACCTGCAGCTCTTCCAGGTGGACCGCGTGGTGGACCTGACCCGTCACACCATCACCCGCCTGCCCTCCAACTCCTCAGGTACCCCCTGCCCGCCTCCAGCGCCCCTTACCCGCCTCCTCCCGCCCCTGCTGACCCCCCCATCCCCCCAGGCAGCAACGGCACCAGCCCCCGGCCGGGGCAGCCTCGGCGCCGCCGGGGCCGGCAGCGCTCCCGGAGCCGCCGCGCAGCCACGTCCCGGCCCGAGCGGGTGTGGCCGGACGGGGTCATCCCCTACGTGATCAGCGGCAACTTCAGCGGTGAGTGACGGCACAGCCAGCGGTGCCCGGCCCCGCCGTGCCTCAGTTTCCCCGCCGGGCTGACCCCCCCGCCGCCCCTCCGCAGGCAGCCAGCGAGCCATCTTCCGGCAGGCCATGCGCCACTGGGAGAAGCACACGTGTGTCACCTTCCTGGAGCGCAACGACGAGGACAGCTACATCGTGTTCACCTACCGGCCCTGTGGGTGCGTGCAGGGCCGCTCCACGACCCGCTTTGGGGCTCGGTTTTGGGGTGGGATCCGTCTCTTTGGGGTGCAGGAGGTGCCGGAGCCGCCGGGGGATGAGGTCGGTGGCGCGGCACCAGCCCGGGCTTGCAGCGGGGCTGGAGCCAAAGGAAACAGGGGTTTGGACGAGCTCAGCATCTTCACACGTCAGGGCACGGCCCTGGCCAAGCAGCTGGTGGTTAGGAGGAGGATTTCCCCTGGAATGGGAGCCCCTGCGTGGGCGCAAACCCTGAGCCCGGGTCCAGAGCACAGGGACGGAGCAGCTCAGCTGCAGAGCAGGGGCAAGGATGGCTCCAGGTGGGCACCCCTGGCAGCAGGACCACGGGATGTGGGGCAGGGGCAAGGATGGCTCCAGGGGTAAGGATGGCTCCAAGGATGGCTCTGGGCAGGCACCCCTGGCAGCAGGACCATGGGATGTGGGGCAGGGGCAAGGATGGCTCCAGGTGTGGGAATCTACAAAATCAGAGGGTTTTGGGAAAGCTGCAAAAGGCCGGTGATACCAGGGAGCTGGGTGGGCACCCTGGCAGCAGGACCACAGGATGTGGGGCAGGGACAAGGATGGCTCCAGGTGGGCACCATGGGATCTGGGCCTGGTGCAGCTGTGCCATGCCGTGCTGGGCCGTGCCATGCCAGCAGCTGAGCTCTCCCATATTCCAGGCAGGGCTGAGGCTCGAGTTGCTCCCACGGGCAGGATGCCTGGAGTTCTGTATCAGGGATGATTCCCACATGCCCAGCGTTTTTTGGGACCTGATACTCCTGGCTGGGGAACACCAGGATATCTGTGACTGTGCTCACAGGGGTCTGAGGATGAGGGAAGAGACGAGGATCTGACTCCATGTTTCAGAAGGCTTGATTTATTATTT
>JAWMQZ010000082.1:3141067-3151216 GCA_035584835.1 Tangara arthus
ATATGACCCCTGGTCCCAATGCATCACATTTTCCCCCCCATATTCCCTAGTAACCCTTTCCTGCCCATCCCATATTACCCTGTTCCCACCCCATCCCATTTTACCCCCAAATTCCATTTTAACCCTTTCCTGCCCATCCCATATTACCCTGTTCCCACCCCATCCCATTTTACCCCCAAATTCCACCTTAACCTGCCCGTCCCATTTTACCCCCCAATCCCATATTATCCCCCCACCCCTTCTCTCCCCATCGCACCTTCCTTTCCTCCCGTCGTGCCCACGCCGTATTTTGCATAGCCCCGCCCACTCCCCCTCTGACCACGCCCTCTTTCCCACCCCCGCCCTTTACTCGCGCGCGTCCCTCCGCCTGGGCGCGCGGCGTTGTGGGCGTGTCCTCGGCGCCGCCCAATCAGCGCCGCGTCCGCGCGTGGGCGGGGCCGCGCGTGCGCTCGCGGCGGCGGCGGCGGCGTGGCCGCGGCTCCGGGCGCGCCTCGACGGGGCGGCCATGGACGCGCCGCGGCCCTTCCGCCCGCCCCGGCCCGGGCCCGGGCCCGGGCCTGGGCCTTCCGTGCCCATGGCCAGGGGGCTCCGCGGCCTCGCCGCCTTCTCCCCTCGCCTGCCCTCGCCCGGCCCCGCCCAGCCCCGAGCCGCGGCCTCGCCGTTCCCCGCGCTGTTCCGCGGGCTGGGCCTGGATGAGCGGCCTCTGGAGCGGCCCCTCGGTAGGTGCCGGTGGTGCGGGGGTGCAGGTGCCCGGCGGGCCCCGCTCCGCCGCTCACGGTGGCCCTGCTCCCGCAGGCCGGGGCGGCGCAGGCGATGCGAAGGCTGCGGCTCCGCCCGGCCCGGTGCAGCGGCTGAAGGAGGAGGAGGAGAAGGACAAGGGGGCAGCGCTGGCGGCGCTCCCCACGCGTGGGCAGTGAGTTCCCCACAGCCCTGAACCCCCAGACCCTCAGTGCCCACCCTCCTCTGGGCCCTCCTGTCCCCCTCCATCTTTCCCAGTCCCCTCCATCTTTCCCTGTCCCCTCAATCTTTCCTGTTCCTCCTGTCCCCTTCTTTGTTCTGCCCCCATTCCTTCTCCCCCTCCATCCCCTCTGTCTCCCCCTGACCCGTACATCCGCCCTATTCCCTTATTCTCTCTGTTTTCCCCATCTCCCCCGTCCCTCCCATCCCTTTATCCCAAAACTCGGCTGTTTCGAGCCCCCAGGCTGCTGTGGGGCAGGAAGAGTAGGGGGATTTCGGGGGGTCGGGCTCGTCGCTGGGGGTTTGCAGCCAGGCCACCCCCAGTGTGTCCCCAGGGTGTGCCAGGGCTCACCGCAGCCCCCCCTGGGGACGCAGGATCCTGTGGAAAGGCAGAGGGGACGCGCTGCCCACCCCGCCTGGACGAGCCGTGCCCGCCCCGTGCCCACCCAGCCCCCAGCCCTGCCCGACGCCCGTGCCCTCCCCGGACACCCCCCCAGCTGCTGCCAGGCCGTAAGTGGCGTCCCCAGCCGCCCGTTTTGGGGTGCAGGTGCTGCTGGGTCGCTGCTGACCCCCTGTCCCTCGCAGGGCCCAGGGGACGAAGGGGGTGGCCAAGGGAGCCACCATCCCCATGGGGCTGAACTTTGTGAAGATTCACTGCCAGAACGAAGCTGTCTACCAGTACCACGTGACCTTCAGGTGATAATGGGGGGCTGGGGTCCCCCACAGCCCCTCGAGGGTCCCCCACAGCCCCTCGAGGTTGGGGTGTCCCCAGGCAGAGCCCTCTGTGTCCCTCCTGCTGTCCAAGCTGCCATGACTTGGAGCAGCCCCAGCACAACAAAGGGTTTTGGCCTTCAGGGGGGATTTTTGGGGGTCTGAGTGAGGTCTGGGGGGGCAGAGGAGGGAGAAAAGGCCCTGTGTGCCCCCAGCCCCGAGGTGGAGTGCAAGACTGCCCGCTTTGCCATGCTGAAGGAGCAGCACGCCGTGACCGGGGAAGTGATGGCCTTTGACGGCTCCATCCTCTTCCTGCCCATCCAGATCCCCAAGGTAAGGGGTAGGGGGGTCTCCCCCAGTTTGGGGTACGGGGGTGCCCCTGTTTTGGGTGGGAGAACCCCCTCTGGCCCTGCCAAAGGTCAGCCTGAAGGCTCAGAGGAGCAGCAGCAGGGAGGAGATCCTCATCAACATCCAGATGACCAAAATCCTGGAGCCCAGCTCGGATCTCTGCATCCCCTTTTACAACGTGGTGTTCCGCAGGTGAGAGACCAGAGAGACCCTCCCTGAGCTCAGGGAGGAGAGCCCCTTCCTCCTCTCCCCTGTCAGTCCTCATCCAGCCCTGCTTTTCCTGCTTTTCCTTCTTTTCCTTCCTTAGGGTGATGAAAATCTTAAACATGAGCCTGGTTGGGAGACATTTCTTTGAGCCTGCCCTGGCCACCACCTTACAGAAATACAGGTGGGTGCTGGCACCTTCCTTCCCACAGAGTGATCCCTGTTTCCCTGGAAACTGGGAAATGTTCCCAGGTCAGCCTGACTTTGGCTGTTCTGAGGAGTTGGGAGCTGGGGAATGAATCCGTGGGTTTTGAGGGGTTCCTTGGCTGCTCTGGGCTAAGCCAGGCCTGTTTCCCTCCGGGCACAGCCTCCACATCTGGCCGGGATACGCCGTCAGCATCCGCAGGAAGGACGGGGGGCTCTTCCTCATGGTGGACGCCATCCACAAGATCATCCGCAGCGAGTCCGTGCTGAGCATGATGTGAGAGCAGCAACAAAACCCCACAAGCTCCGGGGACAGAGCTACTGTACAAGGTGTTTTAATTTTGATATAGCACAGGAGGGGAGCATTCTGTGCCTCTCCTGTTTTCCCAGGCAAACCATCCACTCCCAGAGCCAGAGGACGTTCCAGGACGAGTGCACCAAGCAGCTGGTGGGGAGCGTGGTCATGACTCGCTACAACAACCGCACCTACCGCGTGGATGACATCGACTGGGACAAGACCCCCAAGGACACGTTCACCCTGGCCAGCGGGCAGGAGATCACCTTTGTGGAGTACTACAGGTGAGGAGCAGCTGCTGGATCACCCCTGGGAATGGGCAGGGGCTGATCCGAGGTGGGGCAGTGGGAGCAGGGAGGTTTCGCTGCCCACGATGGGGGTTTGGGTTTCCATTCCAAACCGAAATTCCAGGCGTGTGTGACGATGCTGTTTTTCAGCAAGACCCACGGGATCACCATCAGGGAACTGGACCAGCCCCTGCTTGTTCACAAGCCCAGGGAGAAACAGACACCAGATGGGAGGGTGAGGCAGGCACAGAGATTCACGGGCTGCTCTGGGCTCCTGCAGCCCAGAGTGATCCAAGGGCTGCTCTGGGCTCCTGCAGCCCAGAGAGATCCATGGGCTGCTCTGAGCTCCTCCAGCCCCTGGGGAGAGCAGGAATTCCCAGCCCCTGGAATGCTGACAGTGCCTGTCCCTCCCTGCAGCGCCAGCTGCAGATGGTGCTGCTCGTGCCAGAGCTCACCTTCCTCACCGGCCTCTCCGACCTCCGCAAGAACAGTCGCATGCTGAAGGTCAGAGCTTGTCTTGTGTCCTGCTCCCCAGCTTTGCCCAGGGTTTGGGGAGAGCCCTGCCCTGCTCCCAGCTTTGCCCAGGGTTTGGGGGGAGCCCTGCCCTGCTCCCAGCTTTGCCCAGGGTTTGTGGGGAGCCCTGCCCTGCTCCCAGCTTTGCCCAGGGTTTGTGGGGAGCCCTCCCTCACCTCTGGGTGTTGCTGGTGCAGGAGGTGATGTGGGAGATGATCCAGAGTCCCCAGCAGCACTACCAGCGCCTCACCGGCCTCCTGCGCCGCATCCGCGACACCCCGGACGCTTCCCAGGAGCTGCAGCGCTGGGGGCTGGTCCTGGACACTGATATCTACAGGGTAAGGGCTCTGGGGCTCCTGGCCTTCCCCTGGCCCCCAGGCAGAGGAGGCAGCTCCGGACATTCCCGCTCTGCCCAGACCCAGGGTCACATCCTGCCCGTGGAGCGCATCAACCTCCGGCACCGCTCCTTCCTTCCCGCCGAGGAGCTGGGCTGGCACCGCGAGGTGACGAAGGAGGTGCCCATCGCCGTGGTGAGCAGAGCCTGCCCTGCTGGGGACAGCTGGGCTGGGTTTTCCTGAGCGCTGGCGTTCTGCCTGAGCCCCTTCCAGCACAAACCCTTCCCTTGTTTGTGTTGGATTTGCGCTCCAGCCTGTTTTTCCGAAGGAGCTGGAGGTATGTGGCTGTGGTGTCTGCTTTCCCACCTCATCCCAGGGTGGAGGGAGCTTTTCACATGCAGGAATTGGCTGGAATTCAGTCCAGATTTCTCTTGGGCCACTTTCCCTTTTCCAGATTCCCCTCAGTGCTCCAGATTTCTCTTGGGCCACTTTCCCTTTTCCAGATTCCCCTCAGTGCTCCAGATTTCTCTTGGGTCACTTTCCCTTTCCCAAATTCCCCTCTGTGCTGCAGGTTCCTCTTGGCCCAAATTCCCTCTCTGAAATTCCCCTCTGTCCTCCAGATTTCTCTTGGGTCACTTTCCCTTTCCCAAATTCCCCTCTGTGCTGCAGGTTCCTCTTGGCCCAGATTCCCTCTCCCAAATTCCCCTCTGTGCTCCAGATTTCTCTTGGGCCACTTTCCCAAATTCCCCTCTGTGCTCCAGGTTCCTCTAGGCCCACTTTCCCAAATTCCCCTCTGTGCTGCAGGTTCCTCTTGGCCCAAATTCCCTCTCCCAAACTCCCTGCTGTGCTCCAGGTTCCTCTAGGCCCAGTTTTCCTCTCCCAAATTCCCCTCTGTGCTTGGTAGGTTTCTCCTCTCCCAAACAGGAACATGCTGCATGGATTGGATTGCAGAAACACCCCCAACCCACGGCCTGTGCTGGCTTTTCTCCCAGATCTCCATCAATTCCTGGCTCCTGATCTATCCCAAGAGGCTGCAGCAGCTGGCCAAGGACCTGCTGGCATCCATGAAGAGCAGCTGTGGGGCCATGGGGATGCAGGTGGGACAGCCCTCGGTGCAGGAGCTGCGCGATGATCGCATCGAGACCTACGTGAGGGCCATCCAGAGCTCCTTGGGGAGCCAGGTGAGGAGCAGGGACAGCCCTGGGGGATCACTGGGAGAGTGGGATGGGAGCCTAGAGCATCCAGAGCTCCTGGGAAAGCCAGGTGAGGAGTGGGGACATCCCTGGGGCATCTTTGGGAGGGTGGGATGGGAGCCCAGACCATCCAGAACTCCTTGGGAAGCCAGGTGAGGAGCAGGGAGATCTTTGGGGAGGTGGGATGGGAGCCTAGAGCATCCAGAGCTCTTTGGGAAGCCACAAGGAGCAGGGACAGCCCTGTGGGATCTTTTGGGAGGATGGGATGGGAGCTTTGACCATCCAGAGCTCCTTGGGAAGCCACAAGGAGCAGGGACATCCCTGGGGATCTTTGGGAAGCACTGGAGGAGCTCAGCCTGCAGAAGAAGAGGCTCAAGGGGACCTTATTTTTCCCTAAAAAGCCATGGCAGGAGTGTGAAGTCAGGTGAGGTTGGGAACAAAGGACAGGATGAGAGGGAACAGCCTCAAGCTGTGCCAGGGGAGGCTCAGGTTGGACGCCAGGAGGAATTTTTTCGTGGAAAGGGGGGTTAAATACAGGAAAGGTGATTAAATTTCCTTTCATGGAAAGAATTGATAAATCCAGGAATGGATTTAACCCAGGGAGGCAGTGGAGTCCCCATCCCTGGAGGTGTGGATGTGGCCCTTGGGGACGTGGGTTACTGGTGACCTCGGGTTTGGCTCAGTGATCCAGGAGGGCTTTTCCAACCTGAACAATTCCATGATTCCCCTCAGGACAAGGTGCAGCTGCTCCTGTGCATCATTCCTGGTGGCCGGGACGACGTCTACGGGGCCATCAAGAAGCTTTGCTGTGTGCAGAGCCCTGTGCCCTCCCAGGTGGGCTGGGACCCCCATCCCTGGCAATCCCTGGCTGTCTCCAGCCTCACTTTTCCCTGAGTTTTCTCTCTTCACAGGTCATCAATGCCCAGTCCCTCATGGGCCATCCTGGCAAGATCAGGAGCGTGGTGCAGAAAGTTCTGCTGCAGATCAACTGCAAGCTGGGCGGGCAGCTCTGGGGGGTTGATATCCCACTGGTAAGGCAGGAACGCCCTGGCAAGAGGCCTGGCGTGAGCCTGGAAGCTCTGGAGGGGTTGGGTTGTTGTGGAGGAGTTGGATTCTTGTTGGATTCTTTGGATTATTGTGGATTAGTTGGATTATTGTTGGATTATTGTGGGCACGGGTTGGATGAACCAGCTGGAGAATTGGGGTTGACTTCTCTTGGGTGCTCATGAGTCCCTTGAAGCTGGAGGGATCCAAGCTTGGAGACTTATCCCTAAATCCCACCTGGCTGTTTTTCCGCCTTCCAGAAGCAGTTGAGGGTTGTTGGCATGGATATTATCCCTAAATCCCACCTGCCTTTTGTTGGCATGGACATTGCCCCTAAATCCCACCTGGCCCGTACCCTCCATGATCCCTAAATCCCACCTCTGTTCCTACCTCCAGAAGAAGCTGAGTGTTGTGGGGATGGACATTCTCCCTAAATCCCACCTCTTTTCCCCTTGCCAGAAACAGCTCAGACTTTTGGGCATGGCCATTATCCCTGAATCCCACCTCTTTTCCTGTCTCCAGAAACAGCTGGTGGTTGCTGGCATGAACATTGTCCCTAGATCCCACCTGCCTTTCCCTGCTCCATTATCCCTAAATCCCACCTCTCCTCCCCCCTCCAGAAGCAGCTGATGATTGTGGGCATGGCCATTATCCCTAAATCCCATCTTCTGCCCTCTCTAGAAGCAGCTGATGGTCATGGGCATGGACATTGTCCCTAAATCTCACCTGCCTTTCCCTGCTCCATTATCCCTAAATCCCACCTGCCTTTCCCTGCTCCATTATCCCTAAATCCCACCTGCCTTTCCCTGCTCCATTATCCCTAAATCCCACCTTTCCTCCCCTCTCCAGAAGCAGCTGATGGTTGTGGCCATGGCCATTATCCCTAAATCCCGCCTCTGTTCCCCTCTCCAGAAGCAGCTCATGGTGGTGGGCATGGACATCCACCACAGCAGGAGCCAGGGGATGCGCTCTGTCATCGGCTTCGTGGCCAGCATGAACCAGTACGTGGCTCCCTGGGAATGGGGGGAGGTTTTCCTGCCCTGCCCTGGCAATTTTGGGATGTCCAACCCCAAATTCCCCTCTCCTTGCCTGGGAAGGGGCTGAGGGTGCTGCTCTCCCCGAGCTGCTGTGCTCAGCCACGTCTCCCCCAGTGCTGGGCTGGGAATGCTGAGCCAGGGCTGGTTTGGGGTTGCACAAGAGCTCAGTGGACTTTGCCTGGTGCTGAGGGGGCTCCTCCAGGCTGCTCATTCCCCTTCCATCCCCAGCATCCTCACCAAGTGGTACTCCAGGGTGGTTTTCCAGATGCCCCACCAGGAAATCGCCGACAGCCTCCGGCTCTGCCTCTCCCAAGCCCTCAAGCGCTTCTATGAGGTGAGGCTGCCCAAAACCGCCCTCCTGTGGCTCCACATTCCCCCAAAACCAAGGGAAAACCTCCCAAACTTCCAGCCTGGAGACGTGCAGGGGAGCAAACCTCCCTGGCAGCCTTTGGACTGGATGTGGAGCTGGGACAGCTCGTCCTTATCTGGGGACGTGCCTTGGGATCCGTTTGCTCAGGGGGAAGTGCCACGTTACAGCTCCCAGGGGCTGTCCCTTGTCCCCAGCGTGAGAAAAGCAGCCCGGGACAGGGCAAGGGCCAGGGAAAATCCCTGCTCCTGGCATTTTCCCAGAGAAACCTCATCCCTGCAAGTGTCCAAGGTCTCCTTGGAGCAACCTTGGATAGTGGAAGGTTCCCTGCCCATGGCAGGGTGGGATGGGATTTAAGGTCCCTTCCAGCCTAAACCATTCCAGGATTCTTTGAATTTATTTCCCCATCCCTCTGTGGATGCTGCAGGAGCAGCCCTGGACACTGGGAATGTGCTGGGCAGGAGGGCCTGGAAGGACAGGGAATGGCTTCCCACAGCCAAAGGGCAGAGGGTGGGAGATGGGGAAGGAATTCCTGGCTGGGATGGAATTCCCAGAGCAGCTGTGGCTGCCCCATCCCTGGAAATGTCCAAGGCCAGCCTGGAGCAACCTGGGATGGTGGAAGGTTCCCTGGGATGGCAGGGGTGGCACTGGATGGGCTTTAAGGTCCCTTCCAGCCCAAACCATTCCAGGATTCTTTGAATTTATTTCCCTTTCTCACTGTGGATGTTTCAGGAACAGCCCTGGACACTGGGAATGTGCTGGGCAGGAGGGCCTGGAGGGACAGGGATGGATGGGAGATGGGGAAGCAATTCCTGGCTGGGATGGAATTCCCAGAGCAGCTGTGGCTGCCCCTGGATCCCTGGGAGTGTCCAAGGCCAGATTGGAGCACCCTGGGATAGTGGGAGGTGTCCTGCCCATGGCAGGAGGTGGAATGAGATGATTTCAAGGCTCCTTCCCCCCCAAATCAGTCTGGAATTCTGCAATAATTCAAACACATCCCTCCCCAAACCCACCCCGAGCTGCATTTCTGTGGGGACTCATTGAATTCCCAGTTCCATCTGAACACCCAGACTTCTCCTGACCAGGGAATATTTCCCCACCTCCCTCAGCTAATCCTGTGCATGGCAGGGAGGTAAAAAGGAGCTGATTTTGCTCATTTTCCCCCCCAGCTGAACCACTTCCTGCCCATGAAGATCGTGGTGTACCGGGATGGGGTGTCTGACCCCCAGCTGGACACTGTGCTCAAGTACGAGGTGCCCCAGCTCCAGAAGAGCTTCCACACCTTCCAAAATTACCAGCCCAGCCTCGTGGTCGTGGTGGTGCAGAAGCAGCTGAGCACAAACTTCTACTGCCTGACAGGAGAGGAGTTTGTGTCCCCTCCCCTGGGCACCGTCATCGACCACGGCATCACCAGCTCAGGCCGGTGAGAGGCAGAGCTGGGGCTGGGGGAGCTGGGGTGGGGTGAAAAACACCCTGGGGAGGGATAAAAAACACCCCCAGGGGGAAAAATTAACCTGGGTGTAAAAAAACCGGAGGTGAAAATGCCCCAGAGTGGAAAAAAATCCACCCTCGGTGTGAAAAAATGGCTGTAAAAGCACCCCAAGGTGCAAAGAAAAATGGTTGTAAAAATAACCCAGGGTGCAAAAAAAAACCTCAGAGTGCAAAAAAATTCCCAGGGTGACAAACTGTAAAAATAGCCCAAGGTGTTGGGAAAAATCCAGCCCAAGGTCTAAAAAATGGTGTGTAAAAGCCCCCCAGTTTGCAAGAAAATGGTTGGAAAAATACCATAAGGTATTTGATCATTTATTGCTTTTACAAAATAAGGCACTCTGGAGTATAAAAACATCTTGAGCGCAAAAAAATGGTTATAAATGGTTAAAACTTTTTATTTTGCACCCCAGGGTGCATAAAAAAAATAACCAGAGTGAAAGAAAAATGGTGGCAAAAATACCCCAGGGTGCAAAAAAATCCCTGTGGAGTGCAAAAATTAAACCCTTGTGGTTCAAAACCACCATTCTGAGGTGTAAAAAAAGCTCAGTCTGGCCTTCAGAGCACCCTGAGGTGCAAAAATGTTCATTTTTTGGGGTGGAAAATAATGAGGATTGGGGTTTGTTTTGCCCTTGCAGGGAGGATTTCTTCCTGCTGGCCCATCACTGCCGGCAGGGCTGCAGCGTTCCCACGCGCTACATCTGCATGTGGAACACGGCCAACCTCAGCTCCGAGCACCTCCAGAGGTAAGGGGGGCCCTGGCACCCCAAAATCCTACCTGGGGAGTGGGGGAGACCCTTACAATCATCCAGGAGGAATGCAGGAGTTCCTGAGATCCTGCAGCACCCCAAAAATATTGCAGGGGGAAGGGGAGAGACCCTTAAAATCATCCAGAGGAAATGCAGGAGTCACTGGGTTCCTGAAATCCTGCAGCACCCCAAAAATACTGCAGAGGGAAGGAGAGGGACCCTCAAAATCATCCAGGGGAAAGGGCAGGAGTTCTACAGCCCCCCAAAATCCTCCAGAGGGAAGGGGAGAGACCCTCAAAATCATCCAGGGGAAATGCAGGAGTCACTGGGTTCCTGAGATCCTGCAGCACCCCAAAATCCTCCAGAGGGAAGGGGAAGCACCCTCAAAATCATCCAGGGGAAAGGGCAGGAGTTCTA
>JAWMQZ010000082.1:3151316-3162581 GCA_035584835.1 Tangara arthus
CCAGGGGAAAGGGCAGGAGTTCTACAGCCCCCCAAAATCCTCCAGAGGGAAGGGGAGGGACCCTCAAAATCATCCAGGGGAAAGGGCAGGAGTTCTACAGCCCCCCAAAATCCTCCAGAGGGAAGGGGAGGGACCCTCAAAATCATCCAGAGGAAATGCAGGAGTCACTGGGTTCCTGAGATCCTACAGCACCCCAAAATCCTCAAGAGGGAGTGGGAGAGACCCTCAAAATCATCCAGTGGAAATGCAGAAATCCCAGAGTTCCTGAGGTCCTACAGCACCCCAAAATACTGCAGAGGGAAGGGGAGAGACCCTCAAAATCATCCAGGGGAAATGCAGGAGTCACTGGGTTCCTGAGGTCCTGCAGCACCCCAAAATCCTCAAGAGGGAGTGGGAGAGACCCTCAAAATCTTCCAGGGGAAAGGGCAGAAGTTCTATACCCCCCAAAATCCTCCAGAGGGAAGGGGAGAGACCCTCAAAATCATCCAGGGAAAAGGTCAGGAGTCCCAGAGTTCCTGAGATCCTGCAGCACCCCAAAATCCTCTCTGGGGAGTGGGAGAGACCCCCAAAATCCTCTCTGGGGAGTGGGAGAGACCCTCAAAATCATCCAGGGGAAATGCAGAAATCCCAGAGTTCCTGAGATCCTGCAGCACCCCAAAGTCCTCTCTGGGAAGTGGGAGAGACCCCCAAAATCCTCTCAGGGGAGTGAGGGAGACCCTCAAAATCATTCAGGGGAAAGGGCAGGAGTTCTATAGCCCCCCAAAATCCTCCAGAGGAAAGGGGAGAGACCCTTAAAATCATCCAGGGAAAAGGGCAGAAGTGCCAGAGCCACCCCAGTATCCTACAGCCCCCCAAAATCTTCCAGGGGAAAGGGCAGGAGTTCCAGAGCCCTCCAATATCCCACAGTCCCCCAAAATCCTCCCTGGAGTAGGGGAGGGATCCTTAAAATCATCCAGGGGAAATGCAGAAATCCCAGGGTTCCTGAGATCCTGCAGCGCCCCAAAATCCTCTCTGGGAAGTGGGAGAGACCCCCAAAATCCTCTCTGGGGAGTGAGGGAGACCCTTAAAATCACCCAGGGGAAAGGGCAGGAGTCCCAGAGCCACCCCAGTATCCTACAGCCCCCCAGAATCCTCCCTTGGGAGTGGGAGGGACCCTCCAAATCCCATTTCTCCCTGTCCCAAGGACAGGGACAGCTGGGAGCAGGTTCCAGGAGGAATCCATCCCCATTCCCAGGAATCCCAAATCCCATTTCTGGGACAGGTGGGAGCAGGTTCTGGGAGGGATCTGAACTTGAATCCATCCCCATTCCCAGGAATCCCAATTCCCTCCCTGTCCCAAGGACAAGGGACAGCTGGGAGCAGGTTCTGGGAGGAATCCATCCCTTTCCTGGAAATCCCATTTCTGGGACAGCTGAGAGCAGGTTCCGGGAGGGATCTGGACCTGGCTCCATCCCTTTTCCAGGAATCCCAAATCCCAATTCCCTCCCTGTCCCCAGGTTGACCTTCAAGCTGTGTCACCTGTACTGGAACTGGCCGGGCACCGTCCGTGTCCCTGCCCCCTGCAAGTACGCCCACAAGTTGGCATTCCTGGTGGGCCAGGTCCTGCACCACGAGCCCAGCGCCCACCTCTGCGAGCAGCTCTTCTTCCTTTAACCTGCCAGGACCCAGGAATCCGGGATTGCACCGGGAAATCCGGGATTGCACCAGGAAAAATGGGATTGCACCTGCAATTCCTGCTGCTGTTTGCTCCCCCTGCCAAGGGGGATCTTCCTCAATTCCCTGTTCTGGTGTTAATTTATTCTTTGTTTGTTGCAGCAGCATCTCAGGGCTGTGGGGTTTTATTTTGGGAATTATCTCCATGAGGATGACCCCAAAGGAATATCCTGCTGCTTTCCAGCCCTCCCAGTAAAGGGGGTTGAGTTAATGAGCCCAAAAAGTGCTGCTGCTCCCACAGCTCCTCCCTATACAGGTGCTGGATGTAAATCCCAAAGATTTCGGGGTTTTTTTCCCCCCCCAGTTTCTTGCATTTCCACTCAGGTTTAAAGTTTGGTTTGGTTTTTTTTTTCCTGGGCTTTTCCAAGCTGCTGTTGAACAAACCAAAGCTCCAGTTTGGCCGGTTCTCCCGTCCTTGAGGAGTCACTGGTTTTCCAAGGAGAATTCTTTGTGGATTCAGGTCGTTACCCCAGGGAAAGGTTGGAGTTTTCACCTATTTTAGGTGCTTTTTTTGAAGTTGGAATCCCCTCTTTTTTCTCTTCCCTGTAACAAGTTTTTTGGTTCTTTCCAATAAAATCGTCGCTGGCAGCTGCTCCCTTGTGGATTTTGGGGATGGGGGTGGCAGCCACATCCTGCTCCTCATTTTTGGGGGATCCCAGGATGGAGCAGGGACACTCGGGGGGGGTCACAGCGGCGGTGCCACCAGGGCTGTCACCTTGTGCCCCGGGTTAATCATTGATCCCTGTTTATTTGCCAATCCCGGTGGACTTTGGCAGCGTGGCCCAGCCTGGGGTGGGATTTAGGAACAAATCTTGGCCCTTGGGGTGCCGGGCTGGGGTTTTGGGGGTCCCCCAGCTCTGACCCCATCCAGCAGCATTTTCTATCCCAGCTCTGCCTTTTCCTTGTCCCTGCCAGCTCCTTGGCACAGGGAGAGGAGCCAGGGTGGCTCTGCCTGCCAGGATTTGTTCCCCTTGAGCTTTTCCAGGGGGTCCTTGGGGTCCCCCAGCCCCACCCCAGGGGATGTTTGGTGCTGTGACCCCTCGGGAAGGGCTTGAGGGAGTTCCCAAGGGGATGTTTGGAGGGTCCTGGGGGTGCCCTGTGCCCCTAAAGGGTGTTTGAGGTGCCCCCAGGGGAGTCTTGGGGAATCTGTGGGGTCTCTTGGGGTCTTGGTGCCCTCAGGGTGGGTGTCCAGTGGGTTCCATGGGGTCCCAGTACCCCCAGATGGGTTTTTTGGGGGTCCCAGTGCTCCTGGGGTGTGTTTGGGGGTCCCGGTGCCCCAGCATGGGTGTTTTGGGGTGATGCCAGGGGATGTTTTGGGGCAGTCTGGGGTGTCCCAGGTGGGATTTTTGGGGTCTCGGTGCTCCTGGGGTGTGTTTGGGGCTCTTTGGGGGTCCCAGTGCCGCAGAGAGGGGGGTGGGAGCAGCTTGGGGATCTCTGGTGGGATTTTTGGGGAGTCCCGGGTGGGGTTTTTGGGGGGTTCTGGGTGGGATTTTTTGGAGAGTCCCAGACTGGGCTTTGGGGGTTCCCAGGTGGGATTTTTTAGGGGGTCGTGGGTGGGATTTTGGGGGTTCCCAGGTGGGATTTTTTAAGGAGTCCCAGATGGGGTTTTGGGGTTCTCGATTTGCATTTTTTTTAGGGGGTCCTGGGTGGGATTTATGAGGGTTTCTGTGTGAGATTTTTAGGGGTTCCCAGGTGGGATTTTTTAGGGGGTTCTGGGTGAAAATTTTGGGGGTCCTGGGTGAGATTTTTTGGGGTGTCCTGGGTGGAATTTTTGGGGTCCTGGGTGGGATTTTTGGAGGTTCCTGGGTAGGATTTTTGGGGGTTCCTGGGTAGGATTTTTGGGGTCCCGGGTGAGATTTTTGGTGTCCTGGATGGGATTTTTGGGGGTCCTGAGTGGGATTTTTGGTGTCCCGGGTGAGATTTTTGGGTTCCCGGTTGAGATTTTTGGGGCTTCCCGGGTGACATTTTTGTGGTCCGGGATGAGGTTTTTGGGGGTTCCCGGGTAGGATTTTTGGGGTCCCGTGTGGGATTTTTGGGGGGTCCCGGGTGAGGTTTTTGGGAGTCCCGGGTGAGGTTTTTGGGGGTCCCGGGTAGGATTTTTGGTGTCCTGGGTGGGATTTTTGGGTTCCCGGGTGAGGTTTTTGGGGTTCCCGGGTGAGGTTCTTGGGGGTCCCGCGTGGGATTTTTGGGTATCCGGGTGAGGTTTTTGGGGTTCCCGGGTGAGGTTTTTGGGGTTCTGGGTGAGATTTTTGGGGGTCCCGGCGCGGCGCCGCTGACGGAGTGAGGCCTGAGGCGGAGGGGCGTGGCCGGGGGCGGTGGCAGCCAATGGGAGCGCTCCCCGTGCCGGCTGCCGCGCGTGCGCGCTGCGCGGCCCCGAGCGGCGGCGGCGGGAGCGGGAGCGGAGGTAGGACCGGGATGGACCGGGACGGACCGGGACAGGAACGGGACAGGCACGGCAGTCCTGCCATGCGACGGGGAACAGGCTGCGGGGATGGGCCCCGCGGGGAGGGAGGCAGCGGAGCGGGGGGAGCGGGCTGGGGCCGGCCCCGAGCCCCGGATGGGGATGGGGGATGCAGGGAGGGATGAAGGATGCATGGAGCGGCTGTTTAGGGTTTGGGGCCGGTCCTTGGGGCAGCCATGGGAGCTCGTTTTGGACAGGCCGTGGGGTCTGAGGCAGGGGGAGGGTGCAGGTGGAGGTGGGCTTGGAGGTGCGGGACCCTGTTGTGGGGTGCAGGACTCAGTTTTGGGGTGCAGGGCCCAGTTATGGGGTCTGGCACCACCAGTGGAGGCTCTGGGACCATGCAGCGGCGGTGGGATGGGGACAGGAGTGGGATGGGGCAGGGAGCGGGCGGCAACAGCAGCTCCGGCCCGGGGGGCACTGGGCAGGACTGGGGGGTCCCTGTGGGGTGCGATGCACGGGGGATCTCCCGGTTCCGCTGCCCATCTGCCCGCCCCGGGCTGGGATCACGGGCAAGGAAAGGACAGGAGGCTCCAGGGCAGCCCAGGGTGTCGGTGACCCAGGAACGGGTCCGCTGCCAGCCCCGGGACAGCCGCAGGGTACGGAAAACCTCCGGCTCCCGGAGCCCTCCGTGCCGCAGGACACGTGGAGCGCGATTGCCCCGGGAGGCCCCGCGGGCTCCGAGCGCCGACAGGAGCGGGACGGCTCCGGGGCTGGAATTCGGGGTCCCGCTGGCCCTGTCCCCCCGCTGTTTGCGGCAATCCCCGCGCGGGATTTCGGGGCTGACGTCGCCGGGGTCATGCTCGGCCGTGCCAGCGGTTCCCATTCCCGGCGTCACCTTCGGGGATGTGCGGATTGCGGCCGGGACCGCTGATCTCCGGGAGGCGCAGCCCAGGGAGATGGGATGGGAAGGGTTTGCCCGGCCTCGGGAGCTGCGTGCTGCTGTCGTGGCATCGCTCCCGGACACATCCCTCCCGGGCAGCCGTCCCTCGGCGTGGCAGCGCTCTGTCCGTGCCCCAGCCCGATAAAGTAGGTCAGGCGCTGGCTCCGGGCTCCCGGAGCGCATCCCGGTGCGAGAACGCCCTTGAAGGTAGCGGGCAGGAGGCCGGGGGGCTCCGGGGGGGTCGCAGCTGGCGGTGGGGATGGCGAGGCTCGCTGTTCTTTGGTGTTTGTCCCGGGATGCTGGGCTGGGTGTGCTCGGCACCCTCCGGCCGTGCCCTGGGGTTGCAGCAGGTCGGAGCCCCCCGGGATGTGCCTCTTTGGGCCCTTCTCTTCCGCAGGGGCGGCTCCTCCACCTCGTTTTGCCCTAAAACGGAGCGAGCCTGTGCAGCCTGTGCCCGGCTCTGCCCTTCCTGCCTTTCCTTTGGCAGCGGGGGGAAAGTTGAGGTCCGGTTTTCCAGCCTGGATGTATCCGGCTGAGCCCGGCTTTGGGAGAAACCCCCGGGAGGGGTTTTGGCAGCGGGGAGAGCTGCGTGCCTTGGCACTCGCTGTGCTCCATCGGTGTGCAGGGAGCGGGAGGGCTCCCGGTGGCACCGGGGATTTGGGGAGCACCCGGCTGGAAAGGGCAGCCAGCGGGACGTGCGGCCAGCCGGGACAAACCTTTGGCACATTGGGCTGTGTGCCAGCACCTGTGGGAGTCACCGGCAGCCTGGATGTCCCACGGAGCCCACCTGGAAGGGTGGATTGGGATAGGGAGGCAGAGGAAGGGTCTGGGCTCGCTGGGGATGCTGAAGAGGCAGAGGTCCCTCGGGTCCCCCCACCCAACAGGGTGTTTCCAGCAGCAGCACCGCTCTGGATAGGCTCCCTCCCTCGTTTTGGGAGGGGAGGGGTTAAGTCAAAGCATCCGAGCTAAGCCCTGGCAGGAGAAGGCTAAAAGCTCCCAGAGAACAAAGCTCACAGAGTGGTGGTAAGCTGGTAAAACCTGTGGGAATGTGGGAGCCTTCAGGGGCAGTGGGGTCCTGCATGGGGAGCGGGGTCGTGCGGGTTCCCTGCAGCCCCTCGGCGTGGAAATCCTGGCCCCAGGTTATTTTTGGAACAATTGCTTGGCCGGGCCTCAAAAATGCCCTGGTTTTTGGAAGAGACTGGAGCCTGTGAGCTGTCAGCACAGGCCAGGCACTGTGGGGTGTCCAGGGCTGGGTCAGGAGCACCTCCAGGGGGATCAGGAGGTGCACCTGGAGCCCCACATTGGGACTGGGATGGCTGCTGCATTGATGGAGGCAGCAGATTTTTATTTTCTCCTTGCCGATCCTAAATTTGCCGTCCATCTTTCAGGGAAGCTTTCCCAGGAAGGCAGCCTGAGCTCCAGGCTCCTGGGAGCCTCCCAGGGTGGACGTGCAGGTCGTGCCTGGCGTCCCCTCCTCTCCCTGCGCCCCTTCCTTTGCACCCCGGGGCTGTGCCACCCCTCTTTTATCAATTACCGGCACATATGAAAGGGACAGAGAGGGCAAGGATTGATTCTGGGCAAACACTATAAAGGCACCTACAGTTAGAGCGGGGAAGCTCACTCGGTTCATGGTAATTATCCTGGTTAAATTATAACCTCATGAACAGGCCACCTCTGTCCCCGGGCTGCTGTGCTCCTCTGCGCGCTGGCATTGCGGCGTTTGTGTCCCAGCCCCGGTGACACCGAGGGTACCCACGCGTGGCCAGGGCTGGAGGGTGACTCCTCACCCCCCAGAGAGCTGATTAGGGGCTGGCATAGCTGGGATTTGGCACAGCCCTGCCCACTTCCCAACCATCCTGCTCTTCCCAGGGTCCCCGAGGTGCTGCGGAGCTGGAGAGCCCCCAGGAGCCGTGTGCTGGCAGCCCCCCAGGGTGAGTGAGGGGTGGCTTGGGGTGGCTCAGGGTGGAGCAGGAGAGGGTGGTTTTGCATGGAAAGATTGTGGAAAAACGCTGAATCCTCCTCAGGATCCGGGTGCTCGCAGTACCGTTCCCCCTTTCCCTGAGGATAAATCCATCGGTGGGGTGGAGCAGCCGTGGTTGGAGCGCTGGGAATGCCAAAGCCAACAGCAGTGTGGTTTCTCTCCCAGCATCCCAGAGGCACCATGATCCCCAGAGTGGGCCCCCGGAGCTGCTGCCTGCTCCTGCTGCTCTGCCTCCTCCCCTGCCCGCAGGTCCGGGCGGGCAGGGACGGCCCCGGCGTCTCGGCTGCCTCCTTCCTGCAGGATCTGCTCCAGCGCTATGGGGAGAGCCAGACCTTGAGCCTGAAGCAGCTCAAGGCCCTGCTGAACCGCCTGGATGTGGGAGTGGGACACGCCAATGTCTCCCAAACACCTCAGCAGCGCCTGAACCTCTCCCGTGTAAGGAGGGGACCCCCAAAACCTCCCTGTGGGCCCCCAGAATTTCCCTGCAGATTCCTGAAATCTCCCTGTGGAGCTGTGGGGATCTCAAGGCACATTTCTGTCCCTTCCTTCCCCCAGTGCTTCAGCTCTGTGGAGCTTTTTGCCATCCACAACCTGAGCGAGGGCTCCCCTGTGGGGCACAGCGAGTTCAAGGAGTTCTGCCCCACCATCCTGCAGCAGCTGGAGTCAGGGGCGTGCGCCTCCGAAAACCTGGAAAATGAGGAGAATGAGCAGACAGAGGAGAGCAGGCCCAGCTCAGCTGAAGGTAATTGGGGTGCTGGGGGGGGGTGCTACAGGCACTGCCTGGTTCTGGAGCTTGGGGACACAAGGAACAGCCAGTTCCCACTCCTGGGAGTTCCCTCCTCCAGCAGCTGGCAATCCTGACAGAGTTTTCCTCGCTGTGGATGGTGCTGTGGTGTGGTTTTCTGGGATAACCTCTGTGCCTCCGGGATAGCTGGATGAGGAGGGGACTCTGCTGTGGGGTCCCCTGGGTGGGAGGGGGTGACCTGGAGGGACCTGCTGGCCTCCAGCTGCCAGCGGATGCTCAGCCAGCTCCCGCCCATCCTGGTCCCAACACTGCCCAAGGTCTTGGATCAGCGGCCCTGAGCACAGCTTGGCTTCTCCCACGCTGGGGCTGGCTGGGGAAAACCTTTTCCAAGCAACCCCGTGGCTTCATTCCCACCTTCCCTGCACCAACCAGGACGGTTTTGTCGCAGCTGGAGCACCTGGAGCACGGGGAGCAGCCCTGGAGCCTTTCCCACCCGCCCAGGTCCGGGCTCTCCGAGAGCCTCGGTAATGTCTGGCCCTCGTTTCTTCTCGTTCCGCAGTGTGGGGCTTTGGTTTTCTCAGTGTGTCCATGATTAACGTGGCCTCCCTGCTCGGAGTCCTCATCGTGCCGTGTTCCCAGAAGGCCTTTTTCAGCCGGGTGCTGCTGTTTTTCATCGCGCTCTCCATCGGCACGCTGCTCTCTAACGCGCTCTTCCAGCTCATCCCAGAGGTGCGGTAGAACGTCCCTGCCTCTCTCCCGTCTCTGGGGGCAGCTCCTCTCTGCCTCCACCCCGCCGAATCGATCCGACCCCTCGTCACCCGAGGCTCAGGGCTTGGCTCAAGGGGCTGCACAGGGCTTTTCTCACCCCTCTGAGCACCAGGAAACCTTCAGTGTCCTTCATCCCTGCCACGTCTGAGGAGTGGGAATGTGCTGGGAGAAGCTGTTTGCTCCTGCTCTGGGTGTCCAGGAGTTTATCCCTTGGAGGGATGTGCTCAGCCACGCTTGTGGCAGCAGTACTGGCATGAGCCAGAGGGAAAAAAATGTGAACTATCCATGAAAATATGATCAAATATCCATATAAAAGCACAGAGAACAGCCTGGCTTCCTCTGGAATCAGCCAACTTTTACAAATCTTAATTGCCTTTTTTTTTTTTCCCTTATCTGATTTCCCAGCCCAATGTTCCCACAAGGGTTCTGCCTTCCGTGAGGTATCCTGGTGCTCTGATGGGACCGACAGAAATATTGCTAATTAATTGTGTTGTAATTGCGCAGTTCTGGAGTTGAATAAATCCACGCAGATTGGAAACCTTTGGAACGTGGTCCAGGTGCCTCCTCAGAGGATGAGCTGGACTTGGCACATCCAACCTTAAAATTCCAGTGGGTTTTTCCCCCTGGTGTTGCCTGTTTGCTGCTGGGCAGCGAATGCCTCATCCGTGCTGACAGTGGAATGTTTTTCCAAGCTTTTCAGCTCCAGAACTGCAACTTTTATTTGCTGGACATAAAAACCAAGCGCCTCTAATTCCTGATCTGCCAGGAATTGAAATGCCAGAGGTACACTCCAGCCCTGCCAGCACCCAGAGCGCCCCGGCAGGGACTGGCTGCAGGACAGGGCTGGAGCGTACAAGGTGCTGGGGGAACCTGGTGCTCTGTGGCTTGGGAATGGCCCATGGAGCAGAGCTGGGGGCTGGCTGGGACATGGCCTGGCTGCCAAAACTCAGCTGAGATTCCCAAAGCCTCTGAGCGCCGGGTTTGCCCTTTGGAGGTGGTGCCAGATGAACAACAATCACTAACGAATGTCCTCTTCTCTCCCTCCCTCCTCTCTCTGTGCTGTCGCTGTGGATTCCTCCCCTGCCCATCCCCACGTTGATCTCGTCCCTTCCCGTCTCCCATCTCCTGGGGTGGGTTTGGCTCTGCCAGTCTGGGGTTACGGTTTCCTCTGCGTCTCCGTCATCTCCCTGTGCTCGCTGGTGGGAGCCAGCGTGGTGCCCTTCATGAAGAAGACATTTTACAAGCGGCTGCTCCTCTACTTCATAGCTCTGGCGATTGGAACTCTCTACTCCAACGCCCTCTTCCAGCTCATTCCCGAGGTAGGGAGAGGACTGGCGGGTCTGTGCTTTTCTCTCTCTCTCTCTGGGGCTGTTTCTCTCTCTGGGCGCTCGCTGGCTGGAGAAGGGGAAGGCAGCGTCGGAGGGGAGCCCAGAGCGAGGTACAGAGGGCTGGAAGCCCCTCAGAGCTGGAGTTTGGAAGGGAATGGCTCCAGGGAGATCCCTGGTTTGTTTTATTGCCTTTTCTGGCTTTTTCTAGCCCTGGAGGTAGGTCCCAAATCGGTTTTGGCATCCGTGCCCCAGGGCAGGTGCTGGATCCGATGCCTCGGGGCACAGCCGGCTTGGAGGAGGGAGTGAGGGAGATTAAAGGTGCACAAAGGTGTTTCCTGAGCTTGTCCCCAAAGCAGCTGCTCCTCAGAGGGAGCTCAGAGCTGTGTCACCCCTCCAGTGTCACCCCAGGGGCAAAGGCAGATGAAGGACACTGCCAGGGCCTGCTCCTCATCCTCTCCTGGGTCCCCTCCTGCCTGCAGGCGTTTGGATTCAACCCTCAGGAAGATTATTACGTTTCCAAATCTGCTGTGGTGTTCGGGGGCTTCTACCTCTTCTTCTTCACAGAGAAGATCCTGAAGATGCTCCTGAAGCAGAAAGACCAGGTGAGGTGGAGCAGGGGATGGTGGGGTGGGAAACAGTAGGAATTTCAGGATGGTGGGGTGGGAAACAGCAGGGATATTGGGATAGTGGGGTGGGAAACCACAGGGATAACAGGATGGCTGGGTTGGAAAGAGCAGGGATAATGGGATGGTGGGGTGGGAAACAGCAGGAATATTGGGATGGTGGGGTGGGAAACAGCAGGGATATTGAGGTGGCAGGGCGGGAAAGAGCAGGAATTTCGTGGTAGTGGGATAGGAAAGAGCAGGAATATCACTATGGCAGGGTGGGAAAGAGCAGGAATTTCAGGGTAGTGGGGCAGGAAAGAGCAGGAATATCAGCATGGCAGGGTGGGAAAGAGCAGGAATATTGGGATGACTGATAGCCCTGAATCCCCTGATCTCACAGCACCACCACGGGCACAGCCACTATGGCCCCGAGGCTCTGCCCTCCAAGAAGGACCGGGAGGAGGGGGTCACAGAGAAGCTGCAGAACGGGGACCTGGACCACATGATCCCACACATCACCAATGACCTGGAGTGCAAGCCCCCCTCTGGGGATGAGAAGGCTGTGGTGGGCTCCCTTTCTGTCCAGGTGAGCGCCTCATCCCGTGGCATTGTGACCAAATCCCAGCTGTCAGTTAAAACAGTTCTGCAGCCCAAATTCTCTGTGTGTGGTGGGACCTGTGACGGTGTTCACAGGGATCTGAGGATGGGGGAAGAGACAAGGATCTGACTCCATGTTTCAGAAGGCTTGATTTATTATTTTATGATATATATTACATTAAAACTA
>JAWMQZ010000082.1:3169943-3184280 GCA_035584835.1 Tangara arthus
GAGGGCGGTATGGGAGGAGGGGGAGCCTAGTTTAGGGGATATTCCCCAGAAATATGGGGGTATGCCTGGTTTGGGGGGGCCCCCAGGTTAGCGGAGCCCCCCTGGCTGGGGAAACCCGGAGAAAGAGAGGGGGATGCCTGGTTTGGGTGAGGGGAACCTTTAATGGAGGGAGAGCCTGGTTTGGGTGAGGGGAACCTTTAATGGAGGGAGAGCCTGGTTTGGGTGAGGGGAACCTTTAATGGAGGGGGAGCCTGGTTTGAGGGGGGGTCCCCAGGGTGGGGGGGAACCGAGGAAGGGCGAGGGCAGGGTGATTTTGGGGGGGTGATCTGGAGGGGCACCCCCGGTAAAGGAGGGCCCTGGGGGGGCAGGGATGCCTGGGATGGTGAGGAGGGGGTGTTCTGGTGGGTGACCCCCCCTTTAAGGAGGACTCTGGTTTGAGGGGGGGTTATCCCCTGAGTGGGGGGAGGTTGGAAAATCCGGGGCAGAGCGTGGTTTGGGGGGGTCATCCCC
The DNA here is from genome assembly GCA_035584835.1 of Tangara arthus. Taxonomy (NCBI): domain Eukaryota; kingdom Metazoa; phylum Chordata; class Aves; order Passeriformes; family Thraupidae; genus Tangara; species Tangara arthus. The sequence continues at coordinate 3,170,454 of JAWMQZ010000082.1, forward strand.
AAGAGAGAGGGAAGGGGGGGGTCCAGTGGGACAGCCCCCATAAAGGGGAGCCCTGATGGGGGGGTCGGGCTGGGGGGACACCCCCTGTTCAGTCAGAAACCTCTGCAGGGGAGCTGAGGGGCATCTCTGGTTGGTGGAGGGCACCTGCCCTGAGGGGTGAGGGGAGGCATTTTTAACCCCCCCCGGTCCAAGAGGATGCAGCCCTCTCCCTCCATTCTGTGGCATGGGGGCCATGGGCACAGCGGTGACAAGGAGGGGTGACAGCAGGGGGCATCCCTTTTGTGTGTGGGGGGGAATCCCCATCCTGGCCTGGACCTCATCACACCCCCAAGATCCTCACCCCTAGATTGGGGTGCTTTGGGTGGAACTGGGGTTCCCCTGAGGATCTGAGGGAAGGGGGGGATGGGAGCCCTCCCTGCTCTCATCCAGCCAGCCCCCCGTGTCTTTCCTCCCCCAAATCCCTGCTCCGTGTCTGGATGCCCTGCGGCGGGTGCCAGCTGGCCCCCTCTGCGGCCCCGTTATAGTAGGTACTATTTTGGAAAGAGCAGAAGACACCGAAGCAGTTAATGAGGAGAGAAATACGTTAGCGGAGAAACTCCTGGATCGGGAGGAGGAGGAGGAGGCTGGGGGGGATGCACATTTCGCTGCCCTAATTGATCCGGTGCCATCCTCGTCCCCATGCACCGGGAACATCCACTGGGTGCCTCAACTTTCGCCGGGAGGCTCCAAGTTACACAATCACCCCGTTATTAAACCTCCTCCCGCCATGGCTTCCATCATTCCGGGCCGCTGGAAAGCAGCAGATTTCCCAGGAATGGTCGTAATCCCCGGCCATGGAGCTGTACCCACCACGCTGCCATCTCTCCCTTTTCCTCTGGATGTGTCCAAGCGGTTTTTTATTTATTTCTTTATTTATATATTTATTTTTTTTTTCCTTTTTAGCCTTTAGCCTGTCATGTGGCCGATCACATGTTTGATGTTAATAACCTCAAACCCAGGGAAAGGGGATCCGGGTGGCAGCCGAAGCGTGGAGGCCCCTCAGGCTCGGGGAAGCTCCACGGTGGGAGGGTTTTTTTTTTAATGGGAATAATCCCAAAGTGCTCCCAGATTTGGGGGGATCCGGGGTGTTGCTGGGGCCGTGCATGTGGTGTGGTGATTTGTAGGTCTCCAGGCAGCCTGAGTGGCCGGTGCTGTCTGTAAATCTCCTGCTAAATCCCAGGCAGCTGCCTGTGTTTAGGTTGGCCTTGTTCGGGAAAGGTAATGGCAATGCAGCCATTATGATTCAGCTGAGTCGGCCGGATCCAGGCGCTCTCCCTGTTCCTGGGGCCTCCAGATCCCGGGAATCCCTGTCAGGGATCCTGCTGGTCCCTCTCAGGGCTTTGGCAACCCCACAAAAATCCTGCTAATTGCTGTCATTAATCCCTGTCCAGGTGGGGTGGAGGTTCAGGGCCTGCTCGCTCCAAAATCACCCCAAAATCCTCCCCAAATTGCTTCTTATTGCCCCAGTGGCTGTGGAAATTTGGGGAGAAATATCTCCATCTCAGGCCAGGGTTATTGTTTAAAGGTGGTGACATTGTTCGTGGTTATTAATAATTAAAAAGTGAAGATAAAAGCTCATTTTGTTCCGTGGAAAATGCCTGCAATTAAGTAGGATGTGGAATTTTAACTATGTTTAACCTATATATTTACATCTCTTGGGCCCTGCAGAAGGCCTGAACTGTAATTACATTTAGTCAGAGGAAATACAGTTTTGGGCTAAAATTTGTACTGGGAGAGCTTCATTATTAAAATCACAAATTTTGGGGTGTGTCAAGAATGGATTTTTATTAAAATCTTGAATTTTGGGCTAGGCCATGAATTGCTTTTTATAAAATCTCCCATTTTTGAGTGCTTCAGGAAACTTTTTTAATTAAAATCTTGGCTTTTAGGGTAGGTCAGGAATGACTCCTTTTTAAATCTCATTTTGGGATTTGTCAGAAGTTCCTTTTTATTAATATCTCAAATTTCAAGGCAAGAATTGCTCTTTGTAGCACAGTTTTAGCAGGAAGCTGATGGTGATGGAGACTATTAATGTCCAAATTTTGGTCTCCAAAGAGCACTTGGGAAGGTTCTGCTGGAAATCTGAGGGATTAGGGAGTCTGGTTGTCTGCATTAGCCCAAAATTGGACTTGTATTACCTGGTGGATCCATGAGATTGATGGATCCACATCCTACAAAATCCACATTTTTCAGGCAGGTGGGAATGGTGCTGCTGCAGTGGATGGAGCTCAGGGTGATTAAAAGAAACCTGCAGAGCTTTTTTGGTCATATTTGGTTGAATTTTGCGGTCATTTTTTGGTTGAATTTTGTGCACCTGCTCTATTCTTCCTTCCAGAAGGTGTAAAATCCTCTGGGAAGCAGAGCTGTGTCCAGTTGCATCCATGACAAATCCTTTAAAAACCTCAGATATTGGTATTTAGACACCAGAGCAAATAATCCACTGGGATTTTTCTCTATCTATGTGTGATTATTATTATTATTTTGTGTATCATGGACAAAATGTTGGGAAGCTGCTGGGTTGGGAGCAGCCAGGATCCAGTGCCCTCTTTTTGGAGCTGATGTTGGAAGTCAGAGACATCCCTAATTCCTGGCTGGGATTCCTGAAGTGGTTTCCTGCTTTTCAGAGAGGGGGTGAATCCCAGGAATTGTGGTGTAAAGCTGAGGCTGGTGCTGTAGCCAAAGGTGTCCTGGAATTGAGTGGGTTTTCCCAATCTGTGCTTTGCTGTCCTTTCTTAAAGACTTTCAGGCACCTTTCTCCATGTCCAATCTGTTTTTTTTTTCCCAAATGGAAGACATTGAAGGTGTGTGTGTGGGAATTTTAAAACCCCTGAAATTTCAGTGTCCGCTTTGTGTGGGAAGCTCCCAGATGTGTTTCAGCAGGGAGAGGCACTTGGGACAAGGGGTGGATAAATGGGATATTGGGAAGGAATTCCTGGCTGGGATAGAATTCCCAGAGGAACTGTGGCTGCCCCTGGATCCCTGAAGTGCCCAGGCCAGGCTGGAGCACCCTGGGGCAGTGGGAGACGTGGAATGAGGTGGGATAAGGGATGGAATGAGGTGATTTCAAGGCCCCTTATCCCCCAGCCCATTCCATAATCCACAAGTCCATGCTGTCACTGACCCGTTTCACACCCAGCCAAGGTTTTTTGGGAATATCCCAGAGCCTCAGTGACACCTCCACCCTCAGCCCAGGTGGAATCACACCCGAGGAGCCTCTCCCTCCTCTCTGGAGCTGCTGGAGACACAGGGAAAATCCCACAGGATTTGTTCCATGCAGCCTCTGGGGAGCCCAAACCCAGCCTCAGCTCAATCCCTGCCTCCTCAGAGAGTTCAGAGGCTCTTCCAGTTCATCTCGCTGCCTGAAGATGCTTTTGGGGGATAAAAAATGTGCAGCTTTCTTCCCACCTTGTTTTTAATATCATCTACAACTCTGGGAAATCGAGTGTTGGATATTCTCCAGGTTGGGAGGTGTTGGGAATTTTCATCACGGAGCAAGCACCAATAGGAAAGTCAAAGTAGCTTTTTAATTGAGGAAAATCTTAAATTTAAAGGAGATTGTGGGGTTTTAAACTCGCTGGTTTGTTTAGTGTTGATGTCTTGCAGGAATTAAGGGATATCTAGGGGGGAAAAGGAGCTCTGAAAATGGCTAAAAATGGAATAAAGGCCAAGGTCCATGTGCTCGGACCTTGGGATGCCAAGGGAAAAGTGCGAATGCCACCAGGGTCAAGACGTGGAGGGGGATCCCTAAAAAGCAAGTTGTGTCATAATACAGCAACTTGGCTGGACAGAGCTCAAGGAGGTGTGGGGTGAGGCAGTCCCTAAAGCAGGAACCCCATGGGATCCCATGGAATTACTTGGGAACGTGATATTTTAGGGAGGGTCCAGAAAAAAACCCCCAAACTTGTGCAAGTAATTCCAATATTCTTATTATTGTTATGTATAAACAGGAAAGATGCTTCATTATCCATAAATGGGATGTGCTGGGAAAAGGGGCTGGTTTGTGGCTGTGCCAAGCTTGGGGCTGATTTTCCTGGATCTTGTGGCATTTCATCCCAAAAATGAATCCAGAGGCAAATATCTTGGGATGACACAAACTGTGTTCCTGGGATGCCCCAAACAGAGCCAGAGCTGCCTCATTTTGGGCTCAAACTGCCACATCTCTGGATGCTAGGATCCAGGGATGCTCTGCTGGCTAATAAACGTGCTAATGAATGTGCTAATTAACAGAAATGCTGGTGGCAAACCCCAAACCCAGCCTTGGGCACAAAACACCATTGGGGAACAGTAATAAAGCATCAGGGCACGTGGATTGGGATTTTCCCCTTCCCTCTGGGAACAGCAGCAGCCTCAGGTGGGTCTGCAGGTGGGCAGGGCAGTGGGGAAGGTCGTGCCCCTCAGGATTCCCCTGTTTAATGTTATTTTTCTGCCTATCAGCCTGGGAAAGGTTAATCCCATTTGCCCTGCTCGAGGCCATGAAGGGCCTTGTGGCACTAAATGAGCCCAGATTAATTGGCTACCGTGCCAAAAGGGTATTTTTTTATTTCATGAAAGGTGTCAGAGTGGAGAGAGCAGTGGCTTTGGGGCTGCTCTGGCTGCACAGAGAAGGGAAAGGCTGTTCCTTAGGAAGTAGGGCAGGGTGCTGGCTTAAAATAGCTCTGAGCGCTGGGCTGTGCTGAAGGAGCTATTTAGGTAAATCCTGGGGTCTCAGTGGGGGCAGAGCTGCCTGCTAATCTAAAGATACTCCTTGGGGATCTATATTTGTCCGGGATCCTTCCCAGCTTGGCCGGTTTTCCAGGTATTCCCTGCCCGTGTTTAGGGCCGGGGATGGCTCGGATCCTAATGGAATCCGACATCATTAAAGCAGCAGGAATGAGGGAACAGGCCACGTTCAGGCATCAGAGTTATCCCATCATGCAGGGCTTGGCTCTCAGAGGCTCCCAGGGGCTCCTGGAGGTCAGGATTGCTCTGCCAAGGGGCACATCCAGGTGAGCCGGGTCAGGTGTGGAATCCTGGAATGGTTTGGGTTGGAAAAGGATCTTAAAGCTCACCTCATTCCACCTTCCACTGTCCCACGTTGCTCTAAACCCCATCCAGCCTGGCCTTGGACACTTCCAGGCATGGGGGATCTGAAAATATCCTGGGGAAGCCCCTCAGGATGCATGGGGCAGAGGGCAGAGTGAGGTGGAGGATGGAGGATGGATGCTGTAAAAAAAAGGAAATCTCAGTGCAGATTTTAAGGATTTTCCTGGCAGGAGGAGGAATGTTGGGCTGTCCAGGCTGTTCTCCTGATTTTCCAGCCTCTGAAACAAAGCCTCACTGCTGCCTGGTGGGAGCATCAGTTGAGTGATGATTTTCTGGGATGAGGTGATGCTTAATGTCCCTTCCAACCCAGACCTTTCTGGGGTTCTGGGATCTCCCTGTTTCCATTGAAGGGCACTGGGATCTCCTCTGACTGGGAGCCTGAGGAGCTCAGGGGGGGTTGTTACTCCAAAATTCTCCACCAATCTCCCACCTGGGGGTTCCTTTTGGCATGGTGAGCCTGTAAAATAAGAGTTTAAAGCACTTTCCCTGCTCCAAGGAGGATCTGGGGAGAATTTCCCAGGATGAATTTCCCAAGTGGTTCAGGGTGAATTTCAGGAGAACAGGAGGAAGTGCTGTCAACCTAGATTGCTCCAGAAAATATTCCCTTTTATCAGCTGCTGAGCATAGCAAGACGTGGTAAAATGGCTTCTCAAACAGAATATTATCCCAAAGGTGATGTCCTGGAAAAATACCACGAGGGTTTCCTGGAGGAAGAGTGACCAGGGCACAGAGGCTGGAATTGCTGCTTCAGCAGCAGCTGGAGGTTCCTCTCATCCTGCTCCATCCCTGCCACGTGCAGCTCTGGGGAGCTGCTCTGGGACTGATTTTTCCCAATTTTTTTGGGGGCTGCTTTTTGCTTTGCAAGAGAACTGCTCTGGCTGATGTCCACCAGGAAGATTTGAATTCTCTGCAGCTCCCTGTGGACCATCAGCACCTCGATGTGGTCTGAGGTGATGTGTGGGTACAAATATTCCCAAACCTGGGAATAAACACCTCACAAGGAATATTTTATCCAGAGCAGTTGGATCCAGTGAAGATCCCACTCAGGGTGAGGGTTTGAGGCCTGAGATGGGAAGAGAAGAGAAACCAAGGCCCTGATTGTGTCAAAATTCATCATTTTGTACTCACATTTCCCATTTATCCGTGCTGTGAGCACTTTTTGCACACACTGCCTGCTCCAGCAGGAATATTTCTGGGGGTTGCTTTGTCCAGGATTCCCACGTGGATCAGCCTGTTCCCTGGAGCAGAGATCTTGGAAGGACACAAAGTTGTGTTTGCTTAGAGCAGGTTTGAAATGGGATCCAGAAGCCCCTTGGGAGCCGTGGCAGGGTCGGGTTCACATTCCCGGGATTTGCCTTTTCCACAAAACCCCCGCTGTGCCTCCATTAATGAGCTATTAGTGGCCAAGCTGGAACCTTGGCAAACAGGTGGTGAATTTCCCTGCCTGCTGACATCTAGGAATCCCCTCCCTGCTCCTTTGGGGAGCTCACTTTTTTTTTTTTAAGTAGCTGCAGCTGTTTGCTCTAAACTTCCTCCTTTTTCCTTCTCCTTTTCCTTTCCTTCTCCTTTTCCTTTCCTCCTCCTGTTTTTTTCCTCCTCCTCCTCCTCCTTTTTCCTTCCCTCCTCCTTTTCCTTTCCTCTTCCTTTTCCTCTCCTCATCCTTTTTTCCTTCTCCTCCTCCTTTTTTCTTCTCCTTTTTTCCTCCTCCTTTTTCTTCCTCCTTTTCCTCCCTCTCCTTTTCCTCCCCCTCCCTTTTCCCTCCTCCCTTTTCCCTCCTCTTTTTTTCCTCCTCCCTTTCCTTTCCTCCTCCTTTTCCTTTCCTCCTCCTTCTCCTCCTCCTCCTTTTTTCCTCCTCCTTTTTCCCTCCTCCTTTTCCTCCTCCTTTTTTCCTCAGGCTTTGCAGCAACTCCCTGGAATCCAATGAGAGGGAGACACTGGGTTTGTTGAGTGATGGTTTTCTGGGAATACATTGATTTTTAACCTCTGGAAAGTTTGTAGAGCTAGAGGCTCTCAAAGAGAGAGGTTTTCCAGGCTGGAATTGCAGCTTTTTGGGCTCCGCTTGCTGAGCTGGCACTCAGTGATGTCCACGCTCTGGACTGATTGGCTCAATGACAATCCCAGGAAAATCCGCATCAGTGCCGGTCATTAGGAGCCAAATCTGAGCTGGAAACTTGATGGGCCTTGCAAGCAAATGTGGATTTTATCACTTCAGGGAGGCTGAGGGTGCCCACTGAGAGTATTTTGAGGTTTCTGATCCATGGGGAGCTTTGGCAGGAGCAGGAGCCAGACCAACACCATGGATCCAGCTCTGGGTTCAGCTTCATTCAGGATGTGGGGTGTGAGGAGCCCTGGCTGCCGTGCCAGGAGGGCTTTGTGAGGAGCCTGGGAGCTGCTGCCTGGTGTGGCTTAAGTCACCTCTGTTCTAATTAAACCCTCCTGGGTTTAATCCTGCCCGAAGCAGAGTTCCAGCTCCACCTGGTGGGACTGGCATTGGCAGCCGTGGCAAAACCTTGGCCCTGAGCTCTGCTGGGGAATCCTCCTCAGCAAAGGCACCTTGATTGCTCCTGGCCTCGCTGTTTGCTGGCCAAATTCCCAGCAGAAGCAGGATAATCACTGCTATCCCGAAGATTTTAGGGAGCTGTGAGCACAGTTCAGGGAACTGTAAGGTTTCAGAGGGTGGTGAGGCACTGGGAATGGTTTTCCCAGAAAATCTCTGCCTGCCCCATCCCTGCAAGTGGCCAAGTCCAGCTTGGAGCAACCTGGCCTAGCCTCTGGAATCAGCAGCCCTGGCAAAACCTTGGCCCTGAGCTCTGCTGGGGAATCCTCCTCAGCAAAGGCACCTTGCTTGCTCCTGGCCTCGCTGTTTGCTGGCCAAATTCCCAGCAGAAGCAGGATAATCACTGCTATCCCAAAGATTTTAGGGAGCTGTAAGGTTTCAGAGGGTGGTGAGGCATTGGGAATGGTTTTCCCAGAAAATCTCTGCCTGCCCCATTCCTGGAAGTGACCGAGTCCAGGTTGGAGCAACCTGACCTAGTGGAAGGTGTGCTGGAATGAGATCATCATGAATGTCCCTTCCCACCCAAAGCATTCTGGAATTCTGTGATATTTCCTTGGGAATCCATGTCTGCCTGAGGTCTGTGTGGATTTGGAGCCTCTTGGACAGCCCAGGTTTCCGTGGGAGCGCTGAGCGCGGCCGGGGCTGTGCTCTCTTTGTGTTTGCATTTCCATACACGGAGCTGTCACCTGCTTTTTTTAGCCTTAAATGCACCTGGCTCCTGCTCAGCCCTGGGGCCTGCCAGCTTCTCCCAACGTGGCCTCAAATTTTGGGTGTTACTCCTGGGAGCTGATGAGGCAGGGACAGATTTGCTGCTGGGAACAGCTCCATTGCTCCATCCCAGCTCTGCTTTGGGCTGACTGTGACTGTGCCCTTCGAAGAAATCGTTCATTCAGCTCCTACAATGCAGGTATTTTTAGGGTTATTGTGAGGAGATAATTCTGGTTGTCCTACAAAAAGGAATCTGTGGCTGCAGGTGAGGATCAGAGCCAGCTCTCCAAACCAGAAGCACGCAGGGAGTTCTGGATAAAACTGGGACGTTATAAACTCCATCCATGCAAAACAGCTACTGGTCCAGAGGAATTCAGAGAACCCCAAATCTCGTGGTCTTCCTGCAGCACTTCCAGAGTTCTGCTTCTCAGCCCTGGAAGTTTTTATTTCCCCTCCATTTGGGAGTCTCTGGAGCTTCTGAAATCTGGAGGTTCCTTATGCAGAGCAAAAAAGAAGCATTGGACCATGCAAAAATTTGGGGGAAAACATGGAAATGACAATAATAATATAATAATAATAATTCCTAGCTCTTGCTGCCTTTTTACAAGAAAGTGTTTACTTTATTTGGAGATTTTTCTTTGACAATAATGTTTATTTTAATAAGGGAGAAGTTAATTATTTCCTCAGGTGGGAGGTGATGAAGCTCCATTTTTTTTTTTTTTTTTTCCACAGAGTTCCTGCAGCTGGAACGAACAGTTCTGTGCCATGGCAGGGTCAGGCTGCCTGTGCCAGCCCTGGAAAATGACACAGATTATTTATCCGGGCTTGATCCAAGCTTGGAAAAATCAGGATATCAAGCACACACACACACACACACACCTGGTTCTGCAGGTTCTCACATCAGGGCACCTCAGGGGAGAAAAAACCTCCCAGAAATCAGGGTGGGGATTCTTAAAGCAAAGACAATTTTGTGTTTAACGACCAGAAATTCATGTGGTTTAATCACTTTGGGAAGAAGAAAGATTATTCCAAGGAAAATAGGGTGGTTGCTGATAAATAGGGTGGTCAGGCATTGGGAGGTGGTGGAATTCCCTTCCCTGGAGGTTTCCAGGGAATGCCTGGGCCTGGCACTCAGTGCTCTGAGCTGGGAATCGGTCACAGAATGGAATTTATGACCTTGGAGGGTTTTCCAAGCTGGATAATTCTGGGATTCCAGCATCACCCAGCTGCTGAGATCCAGCCTGTCCTTTCTTTTGGCCTGGATCTGGGATGGAGCAGCAGGAAAAGCAGGGTGGCTGGAGCACTGCTGGAGCACCAGTGACATCCATCCCTTGCCTCCAAGGGTTTGTTCCCTGTTAATGACTCTGAAAGCTGAAAATCCACCTTTTTCCCAGCAAAAAAATGCAGTTTTTGTGGCCTTTCTGTGCTTGATTTCTCCACATTATTCCCTCTGAGCCTGCCCATGTGAGCCCTGGACTCAGCTTTGAATAGATGAATGTAGGTTAGGTGTGAATGGGAATAAAATCTGGGATAAAAATAACGTTGAGCTGTTTGGAAATTGGGAAAGAGGGGAAAAAAAACCTCACCCTGCTGCTCGTGCTGTGCCCAGCTCAGCCCTGGAGCTGCTTCTCCCTTTCACAGGGGGTTTGGGTGGCTCCTGGTGGACTTTTCCTGGCAGTATTTCTACCTTTGCCAGCCCATTCAACCTCCTCAATGTCCAAATCCTTTGTTTTGCCCCAAAAATGTGGTTTTTTTCCTCCTAAGTGCATCTCTCACCATCTGCTCTGTGCTGAGGAGCAAGCAGGGAAAGGACTTTGTCTGGATTCTCTCCCAGATGTGCATCAGGAGCTGCAGGGAAACCTCTCTCTGGTTGGTTTTTGTGAATTTTGAACCCTGTTGGGGTTATTTTTGGGGGATTGAGGGGATCCCTTTTCCCTGCAGCCCCCGGGAGCAGCGTTTGGCCAGCGCTGCCACTCCAGGCACGGAGCTCCTGCTCCTTTTTCAGTAATGAATCCGCCTCAGCTGCTGCCTCCAGCCAGCCCAGGGACTCTGGGATATATAAACAATCATTTGTGGATCACTCTGTTTTCTCCTCTGGAGGTGGGGTTGGGGCAGCCCTGATGAAGCTGAATTTTAAGTGCATTTTAAGGATTGAGATAGGGAGGAATGGGATTTTTTTTTTTCCTGTGGGATTTTTAGCTGGCACTGAGGGATGAGCGCTGCTGGTGGTGGAAAAACAGCTTTTTCCCAAATTCTCCCATCTTTAACTATCCATGTCCTCTTAGAGTGTTGCAAACACCCCTTTGCTCATGGCCTGGCAAATAAAATCTGTGTTAATTTGGCAGGAAGTAGAATCTTGCCCTGGAGTGCAGCAAAGAGATCCCTTTGATTTCCCTTTTAATTTCCTTTTCGTTTTCCCTTGGGTACACCTGACCTTTTAATCCATTTCACACCTCAAACTTCTCTTGCTTTTGTGTCCTTCTGTTGTGGATTGGCCCTCAGCAGTGTCCTGTTGGTGGAGCAGGAATTGCCTTTTCTTGGTGGAGCAGGAATTGCCTTTTCCTGGTGGAGCTGGAGTTGCCTTTTCCTGGCCCTGGGTTTGGATGCCCTTGGTGGATTTATAAACCCCAGACCTGCAGATTTCACTGTTCAAACAAGCCTGGGTGCAACACCTGGGTTTGTGTGCAGAGGGAAGGTGGCACAGAGGTCCCAGGGTTGAATTCTTGGAATGTTGGGAGTGGTTTATCCATAATTTTCATGAATTATTTGGGAGCTGGCTGTGAGGATGAGCTTAACCCACTGCCTGGGCATTCCAGAACCAACCATGGAATTGCAGTGACAGCAGCAATGGATTTGAGCTGAAAGAGGGGAAATTTAGGATGGATGTAGAGAAGGAATTCTTCTCTGGGAGAGTGGAGAGGGACTGGGATGGAATTCCCAGAGGAGCTTTGGCTGCTCTGGATCCCTGGAAGTGTCCCTGGAAGGCTGGACAGGGCTTGGAGCAACCTGGGCTAGTGGAAGCTCCTTCCATCCCAAGCCATTCCACATCTCTGATTTTTTTTTTTTTTTTTTTTTTTTTTTTTTTTTTTTGGTGAGATAAGGACTTATCTCCTGGTTTTTCAGATAGGAGCAGGAACTGGGTGAGTCTCTCCACCCTTCTCAGTGCCCTGGAGGTACAAAATTCCAGGTCAGTTTGCTCTCAGGGCTGTTCCCGTTGTTGGAGAGCCCTGCCTTGGCTGTAGGAGCATCCTCTTCCTCCTGGCCGAGAGAATGGAGCATGGATAAGGATAAAATTGAGATATTTCATTAAACTGGGGTGGCTGAAACCCTGGCAGAGCCAAGGAGGAGCCGGTTCCTGGTCGTGCCCAGCTCCTTGTGGGAGTGGAGCTGTGCAAAGCCAAAGAGGGAACTTACATAAAAGTTCTTGGCTGAAGCCTCAGATCTGATCTTGCATAACTTTGCTCGCTGGGGCTACCAGGAAAAGGCAAAGCCAGGAGCTTCCTGTGCATCTCTGGATGGCCCTGCTGGCCTGGGGTCACATCCCACCTTTGCTGAGGTCTCCAACCCCACTTCTGGGGCTTCTCACTCCCTTGCTGTGGCTCCAGAGGTGTTGGCCATGCTTGAGGGCCTGGAGTGCTGGGGAATGTGGAGGTGAATGGTTTCTGTTTCTCTCTTCTCTTCCCTGTAAATCATTTGCCCTCCAAGTGCTCCCTGGCTCCCTTTGGAGTCAGATGCCAGAACCACCACAAGGTTTGTAGCACTTACAAATCATTTTCCAGCCTCTCAGTGTCCCAAAAAATCCCTCATTCCAAGTCCTGTGCTTGCATTTCCACCTTTTTCCTTCCTTTTGCCCTCCCTCATCCCAGCTGATCCTGTTGGTGCCAGCCCCACATCTTCCCTCATTTCCTCCTACAGCACTGCCAACCCTGCAGTGATCCAGAGGGAAAAAAATCCTGCAAAATTATTTATTCATCCATCTCCAGAGGGGTTTTTTTATCTTTTGGAGCAGAGCTGAGCAGTGGATGCAGAAAAAGCCCTGCTCCAGCCTGTGTGGGTTTAAGCAGGTCTGGTTTAATTATCAGCTTGATGGGGAAGGCTCTGGAGAGTTCCAGGCACGTGGGACACAGAGCACAACTTCCAAAGGGATCCACGAAAGTGGGGCCACCTCGCTGCAGGCACCAGCTCCCCTTTCATTAGAGCCACTCCTGCAGTTCCTGTGATTTGAAAATTGATGTTCAGCTGTAGAGAATCTCTTGTGTCTCCTCTCTGCGTTTCCTCTTGGGGATTTTCAGGGTAAATTGCTGCTGGATTTGCATTTAAAAGGGAGCCAAGGCACTGCTCTTCTCCCTGTGTTGTTTGGCCAGCTCTATGCTGGAAAATTCAAAATTCAATATTTTAGTGTATCACTGGATCCTTCAGCTTGGAGGAGAGCTCCAGGATCACCAGGTCCAAGCTGTGCCCAGTCCCCACCTTGTCACCAGCCCAGAGCACTGAGTGCCACTTCCAGGTGTTCCTTGGACACCCCCAGGGATGGAGACCCCAAACCTCCCTGGGCAATCCCTTCCTGTATTTAACAGCCCTTTCCAGGAAGAAATTCCTGCTGATGTCACCTGGCATGGCCTGAGCCGTTCCCTCTCCTCCTGTCCCTGTTCCCTGGGATAAGATCCCAAATCCCCCCGGCTGTGCCCTCCTGGCAGGAGCTGTGCAGAGCCACAAGGGCCCCCCTGAGCTCCTTTTCTCCAGGCTCAGCCCCTTCCCAGCTCCCCCAGCCTCTCCTGGTGCCCCAAACCCTTCCCCAGCTCTGTTCCCTTCCCTGATTCACTCTCAGTGAGCTCCCAGAACCGGACACAGCCCTCGAGGTGTGGCCTCCCCACTCTTTGGTGGCTGATGGGTGAGGACAGGGCTTTGATTTGCATCCCAGGTGTTTTCCTGGGGGTGAGAAACAGCTCCTCACTTTTCATAGTTTAGGAAGGTTTATTAAACCTTATCAAAAATACAACAGAAGACTGAATTAAGAAAAAAGGTTATGGTGTTTTCCCCACCGTGTGCTCAGCCCCCTGACAATGGAGGTTTTTCCCTTTTTAACCCTTTAACCCCTCCCAAAGTTCTGTCCATCAACCCCTTCTTTGCTGTTTAGTGGTGGAGATCTCTTCTTCAAATCCTGACTGGAGGTCAGGTGTTCCACAGTGACAAGCCAGCCCTCCCAGATGTCCCAACCCTGCTGTCCCTTGATAACCACCCGAGGGGGTACAACAGAACTATAAATCTATAAAACTTTTCTTAACCTGTATACATGAGTTGTGCAGAGCCACAGGACCCCCCTAAGCCTCCTTTTCTCCTGGCTGAGCCCCTTCCCAGCTCCCTCAGCCTCTCCTGGTGCCCCAAACCCTTCCCCAGCTCTGTTCCCTTCCCTGATTCACTCTCAGTGAGCTCCCAGAACC
>JAWMQZ010000082.1:3184380-3199037 GCA_035584835.1 Tangara arthus
TGCCAGGGAACAATTGCTCATTGCCAAGATCCCAGCCAGCCCTGCCTTCCTTCAGCCTGAGGCCCTTCCCCAGAGTCCTGTCACTCCCTGCCATGTTTGCAAGTCCCTCTCTTAAAGCAAAGAGCCCCTACTCTGTTTTTATGTATCAAAGCAACCTGTCCTACATCTGAGTTTCCCCACTGCCCATGCATTTCTTTGTGAATACACAGCTGTACTTCTGCCTGCCTTTCTCCAGCTAGAAATGTTCAATACCAGTTTGCACATGCTGTGGCAGAATTACACTGGACTAGGAGCAGGTGGGTCTGTTTAACCTGTTTATCCACACCTGAATTTCTGTTTGTTCTGGGTTCTCTCCCCTCCTGGCAGGTGAGAGGAAGAGCCCCTACGTGGCCGTGTGCTGTGTGGTGATGGCCTTCAGCATCCTGTTCATGCAGTAGCAGCTGGCGAGTGTCCCCAGGTGCCCAACAGCAGATCCTGTGTCAAGAAAGGATGGGAAGCCTCAGCAAGTCTCCTGTCACACGATGGATAACCTCTCTCCTGGTGGACACCCCTGCAGATGGACCAGCTTTAGTGATCGTAACCCAGATGAGATGTGCTTGTTCAGCCAGGTCAGCACTGACACTCCTGCTGTAACGTGCGGAAGGGTGTCTGGTGTGTGTCTGAGCTTCAGGGGAGCTCTTTTTGTTTGTTTCTTTTTAAACACCGTGCAGTTGAAAAGGCTTGCTGTTTCTAATTCTTCAAAATTTCTTGTCCAGTAGACCTGTTGAATGAAACACTGAAATGGTAAATCAGCCACAGCAATAAGACCACCCTTGGAAGAATAAAGAGTGTTTTGACTCTAGGGGATGTTTATCAAAGTATTTTTAGTTCTTGCTGCCTAAATAATTTCTCTTGATTTGTAAGTGATGTCTCCACTCTCATCCTAAAAATATGACCTAAGTTACACTCAGCTATTTCTTTCTAAACTTGTAATTTCTCAAATAAACTCTCAATATTTCTGTTGTTAAGATGTGAAATAAAGGCAGGGACCATAATTGTAGTTATGTCTCATTAGCTGCTGAGAAGGCAGAGATGGGGGATCTGAGACACCTGGATTGTTCTCTGTAAAAAACCACATGTATTCATTTTTAGAGGTTCCAAAATGTTGAGAAAGGGATTGAAAAGGCTCTGCTGCTGCTGTTGCATGCATGAAAAGATTTCTCAATTATCAGAATGAACAGTCAGCTGCAGATAAGGAAGTTGCATGGCATAGTATAAAGGTTGGAGCAACTAAATTATGCTCACCAGTAGTAAAGATCAGATTACTTTTAACGATACCTCTCATTAGCACGTATTTCTTAATTTTGCACACTTCTAGTAATCTAGTGACTTCTTCCATAATGCCTGACAGGTGTGTGTTATATCAGACACTTGTGTGACTTCATACTGGTTGAATTTGGGAGAGTTGTGTGTTTGCAGTATTTATTGTTCTGGAAAGGCTTGTGATCAGAAGGAACAAAGCTAAAAAGTAAAACACACTTAAAGGTATGTTAACGGTTGTCGTTCTTGTTTGAAAACCTTATTTTCATCAATCCAAATTATCCTGCAACTAGGAAAAAAAAAGTGAATTTGAGTTACGACCTTTGTGTTGTTTCATGTGTACCTGCAAATCTAAATCACCATCAGAAGTAGCCATTCAAAACTTTTCTGGTCTTAGGAAAAGTAGATTTCTCCAATTTGGGCCGAATGAATCCCCCTGGCAGTGCAGAGCTGTAGGACTGTAACCATGCTGTGCGCACACAGAGGCCTGGGACTGGCCAGGGGATGTGGGGAATGCAAAATCTGCTGCTGCAACTTCAAATGTGGATGCTGCTCCAAACAGGGCATCCAAGCAACTCAGGTCTGGATGTCAAAGGAGCTGTTCCTCATCAGGGGGAAGGGAGATTACTAAAAAGTCTTGGGTTTTGACTGTTCAAAATATGCAGAGAATCATCTGGTAACTTTTTTTGTTGAGCACTTATATTCCAGTTATTACTGCTTTTAATAAATAATGGCATTTTTATGATATTCACACATTTCCTAGTCATCTAAGATGTTCTAATTACCAGATGAATTGTTAATAATCCCTGGGGTTTAGCTGTAGGTAGGAATACCATTGAAAGAATCCAATGAAATTCTTTGTTCTGAGTGTCTGAAATTATTAATATGGAGGAACTGTGTTGTAAAAACCTTCTCTGTTAAGGTTTTATCATCCAAGAAGCTCAGACAGGCCTCTTCCTGGCTGTTACTTGTTGTTCAAACTTTATTTGTTGCATGGCACCTCATCCTTTTGGCCTAAATGTGGGTGATGGATACTTCTTAGTTGGAATTTTTTTTTTTAATTTTCCCCATAAATGGCATTTTCAGGCTGTTCATTAGGTGCTAGCTGCATGGCTGCTCAACAAAACTGTCTGGACACAAGATCTTTAAACTGATAAACTGCAGTTGTGCTGAAATTGCTGCTTCAGGCAGGTGTTTGCCTCAGGACTAGGTCTTTGGTTTTTAGCTTTGAAGAGATTGCTACCTCATGTCTTCTAGTAAGTTGTAGAGTAAATATTGGTTTCCCAGGTTAGAATCTTAAAACCATTTTGCTTTCTTGGTTTTCTTTTTGTCATTCAAAAGAGTTTGCACCCACAGCAGGTCTGTACCCCTTTCCCTGTGCAAAAGGAACAGTGATTAAATGTGACTGAAGCTCTAATTGTGCCTGCTACTGTGGAAAATTATTTCCACATTGGGACTTCTTTCTTTTTTCCTAAACAGCATCCTGGATGCTGTTGATGCCCAAACATCTGAAACACAACATGCTGCTCTTGGAACACACAGAGTATTTTATACCCTTGCATGTACTTGGTATGGATTAATATTGTATTAATTTCCATCCACATCTGCACTTTAAATGGCCTCACATTCAAAGCAGGGATTTAGGAAGGCTGAATGGAACAGGAGAATTGCCATGTTGGGAAATGAGTAAAGCATGAGTAAGAGATGGGATCACAGTGAAGGTCTGATGTTCTGGAGGGACTGATAAGCAGCTGGGCAGACGTGGCTGGTGGAGGAGGAAAGACAAAGTGGAGTCCAAGGATGACAGGAAGATTTCCTGTTCTTGGAACAATGTCCCTGTTCTGGGAATGCCCTTTCTACCTCCGTAACCACAGCAGTGAGCAGTGGAAATACAGTGTCACCAGGAGGTGAAGCTGCACTGTGGTGGAGGGAATAAATGCTCTGTTAGTGCTCTGAGGCTGTTACTATTTTCAGTTTGTCTCCAGTTCTGTCCCACTGGCATCTGGGGCAGAGCCCACTCTCTGATGCCTAGGAAGGCTCATCATGATTGATTCCTTCCCCCCTTCTCCTTTTGATAATCATCTTCTAGAGAAAGGAAACCAAACCAACATCCGCCTAATGATTTAGAAAGCTGAACGTGGTGAAACCCACCAGAAGCCAGGAAAGTGTGATGTAAACCTGCTTCTCATACTCAGGCAGCAACTTTACATTATCTAGTCCAAGCATTCCCAGCAAAGAAAAGTTTTCCAGCCAGGTTTCTTTTCCCTCCCTTTTCTCTTGTTTTTTACTCATTCCAGACATGTTTGGGGAATGCTCCCAGCATCCATCACAAGGCTTCCCATGTCTTTGATGGCACTTGGCTGCCTGGAGAAGCAGTTTTCCCTCAGCTTCTGTACTGCAGTGTAATCAGCATGCCAGGCATGGGAGATCCACACTGAAAAACAGGTTTTGAGCATGAGGCCTGAATTGTTTACCTGGCTGTTTTATAAGTAGCATTTCTTTTCATGACACCCCTAGGCCATAAGGCAAAAGGTGTGGAGGAACACTCATTCTGCAGGATCTAAAAACTGGGGGAAATCCTCCCCAGGTGCAACATAACCAGTGTCACACAGCTAACCTGTACTCTGAGGTAAATTTTTTTACTCCGTTTCAAACCTGAAGGGCTCGTGTGGCCAAAAGCACAGAAAAACCTCTGGTTTTCAATCAGTCAGGATATCATCCACGTCCAGAGGTTTTGCCTAAATTCCAGGAGCTGTTCCCTGTCCCGTGTAGCACAGGGACTCAAGCATGACCTGTCTCCTCCCAGGGTACCCTTCCCTTTGGCTGTGTGACAGATGGAGCCCAGGTTCCTCTGATGGAACATCAGCCAAGCTGCAGAGACTCAGAAATAAAACCACCTTTGGCACTGCAGCTGCCTTGTCTCTTCCTGCTTCACCAGTAGCTGCAGGGAGGCTGTCCAAGGTTTCCTTAATCTGAATAAAAAGAGACCTTGAGAGGATTGTTACTAACTCGTGTAATCCCCACTGGTGTGGGAGGGAATGCCAACATTTCCTCAAGGACCTGGGTACAAACTTTTCCAGGGAAACAGCTGCTGCTGCCAGCTCCTGGGACATCGGGAGGGGAGATAATTACTTAATTAAGGAGTGAGGAGGTTCCTTGCTGATCTGTCACATTCAGAACTTTCTATGAGAGCATCTCATCATCATTTATGTTGTTTGGAAGGGGTTCTTTGGAAGCTGTGCCATGGGAAAAGATGTTTTCCCTCCAGCCCAGCTCTGTGACTGGGAAGCAGGCAGTGCCCATCCCCAGCTGCCATAACATTTCAGTGAATGTGTTTGTGCAGACTGGTTCAGCTGAGGAACAACCCTCCAGTTTGTGCAGTCCCAATTAACCCATATCATCTCTTTTTCAAAATAACACAAACACAAAATCTAAACACACTGCACTGACACCCTCTGCATCACCCATTTATGTAGTCAGAGGAGCCTATCACACTCATACCACGTACCAACACTTACCTTTGACAAACTCAATGGCTAAAATACTGTATTTTCCCCCCAAAAGAAGATCAGGAGGTTTTAAAAGGGTAAAATTGTATATGGCTTCATTTATTCCAGGAAAAAAAAAAGATAGAGGCTTGTTTTAAAACACAAAAGACTTGTTTTAAAGAGAAGAAGTCAAGTCAGGTCAAAATATAGAAATACCCTTTTCAGTTCTAAAACCTCCACAGCTGGTCATTCCCACATGCAAAAACTTAAATAACCTTTCAGAGCTGTAGTAGGGCTAACAAAAACTCCGACCAAATGATAGATGTATTTGGACATTTGGATGTATAAATGTCACACCCAGTGGAATTAAGAGGAAATAAATAGTAATTTGACAGCATTGGCAAGCTGTGTTTTCGACTGTGCAGCACCACCAGCATATTTTATAAGTGTATCACAGTCATGAATAAGCCAGTCCAGACACACATTCACAGACCAGTTTTGATTTCCTATTAAGCTACATGCTCATTTTCTTTCCCCCACCCTTTCCAGCTAATAAGGAGCCAAGGGAACGCACTGATCCTTGTCTCTTTGGAACAAATTGCCTCCAAATTCTCACGATTGATTCAGACAACTTGGATCATTGGATTGGTAAAATTCCAGGAGACAAGAAAAAAAAAAACACCAACCTTCCCAGTGATAAGGCATTCTTGACATTTGAATTGTTTGTCATTTACTAAGGACATAAAACCCTGATAGCAAAAATGGCACTTGAAATTATCATCATCACTTGGAGACCTGCCTGCGGCTGGGGCTCCCTGCTCCAGAGGGGTTTTTGAGCACACTCAAAGACTCAGTGAGTTCTCCCCCCACCTCTGCCCTGCAGAAAACATGCTTCTGCCTGCCCAGGGACACGTTCTGGCATCAGTCTGATCACTTAATGATACCCCTCCTGCACAGACCAGAGGCATGGAAAAGATTTTCATCTCTGAGTTCACCGTGGCTTCTGGAAGTAATAAAAACTGTTTCCTCCTCTTCTTCTCACCAGGAAGAGCAAATCCTTTGAAATCCAGCTGCTTTCAGGTCATAGCCTGGTTGGTTGGTTTGACCACCTCCACATTCATATAATCACAGGCTGGTTTGGGCTGGAAGGGACCCCAAAGCCCATCCAGTGCCATGGCAGGGACACCTCCCACTGTCCCAGTGTCCAGCCTGGCTTTGGGCACTGCCAGGGATGCAGGGGCAGCCCCAGCTGCTCTGGGCACCCTGTGCCAGGGCCTGCCCACCCTGGCAGGGAACAATTCCTCATTCCCAATGTGAGAAATGGTAACTCACCATTTAGAAAGGTTTATTAAACCTTATCAAAAATACAACTGAAGACTGAATAGAGAAAAAGGTTCTGGCTCTGGGAGCAGAGGATTTCCCCACCCTGTGCTCACCCACACAATGGAGATTTCGCCTTTTAACCCTTTAACCCCTCCCAAAGTTCTGTCCATGGACCCCTTCTTCACTGTCCAGTGGTGGAGATCTCTTCCTCAAATCCTGATTGGAGCTCAGATGTCACCACAGTGACAAGCCAGCCCTCCCAGCTGTCCCTTGATAACCACCCAAGGGGGTACAACAGAACTATAAATCTATAAACTTTTCTTAACCTGTATACATGAGATTTGTCTGTTAATTGTGAGAGTCAATCATGGCATTACTCATCTATCACAGCGGGGCTGTGAGTCTGCCTTCCACACTCCCAGGAGAAGCAGAATGATGGAAAGATGGTTCATGATTCAGTGGCTGGGGGGTTCCTTGCTCACAGAGGCTTTTGGAGGTGCTTGCTCAGACCCAGACTGGCACCACCATCATCAGAATCCCCACTGCATTCCCAGCATCTCCTCCTTATCCCAAAGCAAAGCCCATCCCAGCATCTCCTCCTCATCCCAGCTGAGTCCTTCTGATCCTGCCATGGCCAGGGGATGCTGAAAGAATTGACCCCAGAGGGTGAGGAATTCCTGCTTTTACTGATTTAGGGAGGAATTCAGATTTTTACTGAAAACTCTGATTTTTTTGTTCTGTTTTTGAGGTGCTTGCTTAAACACAGACTGGCACCACCATCATTAAAATCCCCTCTGCATTCCAGATTTTGGGATATTTTGGGGGATGCCTGGCAAGGGTGAAATGCTGTATCCCCATCCCTACAGACTGCAGAGCTTGCAGCACTTTTTGGGGCAGGTTTGTGCCTTATCCCTGAGGCTGGGAGGGTGATGGCAGCTCCCTGTGGGGTCTGCACTGGGATGAGAGGCTTTTCCTGGAGCTTTTCTGGAGAATCCCAAAGCAAAGCCCATCCCAGCATCTCCTCCTTATCCCAAAGCAAAGCCCATCCCAGCATCTCCTCCTCATCCCAGCTGAATCATTCTGGTCCTGCCCTGACCTGATGCTGAAAGAACTGACCCCAGAGGGTGAGGAATTCCTGCTTTTATTGATTTAGGGAGGATCTGAGAGGATCCCTGGGATGATTCCCATCACTCCATGGATTGCAGGAGTTGCTGGCAGCCAGGCCGCACACTTGGGGTTTTATTCCCAGTTCTTCCCAAACATCCAGGCCCTCCTTCCTGGAATTAATTTTAATTCAAGACACTCTACAGCCATTAAATATTACACCAAGGTCATGTGTGCTCCCATCTTTTTCAAATTAACCCAGCCTGGGAGAAGGGAGATGAGGAATTCAGATTTTTACTGAAAACTCTGATTTTTTGTTCTGGTTTTTTTACTTCATTTCTGCTAGAGGTCACTTTCTCCCACACCATTCTATTTCCTACCTTGAAATAATGATAATGATGATAATAATAGCAATAATAATAATATAGCAGTTTTTGATGGGGTATTTTCTATCCAGAATTAAAAACTTAAGGAACATGCTGCAAATAGCTGAGGCCATAACTGACCTTAAATATTGGATTCAAGATTTCCAATTTCTAAGCTTGGGGTGAAACTTTTTGAGGTATTGGGACAGAGAAGGGCAAATTCTGCTTTTTGGGGGTGAAGATTTTTGAGGTATTGGGGTGAAGAGGAGCAAATTCTGCTTTTTGGGGGTGAAGCTTTTTGAGGTATTGGGGTGAAGAGGAGCAAATTCTGCTTTTTGGGGTGAAGCTTTTTGAGGTATTGGGGTGAAGAGGAGCAAATTCTGCTTTTTGGGGTGAAACTTTTTGAGGTATTGGGGCAGAGTCCTAATATCCAACCTATTGGTCTCTTCCACCTGGCAGAACCAGAGGCCGCAGTCTCAAGCTCCATCAGGGAGGGTATAGGTTGGATATTAGGAAAAAAATTTTCACCAAAAGAATAATAAAGTGCTGGAATGCTCTTCCCAGGGAGGTGGTAGAATCACCATCTCTGGATGTATTTAAAAAAGTCTGGACATGGCATGCTGGAACAATGGCAGAAGATGAAGGATCAACTCTTAGCAGGGGTTAATCCAAGGTTTATTTCAGGAGCTCTGGGGAGCCCCTACAACCTCAGGGGGGTTCTGCTGAGAGTCCCGGGAGAGGTGCCAAGGTTACATTTAAAGGGACGTGGAAATTTAAAATAGATAACATTTTACTGACCAATAAGTGAATTTAAGGGATGGGTGCTGGGGAATGGACATTTAGGACAGTGTATGGGGTGACACTTGGGGGGTTGACCCCTGGTTGATCACTCAATGTCCTGGACCAAAAGTTCTAGATGGAGGGGATGAGATGCTGAGTGACTGACAGAGAGCCAGGGTGGGGATTTGGGGATATCTCAGCAAAGGAGAGGGATTACACAGGTAGAGCAAGGGGGTACAATCTGGGATAGAAAAACAAAACTATTAAAATTATTACAAAGTGTAAAACCACTCTACAACACTGGGGTGCTGGGCACAGCCCCAGCTCATCCTGCAGATCCCATCCTGGCCTGCCTGGGGTGACAAACCAATAAGTGAATTTAAGGATGGGTGCTGGGGAATGGAAATTTAGGACAGTGTGTGGGGTGACACTTGGGGGGTTGACCCCTGGCTAATCACTCAACATCCTGATCTCAGCAAAGGAGGGGGATTATTTGGGGAAAATAAGGGGATACAAAGCCGAAACCATTATCAAACATAAAACGACACTACAACAATAAACCTCTGATGTTTGTGGATTGAATTTCCTAAAAGAAGCAAAGCCTGTCATTCCCTCTCCCTGAGAAGCTGACTCCTTGCCTTGCCTTGCCTTTGCAGCTGTCCCATTCCCTCCCACGCAGCGGCTCACTCTGAAGGAGGTGTTTGAGGATGGGAAACCGAGGCTCGACGTCCTCAAGAGCCACTTGGTGAAGGAAGGGAGGCTGGAGGAGGACGCGGCGCTGAAAATCATCAACGACGGCGCCGCCATCCTGAGGCACGAGAAAACCATGATCGAGGTGGAGGCTCCAATCACAGGTCAGAGCTCCTAGGTGTGAAAAGTGCACATTAAATAGCTCTACACAGATATTTATGTGTTATGTTGTGTTGATTAGTAGTGCTGTATTAACGTTTTAATAGGATGGTAAATGTAATTTTGTAGTTAAAACAGAACTTTTGTGGCTAAAATAGAAACTATGGATGTGGGATATTTTTTTAAAGAAAGGAATGAGGTACTCATATGCACCAGATAGCAGCCACAGGACACCTAAATCTTTCAGAGCAAGAGAATTTATTGCTCCCTTATCAGAAGAAATGAACTTCTTCCCACCTTGCTCATGTTAGGATTAAGAGGAAGAAGCTGACACTGCCCAGACAGAATCCTGTGTTTGAATGGAATTTATGCATCATGTATGAGCTGTATGAATATGCAACACGCTGTTGCTTTTAAGGGTTAATCCTCTGTTAATGTGAGTCCATTTTCAGGCTTATTTTGCCCAGAAAAGGTACCCAGACTGTCTGTAACTATTGGTTTTTATTGTCTCATATTGTCCTAATCTCAATTGTTCAAATTTTTATTGCTCTAATTATATTACTATTTTTATAAACATTTTATTACTATTAAACTTTTAAAATTTTAAAAACAAGTGATTGGCATTTTTCACATAGGAATGTGCTCTCTGTTGACAGAATGACAAACTGTCTTTTGACCTCTTAAAAAGGAAAGAAGCCCAGAAGTTTCTCTCCTCAGTTAGGTGCAAAGACACCTCACAGGACCTGGGGGACTTCACCTCAAACTTAAGGATAGCAAATTGGACAGAATCCAAAACGTCCCACCTGAGCAATTCACTAGAAAAAGAAGAGAACAAAGAAACTAATCACTTTTGTGAGGTGTTAACCAGGGGCAAGGACCTCTTGCACCTGGCTCGGTTTTTCTCTGTAAATACAGAGTTTTGTTATTTTGCCTTTTATTAAAACCTTTCTGTTTCCAACACTACCACAGAACCCATCCTGCTGATTTTATGCCTTCTGAGGCAACTGAGCTATCTTGGGTGTGAAATAGATCTCCAAGAACTTATAAGACCTGGAGAGTAGACCCATATTTCACTAGAGCTCATGCCTCAATTCCTAAATAACAACCTGGATAACCCCAGCAGGTTTTTTTGCCCTGTTCCTTCCACCCACAAGGTTTTTTTAACTCCGCTGAGCTCTCACAAGAGAGGATTTTGCCGGTACTCGCTCTGCTCCTCACTGCTGTCGTGACCTTGCTTTTCTTAGCATGGTAATTCTGTCCCTCTTTTGTGCTGTTCTTGCTCCCCCAGTGTGTGGTGACATCCACGGGCAGTTCTTTGACCTGATGAAGCTGTTTGAAGTGGGAGGATCACCCAATAACACCCGCTACCTCTTCCTGGGGGACTACGTGGACAGAGGCTACTTCAGTATAGAGGTGACCACTGGGGGTGCTGGGGCTGAAGGAAGCCAAAGTGTTGAACCTTGGTTAAAATACAGCTCAGTCAGTTAAAACCAGCTCAAAATCAGCTCAAATTCGGCTCAGAATCAGTAAAATACAGCTCAGAATCACTAAAATGCAGCTCAGAATCAGTAAAATTCAATACAGAATCAGTTCAAATGCAGTTCAGTAAAATGCAGCTCAGAATCAGTAAAATTCAACTCAGAATCAGTAAAATGCAGCTCAGAATCAGTTAAATACAACTCATAATCAGTTCAAATGAAGCTCAGAATCATTAAAATGCAGCTCAGTAAAATGCAGCTAAAATCAGTTAAAACCAGCTCAAAATCAGTTCACATTCAGCTCACAATCACCAAAATGCAGCTCAGAATCAGTAAAATTCAATTCAGAATCAGTTCAAATGCAGTTCAGTAAAATACAACTCAGAATCAGTAAAATGCAGCTCAAAATCAGTTCAAATTCAGCTCAGAGTCAATTAAATGCAGCAGCTCAGAATCAGTAAAATGGAGCTCAGAATCAATTAAATGCAGCTCAGAATCAGTAAAATTCAATTCAGAATCAGTTCAAATGCAGTTTAGTAAAATGCAGCTCAGAATCAGTAAAATGCTGCTCAGAATCACTAAAATACAGCTCCAAATCAGTAAAATTCAACTTAGAATCAGTTCAAATCCAGTTCAGTAAAATACAGCTCAAAATCAGTTAAAAACAGCCCCAAATCAGTTTAATACCTCTCAGAATAGCTAAAATGCAACTCAAAATCAATTACATACAGCTCAGAATCCATTAAATCTAGCTCAAAAATCAGTAAAATTAATCTCAGAATCAGTTCAAATGCAGCTCAGTAAAATGCAGCTAAAATCAGTTAAGTACAACTCATAATCAGTTCAAATTCAGCTCAGAATCAGTTGAATACAGTCCCAAATCAGTAAAATTCAGCTCAGAATCAGTTTGAATGTAGCTCAATAAAATACTGCTCAGAATCAGTAAAGTGCAGCTCAAAATCAGTAAAATTTTGCTCAGAATCAGTAAAATGCAGCTCAGAATCAGTAAAATACAGCTCCAAATCAATAAAATTCAGCACAATAAAACACAGCTTAGAATCAATTAAATACAGCTCCAAATCAGTAAAAGACAGCTCCAAATCAGTAAAATTCAATTCAGAATAAGTTCAAATGCAGCACAATAAAACACAGCTCAGAATCAATTAAATACAACTCAGAATCAATTAAATACAGGTCCAAATCAGTAAAATTCAGCCCAAAATGAGTTCAAATGCAGCTCAGAATCAGCCCAAACACCAACCCCAGATCTTTCATGCTGGATTTCCCCTCCAGTGGAGTTCTGCATGGGATGAAGGCAATGCTGATAACTCCCAGTGTGATTTTGGGCAGGAAAATGATGTCCCCATCTTTGGATCCTCACCAGTGGCCGTGGAGTGGCCGTGGTGGGGTTAATGCCTGACCTCTGCCTTTTGGGGTGGTTTTAATGTCACTTGGAGCTGTCACTCAGGGACAGGAGAGGGACAGTTGATGGTGCTGCTGCAGGGAACAGGATCCTCTGGGTTCTGGAGTTTGGGATTTAAGGCACTTGAGTTGGTAGTTCATGTTTGGACTTCATTTTTTATCACTGAAATAGTCTTACAGCTCTGAGTTTTGTAGCTTTTTATTAGTAAGGCACAAAATGGCTAACTATTATTTTAAGGCTAAACTGTCTAATTAAGAAATGACACTTAGATTATTTTCCTTTTTAACTTAATAACTGGTCTTTGGAAGCTTGTAATGTCTACTTTTCTAATTACAAAATACCACCCAAACCCATGAAGAAGAAGGTAAAGAAGAACAACCTGTCTCTGCCCTAAAACTTCTGTCTTGCTTTATATTTATTTCTATATTCTAAAACTCTTAAGTTTTCTACTCTGTGATATCACACACTTCTAACTAACTACACATCCATAATCTCAGTGTTATCAATTAATTTTGGAAGTCTCTTAGGTCAAATAAGTCTCTTAAGTCTCTTGTGAGTCTGTGCCTTTCACAGAAAGTTGAAAATTCTCAGCATCCAAGGTTCCAACAGGATCCCAGCAGGCAGTGGGAAGGAAATGTTAGAAAAGCTGCAGAATTCAGGATGGAACAGGAGGAGAAAGGGCCATGAGCCTGAGTCACTTCTTCCCTCTGAAAACCTTGGAATAGGGTCAGGAGAGAGGAGCAGGAGTCACCTGGGCTGTGACAGGAATTTGCAGCTCCCTGGGATTCCATGCCCAAGAAACTGGGAGTACAAAGGATGGAGTGGAGCCCCGAGGCTGCTGCTGGCTCAGTGCAGGGCTGGGATGGGACAGGAAGGGACAGCTCTTAGCAAATGCCACAAATCCCAAGGGATTGCAGCCAGCTGGATTCACAGAGGCAGGGCTGAGTGGAAGTGGAGCACTTATCCCAGTTGGAAGCAATGTAAGGAAAAGCTTTTGGGGGAGCAGGGGCCTGAAATGTGGCAGAAATCAGCTGGAATAACAGAGGGAGTGATTTCTCTTGGAAAAAAGAGGCTGCAGGAACAGCTGAGCCTCTGACTCTGCAGAGGAATCTTGGGAAGGAGCTGTCAGGGATGAGTGCAAGGGGTTCTTTGAAGGATTCTGCAGAGGATTTAGGGAGAGCAGGGCTGACAGCTTGAGCTCCAGCAGCCCCTGGCTCCCTTCCAGCCCCAGGCTCTGGAATCCTGACAGGGAGCCAAGGTGTGACGAGGAGCAGGGACAGAGGAGGCAGAGCTGGGGCTGCTGGGATCTCTGGGATTTGGGGTGGTGCTGGCAGGAGGAGCCCCCCAGGGAGGAAAGGGAAGGACAAGGACACATCCCACTGTTCCTCTGGATTGCTCAGCTGGCTTTGCAGTGTTCACCTGGAAAATGGATTACATTCCAGAACAGCAGCTCCTTCTGAGAGAAAAGGTGGATGTTTTTTAATTTTTTTTTTTGAGCCTTCAAATGAGAGATGTTGGGCCCTGTGTGTGTGTATGGATTGTGTAGATCCAGGGTGAAAAAGTCCTGCTCCCACTCTCTGCTCTTAGCCCAGGTTTTACTCTCAGATCTCCAGAAGTGCTGGGGATCAGCACCTTGATCTCTCCATGCTGGGGTCATCACAGAATCATGGAATGGTTTGGGTTGGAAAGAACCTTAAATCCCATCCTGTTCCAGCCCTGGGCAGGGACACCTTCCACTATCCCAGGTTGCTCCAAGCCCTGTCCCACCTGGCCTTGGACACTTCCAGGGATGAGGAAATCTTTCCCAGCTCCTCTGGGCAGCCTGTGCCAGGGCCTCCCCACCCTCACAGGGAAGGAATTCTTCCCAATATCCCATCTAAATCCCCTTTTAGTTCAAATCCCCCTTGTCCTCTCTGCCTGTGATAATATGGAAGAATTCCAAGACGATACATGGCCTTGGAGAATGGAGGTGTTGGGGCAAAAAAGATGTTTTAGCTTTTGTTTCCTCCTTCCCTTTCCCCCTCTGTTGCAGCAGGAATGCCACAGATCCCCCCTGGAGAATCCCTCTGATCCTACAGCTCAGGGTGGGCTTTGATGGGCACAGCAAACACACTCCAAACATCAGGAGAAGGCAGAATCCAGAAGTTTTCATTCCCATGTGCTTCTCCCTTCCACCTACTCTTGTATTTGCTGGGAAATGCCCCAATGAAGGCAGGAATGATGACTCTGATTCTATGTTCTCAGAAGGCTAATTTATTACTTTATAATATTATATTAAAGAATACTATATTATACTAAAGAATACAGGAAGGATACTTACTAAATGTTAAAAAGATAATAATGAAAACTCCTGACTCTTTGCAGTCTTGACACTGCTTGGCCCTGACTGGCCAAAAAGTTAAAACAACTCACAGCAGAATGCAAGGAAACAATCATCTGTGGGTGAACAATCTCCAAACACATTCCAAAGCAGCAAAACACAGGAGAAGCAAATGAGATAAGAATTGTTTTCCTTTTCTCTGAGGCTTCTCAGCTTCCCAGGAGAAAA
>JAWMQZ010000082.1:3220839-3256451 GCA_035584835.1 Tangara arthus
TTTTTTTTTTTTTTTTTTTTTTTTTTAGTTCTGTTGAAAGGAGAAAAAAAATGGTGAAAATGTTATTTATTGGCAGAAATTATTTAATATAATTTCTTTTTTTTTTTTTTTGTGAAATAAGGAATGAATTTGTTAGAACTGTCTCGATGTAAATCGGAGTCATCTTTAAGGAGGAAAAAAAAAAGAAAAAAAAAGTCAAAAATTGACACAGTCACCGTGCTCCGCTGTGATTTTTTGGGTGGCTGAGGGGGTTCATGTGCTGCTAGAAGGGAGGATTTGGGGGGTTTTAGAGGCTCTCCAGGGCGTCTCCCAGCCCCCAGCACACGCGGAGTGGTGGCTCCCAGCTGCATTTGGAGATTTGGAGAGCTCTCAGCTCCTGCTCCTCGTCCTTCCCTGGGTAAATAACGCCGTGCCAGCAGGGACAGGACGGGATGTGCCAGCTCTTGTTCCACCCCGGCTCCTTCCTTGTCCCTTCTGGGGCTGTTCCCTCCACAGAGAGGATTTAGGGAGCAGCCCTGGGGTCGGGATCCGTGTGCGTGGATCCAAACCCCAAAGTTCCACGGCTCCTGCGCAGGGATCCTCCTCCTGCATCATTCCCAGGAAGCTGCTGTGGCTCCCGCTCTGCCTTCCACGCCTGGGATCCATCCCCTCTTCCCAAGGGGCAGCTGAATGTTCAGGATGAGCTCTGGAGGACTCCAGGCCATCATCCCAATGGCAGCGGGAATTCCTTCGGCCTCAGCTCACCACGTGCTCCCGTTTCCCACCTGCTCCTCCCCGCAGCATTCCCGCTCCGGATGCACCCAGGGCACGCCCGGGCCAGGACGCTCCGGCTCTCCCACCCTTTTCCTGGGTGTTCCCACCCAAACTGAGGAGCCCCCAAGCCCCGGCACCGCTCGCAGACCCCGCGCTGGGCACCGGGGGGCTCCCGGCACATCCCTGCCCAGGGGAGCATCCCTGGGAGCATCCCCGAGCCCGGCCGCGCGTTCCCGGCTGGCATCGCCGCTGAGCAAACAGGAAACACTCGCCCTTTGTTAATCCCGGCCCGGGCTGCGCGTTAAATATTTATCTGTGAGCGGAGGCTGGTGCTGGGAGCCGCGGGGAGGGAGGGACCGAGGCAGGGCCGGCGCTGGAGGCTCCTGGCCGGGCACGGGGGCGCTGCGTGCGGAGCAGGAGGTGAGCGGGGCTTTGGGCACCCCGAGGGGGGCTGGGGGGAAGGCGGCTCCTCCTCGCATCGACCTCGAGAGGTGTCACTTGGTGGGCTGGAGGGGACCCGGAGGGGATTTGTCGCCCCTTGGCAGCAGGGATGGGCTCGGGGGTCCCCTCGCTGGGTTTAACCCTCCCCGGCCCCGCTGCCACCCCTGCCCTCGTCACCCCGGGATTTGCCAGCAGGATCAGCTCCTGTCCCCAGGCTGTGTCCTCGCCGCGGTGTCCCCAGCTGGCAGCAAGGAGCTGCCTCATTCCCACGGCATTGGGGCGGGGGGGAGGACACCCTGTCCCCTGTGTCCCCGGCGTCCCCGGTGTCCCCTGTGTCCCCCGGGCGCAGGATCGCAGCCAGCCGGGGCTCCTGCCATCGTCCCCAGCAGCAGGGGGCGGTGGCTGGGTGGGGACCGAGGGGTGGCAGCGAAGCCACCATCGCCTCGGGAGCTCACGTGGGAGCTCACGGGATGAGGAAGGGCTGGGGCAGCCCCGTTTTGGGGGTGTCAGCAGTTTAGGGGAGCAGGAAGCGGCCGGCGGGTGAGTGGTGGGTGCGGGGGGACACGGGGCACTCACAGAGCAGGGCAGGGGGTGTTCCGGGGGGGACCCTGCCCGGATTCCTCAGGGATGGGCGGATGGAGGGGATGGAGCGGCGCAGTGGGGATGGGGGCTCTGCGCTGACTGTGCCCCACACCAGGGCTTGGGTGGGCACAGGAGCACAGATCCCACTCCCCATTTCGATCCTCACCTCTCAGCATTTCCTTCCTCACCCTCTCCCAAAAATCCCCCTAAGTCCCCTTCTCCATCGGACGGGGAACCGGTGACGCTGGAAGGGGTGAGGTGGGACACAGGCAGGGCACGGGGGGCTTACATGGGGGTCCCCAGTACCCAGATCCCTGGGGGATGGAGAGATTGAAGGGATGGAGGGGATGGAGGAATACAGGAGATGAAGGGGATGGAGGGATGGAGGGTCACCCGTGGGAAAGCGGCTGGCAGTGGGGATGGGGGCTCTGCTCTCCCCGTGCCCCCACCCCGGCGCTCGGAGGCGCACAGGAGCACAGACCCCACTCCTCCTTCTCAGTCCCGACCTCTACCCGGAATTCCCTCCCCACCCTTTCCCGAAACCCCCCCGAGTCCCCGTCTCCATCGCGCCGGGGGGCGGCGGCGCCGGGCTCGCCCCGTTTCGTAAGCGGGGGCCGGGTGCGCGGGAACGCGTGCGCGGGGCGTGGGATGAGTTCAGCCTCTTGGCTCCATTCCCTGGATCCCATCCCTGGAAATGTCACTGGAAACTCTGAATGGGCCGGCCCCGCTCCAGAGCGGGGAGCGCTGGGGGGGCAGCGCACCCCGGGCTGGGGGGGCCGGGGCACACGGGGACCCAGCGCCGGCCGGGACGGAGCCTCCCGACCCTCCCGGGGGATGCTCTTGGGGGGCTCTCCTGGAGTTCCATGCGCTGAGGGCCCCCCCGCTCCTTCTCCCGGCAAAGTTCGTGCCGTGGGTTTTTCCTCCGTGCCGCTCGCAGCTCCGTCCCGCTCGCCCCGGGGCTCCCCAAAACCGCGGAGCTTCCCGGGGGGCGCCGCTGGCACCGCCCAGGAGGTAAGAGCTGGCTGGGGGACCCCGAGGGGACCCCCGGGGACAGGTTTACAGGTTTTGGGGGACACTCCGAAGGAGGAGAAGGATGGGGCCGAGCCCCGTGTGGGGCTGCGCTGGGAATGGCGTGGAGGTTTTTGGGGTGCCCTGAGGGGATGGGAGCCTGCACCCCACTTTCTGTGCCCCGGGGCACATCCTTCCCTGGTCCTCAGTTTCCCCACGGGGGTGATTAACATTAATTACAACCTCGGGGCTGCCGAGCCTCCAGCGGTGTGGGAAACAGGGGGTCCCGATTTGGGGGTCCCACACACACAGAGGGCACCGTGTTGGGCTGGGACCCCCGGCACCCCCCAGGACTCCCGGTTTGAGGCGGGGTCTGGCACCTGCGAGCGCCGGTGCCGGGGTGGGAACGGAGACGTGAGGGACGAGGCGGGGCACGGGTGTCCCCCAAAGACCCCGGTGTCGGGAGGGGCTCCGGGGGTCCCGTCCCCCCCCAGCCGCCCCCCGGCCGGTTCTCGGTGAGTCACAGCTCGGCCTCGCGTTCCCGGCTCCTCGGCCCTCCGTCCCCTCTCCCTCCCTGTTTGCGCTGCAGGGCGGGGAAATATTTCTGCCCTGTCGTGTTCCCGGCCCTGGCAGCGCTCCCGGGCGGGCGACGCTGCTGCCGCCACGTGCCCGGGCGGGAGGGCAGCGCGCCGGGATGCCGGGGATGGGAACGCGGCGCAGCCATCGCCCCGAGCCGCTCCGGGCGTGTTCTCCCCGCGGGCTGGATCCATCCCTGCCGAGCCGGGGCAGGGAGAGGGGCGGGGGGTCTGGAGCCGCATGGAGAAGGAGATGGGGACCCGTGCCAGGGCTGGTTCTGAACAGGAACAGCCGCTTCCCCTGAGCTGGGGACGCTGCCACCGCGGTTGTCACCCCACACACGGTGCCCCCTGTGCCTCTGAGTAACAGGGCACGCTCCCAGCGATGGGGCTGGGGCTCCTCCGAGTCCCCATCTCTCTGGCAAAGCCTGGGGATGCCCAGAAAACAGGGGCACCATGAGCACAGCCGCTTTTCCCTCAGGGCACGGGCAGCCCCCGGGCACCATCCCGACCCCCCCGGCCATGGCGGGCCGGCTCCTGCCCCCCGACGCCAGCCCGGCCCTGGCTGTGCAGGACGTTCCCCGCCTGCTCCCAGCTCTGCAGGTGTCCCCGCAGCACGCGGTGACACGGGTGAGTGGGGCTGGCACGTGCTGGGGGATTCGGGGGGGCTGCACCCCCCAGTCCTTTGTGCCAGCCCCTCCCTGTGCCACAGGTGCCCGTCATCCGCCACCGCGGCTCCAACACCCTCAACTTCCACTTCCATGAGCCGGAGAGCCGCGGCACCGCCCAGAACAGCCAGGGAGCTCTGAAGAGCTCAGGTACAGAGAGCCCTGAGCATCCTGGGGACACCCGGGGGGCTGCCCCGGGCTGTGCCCACCTGAGCCGTGCCCACCTTGTCTGCAGCGAATGAGTGGTACCAGACCTGGCCAGCCAAGGAGGCCAAAGCCCCCAGCCCCCAGGTGCCCGCCCAGGCCACCCCCAGCCCCAGGGCCGCCCCCGCCTGCCCACGGCCCCCGGGCTGGTCGGCGACCTGGACCAAGGACAGCAAGCGGCGGGAGAGGCGCTGGGTGAAGTACGATGGCATCGGGCCCGTGGACGAGACGGGGATGCCCCTGGCCTCACGCTCGGTGAGTGGGGGCGCAGGGCGGGGGTGTCACCCCGCTGTCACCCCCTCACCACCCCCACGTGTCCCCCCAGAGCGTGGACAGCCCCCGGGACTGGTACCGCAGCATGTTCCGGCAGATCCACCGCAAGCTGCCAGGTGAGCCCGGGTGCGCGGGTGCGGCACGGAGCGGGCACGGCTCGGCTCCCGCTCACCTCCCCCATCCTCAGAGCCCGACTGGGACACCCATTCCTGCCCCACCACGGCGCCTCCATCGCCCCCCAAGCCGCGGAGGAGGGGCTCGGCCCCGGCTGAGCCCCCCGGAATGCCCAACGGGATGGACTGGTGAGCCTGGCACAGGGACGGGGGTGCCCACGGCGTGGGGGCTGCGCTGGCTGAACCCCCCCCGTCCTCCACAGGACCCGCTGGGGCGCCACCGGTGCCACCGCCGAGCCCGGCAGCATTTTTGACTACGAACCAGGGGAGTTCTGTCCGCGGGAGCAGGTAGGCAGTCCTGGCACCCGGGGAGGGAGGGGGTGGGCCCGCGGTGGGCACACCCCTGACCGGCCCCTGCCCTTTCAGGGCCCGGCAGCAGCGCGGCCGAAGCGGGCTCAGTCCATCGAGGTGAGGCTCTGGGGGTGGCAGCGGGGTCCCGGTGCCCGCGGGCAGTGCCAGCCTGGCCCGCCACAGCCCCGAACCGCGCCTGCAGGTGCTGCTGGAGCAGGAGCTGGAGCAGCTCAGCGAGGAGCTGGACAAGGACATGAGGGACATGGAGACGCGCCGGACCCCCCGCCAGGTACCCCCGGCCCTTCCTGATGCCCCTTGGTCCCCCCAGGGCATCCAGCTGTGGGCACATCCAGCTGTAGGCACATCCAGCTGTGGGCTCAGCCTTTGTGCAAGGCTTGGGCATGCACGTGGTGGGATGCACATCTGGATTAATGCTCGGATGGGTGCATGCACATCTGGGTGCATGCGTGGCTGGATGTGTGCACAACTGGATGGGTGCGTGCACAACTGGATGTGTGCACAACTGGATGGATGTGTGCACAACTGGATGTGTGCACAACTGGATGGATGTGTGCACAACTGGATGGATGGATGTGTGCACGGCTGGAGCCCTGCACATCTGGATGCCTGCACGGCCGGGTGAATGCACAGCGAGCTGCATGCACATCTGGATGCGTGCACAACCCGGTGCCTGCCTGGCTGGCTCCACGCACATCTGGACCCACGCACGGCTGCTCAGCAGCCTTGGAGCCGCGGCCGTGGGGCTTTAGGACCCAGCCCGCCCGTCCGTCCGTCCGTCCGGCGCTTTATTGGCGCAGCCGAGCTGGACTCCTTCGCTTCCCGCCGAGACTCGGCCTCCTCGATGATTAATTTTTCTCTCCCACCCCCTCCCGCTCCTCCCGGCAGAGCCCGGCGGCTGCTCCCACCGCTCGCTCCCCTGCTCCGGCCTCCCCGGCTGCTCGGTGAGTTCCGCGGCCGCTCCCACCCCCCGCACCCCCAAATCCCCCTGCCCGGACCCCACTGGAGGCGAGGGACGGGAGCCGCTCTGGGGGAGGCGGGCGGGCTGTCCCTGCAGCGTCCCGCGGCGTGGGAGCCCCCGGCATCCCCACGGGATCCCCGCGGAGCCCCCCCGGTCCCCCCAGAGCCCGGCACGGGTGGGAGCGGCGCCGGGCCGGCTGCCCGCAGGGTGGGACGGGGCCGGAGCGGGGCTGAGCCTTTCCCCCGTGCCCGGAGCAGGGACGCCGTGTCCCGGCCTTTGGCTCCGGCCCAGGGGAGGTGACGGCGCTTGGATTCCCACCGCTGTGTCCCCACGGGCACAGGGAGGGGACAGCTGGGCCGGAGCACCCCGGGATGGGATGGGCTCCCCGGGATGGGGTGGGCACCCCGGGATGGGATGGGCACGCCGGGGTGTCCCCACAGACCCCTGTGTGCCCCGGCAGCGGCAGGAAAATAAACAAACAAACAAACAAACCAACCAACTAAAAAACAAACAAACGCCTCCTCTTGTAGGACCCACCGTAACCCCCAGGGGCGCTCAGGGCGGGCGGCTCCCCCCCTCCCCAACCCCTCCTCCGGCTTGGGGGGCGCATTTGGGCTCTTTACGCGCCCCCCGGAGCGGGGTTATTCATTAGCCCTCCCCGGCGCTTCCTGCTCGGCGGTAGCGGGGCCGCGCTGCCGGCGCTGCCGGAAAACTTTGGACCTGTCCCGCTTGGCTGCCTCCGGGAGGAGCCCCGGGAGCGGCGGAGAGAGCAGAGCCGGGGGTCCTGGTTCTGGGGGACCCCAATATTCTGGTTTATGGAATTTGGGGATCCTGGTCCTGGAGGACCCCGAATTCCTGGTCTGTGGAACCCAGGGCTCCAGGGATCTTGGTTCACGGGATACAGGAGTCCTGAGGGTTCCTGATGTCCTGGTCCATGAGACCCAGGGCTCCTGGTCCATGCAATGCACAGGACCCCCATATCCTGCTCTGTGGGACACAGGGGGTCCTGCTGCCCCCCTGCCCCTCCCCCCAGGGGCAGCAGGGTCAGCGCAGGGAGGGTTCATGGCCCTGCCCTGAGCCACTGTCACCCCTCAGGAGCCCCCTGTCACCCCAGCGGCTGCGGAGCCCCCCTGCCACCCCCAGCATGGAGCGGGGTGGGCTGGGGCTGGCCAGTGACCGGAGCCCTGGCAGAGGTGAGACCCCCTTGAGCCCCTCTGAGCCCCCCTGAGCCCCCCAGGCCCTGCCAGGGGCACCCCAAGCATCCCGGCTGCTGACACCCCGCTCTTTACAGACACCCTCAGACCAGGGACCCTCCCCAGCTTGTCGGACCTGGGGGAGCCCGTGGAGGCCGTCAAGAGGGAGGAGAAGAAGGTGAGGCTGGGCTGGTCCCGTGCCAGGCGGGATTTGGGGTGGCTGGCACTGGGGGTGTCCCTGCAACTCCTCCTCTCCCTCCCCAGATGAAAGCTGCTCGCCTCAAGTTCAACTTCCAAGCTGAGTCTCCCAAGTAAGCGCCGGGGTCACCCCTGGGGTGACAGAGGGGGACTGGGGGAGCCCCGGCACGTG
The DNA here is from genome assembly GCA_035584835.1 of Tangara arthus. Lineage (NCBI taxonomy): Eukaryota > Metazoa > Chordata > Aves > Passeriformes > Thraupidae > Tangara > Tangara arthus. The sequence goes on from JAWMQZ010000082.1 coordinate 3,228,350, forward strand.
GGATGGCCCTGCCAGCCGAGCCGGGGACGGGTCTGTGCCCGCGGGCAGGTGTGACAGTGTCCCCTGCAGGGAGCTGACGCTGCAGAAGGGGGACATCGTCTACATCCACAAGGAGGTGGACAGGAACTGGCTGGAGGGGGAGCACCACGGCCGCGTGGGCATCTTCCCCTCCAACTACGTGGAGGTGAGCGCGGGCCACGAGGGGGCAGCAGGGCCGGGGGTGCTGGCGCTGCCCCTCACCCGCGTGTCCCACCCAGATCCTGCCCCCCACGGAGGTGCCCAAGCCCATCAAGGCTCCCACGCTCCAGGTGCTGGAATACGGCGAGGCGCTGGCGCTCTACAACTTCCGAGGGGATCTGCACGTGGAGCTCTCCTTTCGCAAGGTACCGCGGCCCTGTGCTGTGCCATCCCGGGCCGTTCCGTGCTGTGCCATCCCAGGCCGTTCCTGGCCATCCCGGGCCGTTCCGTGCTGTGCCATCCCAGGCTGTTCCGGGCCATCCCGGGCCGTTCTGTACTGACCCGCGCTCTGCTCCCGCGGCAGGGCGAGCGGATCTGCTTGGTGCGGCGGGTGAACGAGAACTGGTACGAGGGGCGGATCTCGGGCACCAGCCGCCAGGGCATCTTCCCCGCCACCTACGTGCAGGTGTTGAAGGAGCCGCGGGTCAAAGCCACCGCCGAGGACATCCCCTCCTCTCCCGGCGCCGCCAGCCCCCGGCCCGCGGCCGGATCCCCGTCCCTGCAGCGCTCGCCCGGTCCCCGCATCCCCCAGGCTCCCGCGGGATCCCCCCGGGAAGCCAAGCGGGGTCCCGGGGCGTCGGGCGGGCGCCCGTCCTCTCCGCGCCACCTCGGTGCCACCTTCCCCCCCTCACCAAAGCTGCCCCACGCTGGCACCCCCGGCCCTTTGGTGGCCTCTGCCAGCCCCCCACACCCTGCGGAGCCCCGGCGTCCTGCCTGGAGCCCCGAGCAGGTGAGTGCCCCCCGCCCTGGCACCGTGCCCCCTCCCCGGTACCGTTCGCCGGCACCGCTGGGGCTGCGGGTGCCGCCCTGACCCCACCGTGTCCCCCCACAGCGCCCGACCCCGGTGGCACAAAGCAGCGCCCGGCCCGAGCCCGCCCCGTCCTACAACGGCTCCGAGATCCGGTGGACTCCGTAAGCAGGGCCAGGAGCGGCCCCGGGCGCGGTGTCCCCACCGGGGACCCCCCGTGGGTGGGGTGGGCTCTGCCCAAGCTTTGTCTCGCAGGTACCGGGCGCTCTACCAGTACCGGCCCCAAAACGCCGACGAGCTGGAGCTGCTGGAAGGGGACAGGGTGGATGTCATGCAGCAGTGCGACGACGGCTGGTTCGTGGGTGCGTGGTCGCCGCCTTGGGGACAGGGATGAGGACAAGGTGCCACCCTCACCCCTCACCACCTCTCCGCGTCTTTAAACCCGCAGGAGTGTCCAGGAGGACGCAGAAATTCGGCACTTTCCCCGGGAATTACGTGGCGCCGGTGTGACCCGCGGCCGTGGGGACCCCGGGGGCTTCCCCGTGTCCCGCCGTGTCCCCCCACGGGGATGAAGCGCCTCCAGCTCCCTCCCGCCCCTATGGGGCTGCTTCTAACAGGGACGAATCCCCCAGCGCGGGGTGTCTCCCCCGCCCCAGTGCCTTAACCCGCCCCCTCCTCACCGCTGCCCGGTGCCAACGCCCCGGGGGTCGCCCCGGGGTCTGCCCGGTGCCGGGCCTGACCGTGACGGCCGTGCCCCGCCGTGTGGGTCCGTGTCCGGGAGTCACCTTCGCTTCTTTTCCGTCATTAAAGCTCAGCTCAGCCCGACTCTGAGAGTGCCGGGATTGGGGAGGAGCCGCTCCCGGGACCCGTCCCACCGGAGCCGTGGGCGGGGAGCGCCGAGGGCGCTGCGTGGGGCTGCGGGGATCCCCCCACGCCCACGGGCGGTCCCGGGGCGGGCCCAGCGCCGCCGTGCTCCCCGTCGAGGGGGGCCGTGCCCGCAGCCCGGCCCGGCTCCTCCCGAGGAGGCGGCGCCGTCCCGGGGCCGCGCTCGGCTCCGCAGCCCCGCGGGGCCGCCCGGCTCGGCCGCCCCGGTGAGTGCGCGGGGGCGCGGGGGGGTCCGTCCGTCCCTCGGGGGTCCCGGTGCCCGGGGGTGGAGAGGGATGGGCGGGCAGGTCCCGCCGCTGTGTCCCCACTGTGTCCCCACTGTGTCCCCGGATCCTCGCGAGTGCCAAGTCCCTGTGTCCCCAGGTCCCCGCGCCTCCTGGCATCGCCCGTCCCCGCCGCTCGCCCCGCGGGTGCCAGGCGGCGCCGCCAGACACCGCGGGCACAAAGACATCGCTGTGCGGCGGGGACAGAGCCCGGAGGGAGCGGGGACACAGGTGGGGAGCAGAGGGTGGAGAGGGGGAGCACGGACGGAGCTGGGGACAGGGATGGAGAAGGGGGTGCAGGACGCGAAGGGGAGGTGCAGGGATGGAGAAGAGGTGCAGGGATGGAGAAGAGGTGCAGGGACTGGAGAAGGGGAGCATAAGGGAGAGGTGGGGTGCAGTGTCTAAAGAAGGGGTGCAGGGTCCGGAGAAGAGGTTCGGGACTGTCAGGGGATCTGGGGTGGGTGCCCAGCTGCGTGTGGGGGTCCCCGGGCTGCCCAGGGATGCTGAGCGGGGCTGGGCATGGGGAGGGGGTTTGGGGTTTGGGGTTTCCTCCCGGCGCTGGAAGCCCAGCCCAGGAAATTCTTCCGGGCAGCCTCTCAAGCCCCTCTTTGTGCTCTTGGGATTTTTAACATTCCCGGCGGCTGCGGACGGGGTGCCCGGTGCCGGCCGGGGTGCCCGGTTCCAGGTGGGCTGCCCTGCTCCCCCAGGCTGTGCCGCGATGAGAGGGATGGGGTCTGGTGTGGATTTAGGGGATGCGGCTGCCCAATCCCACCCATCCCATCGGAGCCAAGGGCTGCGCCGCTCACCAGGGTGCCACGGGCACCCTGTGCCACCCCCGCGGGATCCTCAGCGTCCTTTCCCGGTGTGGATTTGCTGTGGGGTGAAGGACTGGTGCTGCTGGTCCTCGCTGGGTGTCGGGCGCTGCTGTGGTGCAGCAGAACCCGTCCCTCGCTGCCACATCCTCCCCTGCAAACCCCACAGGCTCGGCTCTGCCAGGCCACAGCGCCGGCCTTGCTGCCAAGGCTTCGCCAATTTCCTGCCTTGCTCCAGCTCCTGGGAACGACCTTGGCTGTCTCAGCTGCACCGCCGGGTGCCTGGGACCCCCCGGGCCCGGGAGGAAGCCGCCAGCCCTGGGGGACAAGAGGAAGCGGCGGTGGCTGCTGTCACCCTGCGAGGACCTGGCTCCCCTCCCCGGAAGGAAAGCGCTGAGGGCGCTGGGGACCCTCGGGGCACAGCGGGGACAGGGAGGCCCTCGTTGTGTGGTCTGTGGGTAGGAGGAGGGGGGTCCCTCTGCCTCATCCCCTCGGCACCCGGGATCGCTGACACCTCGCTCCTGCCCGCCCAGGGCCGCCGCTGCCATGCCGGTCACGGTGGCGGTGACACTGCCCGGCCCGGCCCCGTGGGGCTTCCGCATCTCCGGGGGCAGAGATTTCGGGAAGCCCATCACCGTCTCCAAGGTAGGAGCCCCCCCCGTGTCCCCCGGCCCGGGGAGAGCCGCGGGGGCTCGGGGCGGGCCGGGCTGGCCCGGGGAGCGGATCCTGTTTGCCGTCCTGGGGGGATCCCGCTCCTGGGAACGGCCCCTGGGCTGGGCCTGGCTGGGCCGAATTCCCGGGTGTTGTTCCCAAGGCTGGGGTCCCCTCCTGGCAGAGGGGCTGGGGCTGTTCTGGCAGGGCCCTGGCGATTCCAGAGGGTGGGAGCATCCCATCCCAGCAGGGTGGGATTCGGGGGATGCTGCCCTGCACGGGGGGGTCACCGGCACTGTCCCATGTCCCCTTCTCCGCGGAGGTCACGGAGCATGGGAAGGCGGCCGCGGGTGACCTCCGGCCGGGGGATGTCGTTGTCACCATCAACGGGGAGAGCACGGCGGAGATGCTCAACGTGGAGGCGCAGAACAAGATCAAGCAGAGCCCGGGGCAGCTGCGGCTGGAGGTGCAGAGGTGGGTGCTGGGGACACCCGGCCCTTGCTGCCAGCGGTGTCTGGGGGTCCCCAACAGCGTGTGTGTCACTTGTTCCCCCCCTCGGTGACTCTTGGGGCGGTGCCATCCCCGCGGGAGCCTGTCCCGGCTCTCTAATTAAGGAGTCGGGGGCTAACGAGGCCAGGCAGCGCTGGCAGCCGTTATCTGGGGCCAGCTGCTGCCTCTGCGGCTCCCGGCGCTGAAGGGAACGGTCACCGTGCTGTGCACAGCGGTTTGGGGCTCCTGGGGCAGATCCCAGACCCTGCTGCTCTCCCTTGGCCCTCAGGTCCCCGGCGCCATCTCCCAGCCACACCAACGGGGACACCTCGCTGGAGGGGTTGGCCACGCGTTTCCAGGTGAGCCCCGGGCAGCCCCCGCGCACCCCGGCCCCACAGCCAGGGCTGGTGGCAGCTGCTGGTGTCACCCTCCCCTCCCCAGGACACGCTGCAGATGCCGAGTGAGAGCCAAAGTGCCCTGAGGACGCTCGACCCCAGCCTGGCATCCCTCAGTGCCAGGTAAGGCTGCACGGGCTGGGTGTGGGGCTGGGGGTGAGGAGGGGGCTGGGGAGGGCCAGGGACCCCCCTGATGGCTCCGTTGTGTCCCCCAGCTCACATCCCTTGGAGCAGGAGTTCACCTGTCCCGGCCTCCACCAGGTGAGCAGGAGCTGGGGGGGGGGCTGCAGGCAGAGATGCTGGGGGAGCATCTGTGCTCAAAAACCCCCTGAACCCCCATTTTGAGCCTCAAACGTCCCTGCTTTGAACCACCAAACCTTGCCCCTTTGCAGTGCTAAACGTTCCCCCCTTGAGCCCCCAAATCACCTCATTTTGAGCCCCTAAACCACCCTCCTTTGAGCCCCAAAACAGCCCCAGTCTGAACCCCCAAACCGCTCCCTCTGCCCCCCACGGCCACGTCCCTGCCCGGCCCCGCTGTCCCCGCTGTCCCCGTCTGCGGTGGCTGTCGCGGGTGTCCCCTCCCCGCCGTGCTGGCAGCGCCCCCGGCCCCGCGGGTACCGCCGCACCTGCCCAGGGATGTTTTGCTCCTCTTGGCAGCGGCGCCAGCCCGGGGAGGCCAAACCAGTTTGGGAAGGCGCAGCCCCGCTGCCGCCAGCCCGGGGCACTGGGGTGTTGGCCGGGCAGGACCTGCGGCCCGGCGCGCCCCCGCCGCCGTGGGACACCCCGGGAGTGGGATCGGGATGCGCCGGGAGTGGGACCGAGACGCTCGGGGGGTGCCTGGATGGCTCCTCCAGCCCCGAGCTCAGTGCCAGGATGCCCGCGGCCGCCCCATCCTCCCTGCGGGCAGCCGCTGGCTCCGGCCTTGGCGTCTCCCTCCTTTCCTCCCTCCCCGCTTTCTCTTTTTCTTGTTTTTCAAGCCCAAATTGGGAAGCGCCGCGGCCCCGAGCGCGGCCCTTCCCAGCTGCCTTTGGCCGCAGCCCCGGCCGCCCCTTGGCTCCTCCGGCCGCCCGCTCCCTCCTTCCCCCCCAGCTGCTTGTTTGCTTTGCTGCCGGCTCCGAGGGGTCCCTCCCTGTCCCCGGAGGGTCCACAGGGTTGGGGACACGAGGGTGCCGTGCCCGGAGCCCCCACCCAAGCCGCTGTGCCCCAGGGGCGGTGAGGGGATGGCTGCCCTTGGCTCCATCCCACTCTTCCTCGCATCCTGGCGCTGGAAGCCGCCAGCGATGAGGCCAAGGCCCGGCTCCTCCCGTGCCTAATTTTAACTCGCCCCTCATGACCCCACAAAGCCTCGGCGCTGCCCCTCTCCCTCCCCGCGGGTCCAGCCGGGGGGTCCCTGTGCCCACCCCGGGGGATTCGTTCCCATCTGCGTGGCAGCTGCTCCCGGGAACTTCGGGAACATGGGGAACATGGGGAACACGGGGAACATCGGCTTCCACTTAGCCGGGGAGGGCTCCGCTTCCCGGCCCCGCTAAGCAGGAGCAGATGAGGGGAGGGGACGGGCGCAGGCGCTGGGTTATGGGGCGGGGGCGCTGCCCTGGCCCCTCTGGGGGGATCCCATCCTGGGTGGGAAGGAGAAGCAGCAGCCCCACGGAGCATCCCTGTGGAGATCTGGGCTTGGGGAAAGCCCTGGGGCTGCGCCGGGTGTCCTTGGGGTGCCTGGGAGGCTCTGTGGGCCCCCCCAGGACATCCCTCCCTTCTCCCCCCGCCAGGAGCGACGCCTGAGCCGCCAGAGCGGCTCCCAGGGGCCCGTCCTGCCTCCCCCGCCCCGGCCACCCTCACCGGAGCTCGGAGCCCCCCAAACCCCCTGGGCAGCCCCCAGGGAGAGGCGCCTCTCCTCCCCCTCCGCCGGCGCCTGCCTCAGGTACGGAGCGGGCTGGGGGCTCTGGGGGGGCACCCCGCGGCAGGGCAGCCCCCAGCCCCGCGTCCCCACGCGGGGTTGTCACCCGTGGGTGCTGAGGGAGCCCGTGGGAAGGGTTAACTCACCTGCAGGCAGGTGGGGCCGTGGGAGGGCCGGGCAGGCTGGGGCAGCTCCCGGGGTGGAGGGAGCAGGTGGCGGACGGGCTGTGGGGCGCAGCCGGGTGGATCCCGGAATCCGAGCGCAGGGAACCCCCCCAAATCTCCCCTCGGGCTGCGCCCCCCCCCAGCCAGGGCTCGGAGCCGGCCATGAGGCGCTTGGAGGAGGACTCGGAGGTCTACAAGATGCTGCAGGAGAACCGGGAGCTGCGGGCGGCCCCGCGGCAATCCAGCACCTTCCGCCTGCTCCAGGAGGCGCTGGAGGATGAGGAAGGAGGTGAGGGGGGCACGGCGGGCGGGGGCAGGGCTGGCACGGGGGTGGCAGCGCTCTGATGGCCTCGTGTCCCCTCAGGAGGTCCCGCAGCGCCCTTCCCCAGCCGGCTCTCGGCCGGGGCCCGCAGGCCCGTGGCCGGGGTGCAGAAGCTGCACGTCTGTGAGAAGTGCGGGAGCAGCATCGCGTGAGTGGGGCTGGGGGCCGGGGGGGGTCCCGGGGCTGGGTCTGTCCCTGCCGTCCCTCCTGGCAAAGCCAAAAAGGGGCTGCTCTCAGGAGCGGGGCAGGATCTGTCCCTGACATTGCTCCCGGCAGGGACAAAACAATCCGGGGTGTGGCTGCGGCAGGATCCACCCCTGCTGTCACCGCCCGAGGGGTTAAAATGGGGATGATTGTGGGGTGGGGGCCCAGGGAAGGATCCATCCCTGCCATTGCTCCTTCAGGGTGAAAATGGGGCCATCTGGGGTGTGAGTGGGGTCCCAGAGCAGGATCCATCCTCGCCATTGCTCCTTGAGGGTGAAAATGGGGGCGGTCCTGGGGTGTGAGTGGTGCTAGAGCAGGATCCATCCCTACCATTGTTCCTTTAGGGTGAAAATGGGGGTGTGAGTGGGGTCAGGGTGGTCAGGGCAGGATCCATCCCTGCCATTGTTCCTTGAGGGTGAAAATGGGGCCATCTGGGGTGTGAGTGGTCCCAGGGCAGGATCCATCGCAGCCATGGCTCCAGGGCCGCGATGGGGCTGACCGCGGCTGGGAGGGGACGCTGGGGACACAGAGGGTGGCTGGGCTGACCGCCTGTCCCCACCCCCGCAGGACACAGGCCGTGCGGATCCAGGACGGCCGCTACCGGCACCCGTCCTGCTACACCTGCGCCGACTGCGGCCTCAGCCTGAAGATGCGCGGCCACTTCTGGGTGGGGGACGAGCTGTTCTGCGAGAAACACGCCCGCCTGCGCTACCAGGGCCCGCCGGGGGCGCCCCTGCCCCGCCCCGCGTCCCCGCGCTCCTGAGCCCCGGCACCGGCACCGGGACCCCAGGGCTGTCCCACCCCACCGGGCTGGGGCTGAGGGCGCTGCCGGGCTGGGGATGGATGGGATTTGGGGGGGATGCGATGGCGCCGCCCATCTTCACCCCTTTGTGGGTGTGTGCGATGAGCTGGGTGAGTTCTCAGCCTGGGGACATCGGGGCGGGGTCGCTTTGAGCACTGGGGTACCGAGAGGGGCTGGCACCGCTTGTGCACTGACTGCGAAGGGCTTCTCCGAGGAATTAAACCAGATTCTTTTCAAATATAATATATATTTGCTCCACTGCCCTGTCTGCTCTGTGCCGGGACCCCAGGGCAGGGGGAAGGGGGTTCGACCCCAAACCCGGGGTGCAGACAGGGACCCCCCAGACCCCTCAGCTCTGCTGCCCGTACCCGGGGTGGGGGTCCAGGTGCTCCGGTGCCGCTCCTTGTCCTGCTCCCAGAAGGTCAGGGCTGCCCTCAGGGCTGGCTGGCCCCTCCCTGCGGATCTGGGAGGTGTCCGGGTTTATTGGGGGCTATTGGTCGAGGCCTTTGTCCTGCTCCGGGCGCTCTTATCGCCGCTCCCCACCCTCCGTGCCCGCCTGCACCGAGATGGCTTTGCTGATATCTGAGATTCGCTGTTATCTGGGATTCGCTGTTATCAGCGGCCTGGGGGAGACCTGTCCCTTCCCCTGTCCCTTCCCCTGTCCCTCCCCCTGTCCCTCTGCAGCAGGGACAGCCAGGGCCGCCCCTCCCCTCCTGCCTGGGGTCTCACGGGCTCTGTTTGGGGTGCGCCACGGCCCCCCGTGCACCCCGGGCTCGGTCATGGAGCTCTCACCATCGCATTCCCAATTAATCAGCCCAATATCGAATTCCCAATTAATCATCCCAGAGCAGCTGGGGCAGTGCCCAAGGCCAGGATGGAAGGGGCTGGGAGCAGCCTGGGACGATGGAAGGTGCCCCATGGCACTGGATGGGCTTTAAGGTCCCCACGCAACCATTCCATTGCTCTATGACACCCAGGGAGGGAGGAGGATGATGATTATGATGATGATGATGGTCCTGCCCCTCTCCCGCCCTCTCCACACAGGAAAAAGAGGAATAAACGCTTTGAGCCCTCCTGGGATAGCACAGTTGAGGCTGGGGGCGAAGGGGCTGCCCGGGCAGGGGGCGGCCCCCACCCCCGCCCCGCCCCGGGGCTGTGCCGCCCCCCGGCCCTGCCCCACAAAGCAGCGGAGGAGCAGCCCCGATGCTCCCAGTCCGGTTCCCGGTGCTCCCTGCTCTGTTCCCGGTGCTCCCGGCCCGTTCCCCGTTCCCGGTTTCTCCCCCTCGCTCCCGGTACATCCCGAGGATGCTGCGCCGCCGCGGAGCCTTCACGGTGCAGCCGCTCCGTGCTGACCCCGGTGAGTCGGTGGCCCCCGGGGCTGTGGAGCCCCCCCCGCGTCTGGCCGGGCTGGGGGGGGTCCCTGGGGGTCTCCAGCCCGCGAGGATCGCGCTGGAAGGGGATCCTCAGGGATCTCCGCTTTGAGGTGTCTGTGCTGGAGAGGGAACCTGGGCTCTGTGGAACCCCAGTTTGTGTTATCTGTGCTTGAGAAGGACCTGGGGGTTCCCCGGACCCCCCAATTTGTGCTAAAGGGGGTCCCTGGAGCTCTGGTTTTCATCCCACTCCCTGCTGGGAGGGGCCCAGGCTATCGGCTGCGCTGGGAATTCAGGTTTTCCGTTTCCATGTTCGGGCTGATGGGCTGGTGCCTGTCCCCAAATGCTGCGTGGGGGTCCCCAAACCCAGAGCCCACAGCTCCGGCCGTGCCGGGACCCCTCCAGCAGCAGCGTCTGGGAGGTATCAGGGGCTGAGCTGGAGCTGCCAACGCGGGGGGCACCCCCAGGAGGAGCTGATGGGGACCCCCACACCCCTTCTCGCCCTGGCAGTGCCCCCCACGCCCGTGGGGCTGCGGTGACACCCCCGTGGTGGTGCCCCTGACACGTGGGCTCCTGGAGCCTGTGGAATTGCAGCGTGTGGGAAGCGGGCTGCTGGCAGAGGCCAGGGAGCTGCGGTGGAGGGGCTGCCCCCCGGAATTCCTGGGATTCAATCCTGCTGGGGCGGACGGGCTGCTCCCGGCATTGCTGGGGTTCGGTCCCACTGAACGGCCGGATTGTCCCGCGGTTTCCCGGCTCCCCTTGGCCTCTCCAGCCCCCGAGGGATGCACGGTGAGTGCCGTGGCTGCAGGAGGGGCAGGAATTTGGGAGCACCGGGACCCCCGAGCGGTGAATTCAGCCCACGCTGGAACCCTGAGTGAGTTTCTGGAATCCGGTGGGATGCAGGCGGCACCTGGCTGCCTGCCGGCGCCTAAACCCTCTCGCCTTCCCAGCCGGGGTGGGAAGGGACTCCTTAACCACCGGCCCAGCCAGTATCGCCCATCCCCAACCCTGCGAGGAACCAGTTGGGAACCGGTCCTGTAATGAGGTGCTCTGGATGCAGGGCCCGGCTGGGGTGGCTTTAAAAGGGAGCGCTGGGACGCGCGCCCGGCTCTCGGCTCTCGGCGATGTGGGGTGGCTCCCGCGCCGTCTGGAAGAGGAGGTTCAGCTGCTGTGAGTGCGTGCGAGGGGGTGGCGAGCCCCCGAGCGGGGCTCTGGGGGGTGGGCAGCCTGCAGGAGGTGCCAAAGCTCCGCTGTCACCTCCCCGAGACCCTCCCTGGCTGGGAATGGAGCGAGTCCTGGGCAGGAGTGCCGAGATTGCCGCGGATGCAGCACGATCCCACCTGGAGCTGCGGGGTGCTGGGGGACACATCCTGGCTGGTGATGCCGCCCATCCCGTGGGGACAAGCTGGTGGCCCTGGAGCCATCCCAGATCCGGGATCCCACGGCTGTGCTCTGTCCTGGGTCGCTGGCACCGAGCTGGAGCGGGACACAGGAAGAACCCGGCTCAAAAGCCCTGCCCAGGTCAGGGTGGGGGCCGTGGGTGCCCCCCAGCAGCTCAGCTTGGGAGGAGGAGGAGGATGGTGGAGGCCAGGGCGGTGTTTTTAGGGAATAGAGACAACACACTGGGGTTTTAGGAGTGTATGGACTGCTGGGCAGTGGGGAGAGAAGCCTTGGGCACGGCTGGAGCTGCTCTAGGGGGCTTGGAGGAGTGGTGGGCACCCAGCTTTCTGCCCAGGGACCCCCCCAGCTGAGCCCAGCGATCCTCCCTTCCCCCGCAGATGGTCCCTGGGAGTCGGCCGAGAGCTGCATCGTGCGCACCTCCGCCAGCGTCTACCGCCGGCTGCAGGAGAGCCCGCGGCAGCCCCGGCGGGGAATGAGCACCCGGGGACCCCCCAGCAGCCCCTCGGCCGCGGAGAGGCTCCTCAAATCCGAGTCTGAGGATTCCGGCGTGGAGATGGTCAGCAACGAGCACTCGCCCTGCAGCCCGCTGGGCTCCGAGAGCCGCTTCTCCCTGGACGCTTTCCCGGCGGAGCAGCCCCCCAGAGAGGAGCAGCGTCCCGGAGAGAAGGAGCCCTCCGGAGAGGAGCAGCAGCCCCCCCGGAGCCGCTCGGCCAGCCGGAGGCTGCTGCAGGCAGCGCAGCGGAGCCGGAGGCAGCGCTGCCTGCGACAGCTCAGCCGGCGCAGCGCCAGCGCCGCCGACCTGGGCGAGCCCCCGCGGGACCCCGAGGTGGCGGAGGGGGCGGCGGAGGGGCCTCCTCGGGACCCCCGGGCCGTGGCCGAGGTGTCGGGGCAGGGGCTGCGCTACCTGGAGCACGTGTGCCAGATGCTGGAGCGCCTGGCGCGGCTGCAGCAGGACAACCGCGCCCTCCGGCAGCAGGCGGCCGGAGCCCGCACGGCCACGCTGGTGAGGGCCACGAGGAGGGGGATGCGCGGGGAGGGGGTGTGGGGGTCCCAGCTCACACCCTGCCTGTGCTCTGCTCGCCCCCAGCCCAGCCGGCAGCACCCGAAGCGGGATTTGGGCACCTGGAGGGGTGAGGGGTTCCGGCAGCGTTCCTGCTCCGACAGCCAGGCGCCAGGTGAGAGGGGTGGGCTCGGGAGAGACGGGATCTGGGACCAGGTGAGACGGGTGGGTTCGGGAATGGCGGGACCTGGGGCCAGGTGAGCATTGGGGGATGCGGGAATGGCAGCACCGGTGCCAGGTGAGCATTGGGAAATGCGGGAATGGCAGCACCGGTGCCAGGTGAGCACTGGGGGGACGCGGGAATGGCAGCACCGGTGCCAGGTGAGCATTGGGAAATGCGGGAATGGCAGCATCGGTGCCAGGTGAGCGGGGTGCGATGGCGGGACCTGGCACCAGGTGAGGGGGGCAGCACGTGGCATGGCAGCACGATGCCCCCCCGGCCCTCAAGCCTGACCTGCTTTGCTCCCCCTCGCAGCAGCCGAGCCCGGGCCGTGCCGGCGGTTGTGGGGACACTCGGTCAGCTCCCCCAGCCTGCTGGAGCCCGCCGAGGGCGGCGCGGCTGTCCCGGCGCCGGACAAGGTACGGCCGGGCGGGGTCGGGGGGTGCCGGGGGGGTCTCTCGGGTCCCCCCTCTGATCCCCCCCTGTCCCGCAGGACGGGCGCTCGCACTGGGGCCGGGTGAAGGTGCTGCTCACTCGCCTGACCCGCCGCTCCCTGCGCGGCGGCCGCTGCAGGTAGGACGGGGGGGTCCCGCTCCCACCGCCACACCTGGATGGAGGAACTGCGTCACACCTCACCCCATGACGTCACGCCAGCCCGGGGCCGGTCCCCAGCCTGGCGCACCCCTTCACCTTTTTTTTTTCCCCCCAATAAAGTCTTTTCACCCACAAAGAGGCGGCTCTGAGCGAGGTGCTTGCTGTCGCGCCGTGACGTCACGCTCCTAAACCCGGCGTGACGTCACGCGAGGACGTGTCACTGCCGCATCACTTCCGACGGCGTTTCCGCCCCTTTTGTCCCACCGGGCCCGGACCCACGGACGGCCCGAGCGGCTGCCGAGCCCCCTCCCCCGGGTATCCCCGATCTCCCTCCCCGCTCAGCCCCGGAGGGGTCCCGTTGCCTGGGGGGGTGGAGGTGAAGCTCGCCCGACCCCCGGAGCCCCCCGGGTTCCTCCGGCCGCCCCGCGGGGTTGGTGGGGAGGGGGAGCCGGGGTCCCCGCCGGGGCGGGATGATGGGATGATGCTGCCGGGAGCATCGCGGCTTTCTCGCGGGGGGCTCCGCAGTTTGGGGGGTAGAGGAGGAGGGTGAGGATGAGGAGGGGGTTCGATGCTGTTGTGGCGCTGCTGGAGCCCCTCCTGGTGTCGCCAGCTCTGCGCGGGACGCGCCGGTGCCGCCGGTGAGGAAGATGCTGCCCCGAGCCGCGGCCAGGCGCTCTCCCACCAGGTATCCCGTTCTCCCTCCCTTTCCTGCCGATTTCCTACCGTCACTTGGGGCTTTTCCTTCCCAGCGGGGACTCCCGCAGCGCCTCCCGGCACCGCTCCCGCCCGGCCGCCCCGGGCACATCCCTGGAGCTCCCGCGTCCCAGCGCTCCTTCCCGGGAACCGTGAGTGCGCGTCCCCGCCGTGCCCGTGCTCGTGGCAGGGCCTGGGGGCACAGGGGGTCCCGGCAGTGCCCCCCGGCTGGGTCACAGCCTGACCGCGGGTGCTGAAGGGTTTTTGGAGCACAGCTGGGGGTGGGGTGTGTTCGATCCTTGTCCCTCCCTTTCCAGCATCAAACCCTTCCCACCGCCCCCCTCTGCTCTCCTGAGCCCCCCGGGGTGAGCAGCAATGGGGAGGGGCTCGGGGAGGGCACGGCTGGGTGTTCCCTGTGTGGGGCGGGGGTCTGGGCACCCCCTCCCCTGCTGCCCCTCTGCCCCCTCCATCTTCCCCCTCACGGGGACCCCGCAGCTGATCCCAAGGAAATGGCTGAGGCTGGTGCAGGAGATGCTGATTCTCCTTCCAGGGCCCAGGTGAGGAGGAGGGAGGAGGTCTGAGCCTCTCTGTGCCACCCCACAATCACCTGGAACGAGGGGAAGCTCCCGAGCATCTGACAAGGAAAATCCAGGTGTGGATCCAGAGGTGTGCTGGTGTTGGCCGGCCTGGAGAGGGTTAATTCATCCTATTTGTGAGGAAAATCCTTGGGCTTGGTGGTGGGCTGGCACCTGCTAAACCTGTCCCGAGGGGATTTGGGGAGGAAGGGGAACAACCTCTGGGCTAACCCGGAATTCCTGATGGGAGGAAAAAGGAGGAAGATTTGCTCAGCAGCAGGGAATGCTCCCCAAGCTGGGATGGCCCCAGTGCCACTCACGGATCCTCCTGGGGTCGTGCTGCCCTCCCCTCTGCTCCTGGAGGTCTGAATGCTGGTGAACCTCACCCAGGGGTGCCTCAGCCACCGAGGCTGAGCACGTTCCTCGTCCTAGAGGGAGTTTTCCCTTTCCTGCCAGCTCTCCCTATTAACGCTGGGATCTTGTGGGTGGTGCAAAACCCGCTAATTATCCACTTTCTACTATAAAAGATGGAATTCTCCTCCCCAAGCACTGCGGAGAGTAGGCAGAGTGAATCCCTGGGAACGCCTGGGTTTGAGTTTCCATGGGTGACATCGCTCTCCCGAGTGCTGGGAGGGCAGGAGGAGCTGAGGGCACGGACCAGAGCTGGGATTTGAGCTGCTCTGAGTGCAGGACAGGTGGGGTGCAGGGGATGAGGGGGCTGGGGAGGTCTGGCTGTGCCACACACGGTGACAGTGATGCAGACAAAGCCACCAGGAGGGTTCAGGTGAGCCCAGGTGGGCTTGAATCCGGGGAGGAATCAACACCTCCAGGCCACAGAGGGATCTTTGGCCATCTGGGAGCCACCCTGAGGTCTGCAGGGCTCAGATCCCGTGTCCCCTGCTTGGGCTCACGGGCTCTGTGCGTGGCTGTTAAATACACATAAAAATATCTATATTCTGTATATTTAGCATCCCTGCTCTGGGTAACCGTGGCAACTGGGTTTATTTTGCTTAAACCTGGCCTGGCATGTGATGTGGTTGGGAAGGAACAGCCAAGGGGAGAGGGAGGGATGAAGTTCTCCATGCTGGGAGCTGGGGAGGAGCCTTGGCACGGGATGTTCTGGGGGGGACCTCGCTGTGTCCCTGCACTGGGGACAGCCACCAGCATTCCTACAGCTCTGCTACATCCCCTTTGCTCCAGCTGGGAAGGGAAGGTTTGGTTTTTAGGGGTTCCATCCCCATTTTCTGCTGGGCTTCCCAGGATACCCCTGAGCCCTGTTCCCTGTCTCGTGCAGGTTTGCCAAGCCCAGGTCCTGGCAGGAAGATGTGATGGTTTCCCTGTGTCTGGAGCAGTGTGCCCTCACCTGGAGCAGCAGGAACCACCCCAAGGCAGAGAAGGAACCTTTGTCATGTCCACCAGAACCTCTCCAGGGTGGGCTTCCAACCCCTTATCCCAAGCAGCATCCGTTCACTCCAGGACACAGCAGGCAGCCTCTCCTTATCCTTAAAGGCCCAAATTGCCTCTGTTGTGCTGGAAATCTCCATTCCTGGTACTTCGAGGCCGTTTCCTTCCCGCGCCGATGTTCGATCCCATTTTTCCCTTCCAGGGACACCCCGAGCCCCCCGCGTCCCCCTGCAGTGGCGGCCGGGCGCCGGCAGAGGGCGACAGCGGCCCGGCGGTGACAGCGACAGCGGCACCGACCCGGTCCCGGCGGTGACAGCGACACCGGCACGGCCCCGGCGGTGACAGCGACACCGGCACGGCCCCAGTGGTGGCAGTGACACCGACACGGCCCCGGTGGTGGCACCAATGCCGACACGGCCCCAGCGGTGACACGGACACGGTCCCAGTAGTGGCAGCGACACCGACACTGGCACGGCCCTGGCAGTGACAGCGGCACCGACACGGTCCCGGTGGTGACAGTGGCACCGACACAGGCCTGGCCGTGCTGCTGAAAACTTTATTGGGGACACGCCACGGAGTCCCTGCGGCCCTTCCCACACACCGAGGAGGGGCTGAAGCCCCCCCAGTTTTCCATTGGTTTGCTCCTGGCTGGGTTGTCTCCCTTAGGGATGTCCCCACCTGTCCCTGCTCTGGGGTCCCCTGTCCCCACCCTGCACCCCCCAGCTCTGGGGCACAGGCTCTTTGGAGCATTCCTGGGAAAAGAGGGATGGATGCCCACCATGAGAAGCACCATCCTCTCCCTGTACCTCAAAAAATGGCATTTGAGTGATTTTTCCTTCCCCTGAGGGGCCCACTGGGCTACTAAGGCACAAAATGAGGGGAAGGAATGGGGGTCTCACCTTCTGGGCTCTGGGGGTACCAAGGGAGGCTGGAACCTGGCAAAATCCAGCACCTCACATCCCACTCCCCATCTTTAGGATCGCTCCCTTTCCTGCTCCTCCACACCCCAAACTTTAAGGCAAAACTCATTCGTGGACTGACAAGGACGATGCAGAGCCATGGGGTGACAGGAGCAGCTCCAGCCCCACAAGTCCATCCCTGGGAGGGGAGCTGGGCTGAAAGGGGGGGATCCCTATCCCCATCCCCTCCCCATGCCCGGCCTGGCCTCAGTCATCGGCCACGATGGAGAGGGCGCGGAGCTCGCTGAGCTTGGCGTCGTTCTCGCGCTCGCGCTGCTCGTCGCTCAGCCCGGGCCGGTCGATCTGCGCCGTCAGGTCCCCAAAAATCTTGTGCATCTCCGTGTAGTAGACAACCTGTTGGATAAAGGGGGATTGGGGAGGGAGGGGAATGGGGGTCTCCTCCCCAGCCCAGCCCACCCCCCGTGGGTGCCCTCGCAGCCCCTCTCCGCGGCGTTGGTGTCTGAAATAGCTCCCGCCCACGTGGCCGTGCCGCCCCCTCGGATTATTACAACTCAACACATTTTAATAACACGCTGCCCTTCTCCGTTCGCTTCCCATCTGGGAGCCGCGCGTGCGGGGCTGCCACCGGCACTGCCACCCTCCCGCGGCCGCCTCGTCCCCTGCTTTGTCACCGGTGCCACCGGCACGAGCTGCCAGCCCACGCTGCTCGCGGCACGGCGGGCACGGCCAGGGGCTCGCCGGGCTGGGCCAGGGGGCACGCCCGGCAGCGCCGTGCCCCGTGCGAAGCACGGCGACGAGGAGGAGGAGGGGTGTGTTAATAACGTGCTAATTAGCACCGCCAATTATCTCCGGCAGCGAGCAGCGCTTGCCGGCGCGGGAGCCCGTGGGTCAGCGCAGGCAGATGGCAGCGGGGTGGCTGCTCGGGCGCGGGCTCCAGCGGGGAGAGGGGGGCTCCCAGCCCTGCCTGCGGGACCCTCGGCGCTGTGGGACCCCCCCTCGTGTCGTGGGACCCTCGGTGCTGTGGGACCCCCAGCCCTGCCTGTGGGAGCCCCTGGACTGGGGGTGCCCAGCCCTGCCTGTGGGACCCCCAAGTGCTGCTTGGGGCACTCCTGGTGCTGCGGGAAGCTCAGAGCTGCCTGTGAGACCCCCAGAACTACAGAACCTCTGGGTACCACAGAACCCCTTGCATTGAAGGACCCCCGGGCGCCACAGGACCCTCAGAGCCTCCCGTGGGACCCCTGGCACTGCAGGACCCCCGGTGCAGCGCCAGATGTGGGATCCTGTCCTGGGTATCCCCCCACAGCCTTCGGGGAGGGATTGGGGCACGCAGCCCCCCAGGGTGGGCAATGCCAGCCTTGTCCCCATTTCCCACAAGGGCCCCAGCATCTCCAGCAGCACCGGTGCTGAGACATGCACGGTCTCCATGGAGACCAGCTCCCCTAATCCTGCTCAAAACGATGCCGATTTTAGGAGGCCTGAGGGGGTCTGGTGGGGCCCCACATTGCAGTGCTGGCTGCCTGAACCCCCCTTGCCAGGCCTGGCCATGCTGGGGGCCCGGGGGCTGCTCCATGGCCGGGGCTCCCCACGCAGCGGGGCTGGCTGAGTCACAGCAATGCTCATTTACACAGTGACTAACGAACCCCACACAGGGCTGAGCTGGCAGGGGGCCCCCAAAATCCCTGCACGCCCCCCAAAGCACAACCCACAGCTGGGTCACCCCGAACATCCTCTGAACCCCCCTGCCAGCAAGAGATGCCAAAAACACCCGAAATCCCTCAGCAATGCTATGGGTGAGCAGGGATCTGGGGGGCAGGGGTGCCAAGGGGGTTGCCAGAGCCCTGGAGCAGCCCTCCATGTCCCTTGTCCCCAGCCTGGAGTCAGCTGGGCTCTGCTCAGTCACATATGGCCAAGTGGCACTGCCAATTCCAGCACGGAAAAAGATGAATCTTGTCGGGGTGGCAGGCCTGGAGGCAGATGTTGCCCCCAGGATTGCCCCCAGGGTTGCTCCCCAAGATCTGGGGACATCTGTCCCTCAGGATTAGTCCCAGGATTGTCTTCCAGAATTGTTCCCCAGGATTTGGGGACAATTGTCCCCCAAGTTTGGGTCCAGAATTGTCCCCCCACCAGGATCCAGAAATCCCTGAGGATTTCTCCAGGACCAGGATTGTGCCTTAGGATTTCCCTCAGGATTGTCCCCCAGGATTTCCTCAGGATTGAGCCCAGAATTGTCCCCAGTGGACTGACCCCCACGATTGTCCCCCAGGATTTTCCTCAGGACTGAGCCCAGAATTGTCCCCAGTGGATTGACCCCCCAGGATTGTCCCCAGTGGACTGACCCCCACGACTGTCCCCCAGCATTTTCCTCAGGACTGAGCCCAGGATTGCCCTCCAGGATTTTCTTTAGGACTGAGCCCAGGATTGTCCCCAGTGGATTGAGCCCAGGATTGTCCCCAGGATTGTCCCCCAGCATCAACACTGCACTGAACAGGCAGAGCGGAATGAACTCCTTGGTGCTGCTCCCCCTCCACCCACATCCCACAGCCACTGATCCCTTCCCCAGGGACACCCCGTGTCCCCAGGGCCTGGTGGGTGTCCCTGGGGACGCTCCTCTCCCCCAGCAGCCCCAGTACAGAACCAGTTGGCACCACCCAGACTCTGCCCCCCCTTGCCAGCCGAGCCTCCTGAGCTTCATCAGCAAAATCCCACTGGCATTGACCCCCCCATGATTCCTCCTGTTGAAACAGGAGTGAAAACCCTCCCAGGGAGGGGATGCACCCCAAACTGGTGACAGTGCCAGGGGGCAGCCAGCTCCCCCTGCCCTACCTGCTCTGCCAGCCCAGTACTTTTCCAGCTATGGATGCCATATGCTGTGTCCCCATCCCATCAAATCCCAGCTCCAGCTCGCCTTTGAGCCCGAGCCAACGGCCCCGAGTCCACCTGTCTTGAACTAATTCTGTTTGGGGACGCTGTGTTCCGTGGATTTTCTATAGATCCTGGCCACAATGGCCCAGTGGCTGCTTGTTTGGGGCAGCCCTCCCCAAAACAAACCCGGGGGTGCTGCCAGGGCCGGGCTCCCCCTGCCCACAGCACCATCCCTGCCTGCCAGCCCCATCTTTCCCCCCATTCCACTCAAATCCAAAGGAATCTCATGTTTTCTAGCTGGAAAATAAAGCACAAAGCGGGAAGGAAGTGCTGTTCACGCCTCACACCAGCAACAGCTCCAAAATCTCCCCCTTTCATCTCCATGTGGCCACTTCAAAGCCCCCAGCCAGGGAAATATTTGCCTCCCTTGGCTTGGCCCGGGCCCGTGGGTGGAGAGAAGAATTTGGTGTTGAATGTTACAGCCCTGCGAGCTCGGGACATGTCCCGGCGTCAGGAGCCACCCAGCCCTGGGAGCACAGCCAGCTGTGCCATGGGAACAGCCTTGGGAGGGTCTCCTTGGGTCAAAGCCATGGAGGTGCTCGGGAGCAGGGTCCTTCCCCTTGCCCCAGAGGCAGCTGGTCCCTTCCCAGCTCAGCATGGCACTGGAGGGTGTCACTGTCACACAATTTGTCTTGCTGCCTCCAGGGCCGAAAAATGAGGAGAATTACATGGTTTTGCCTTTGGATGGTGGGTTTGACCCAGGGAGAAACAACCCCAAAGTCACAGCATCCTGCACGGGGACTGCTGATCCCAGTCCCACCCCATCCAGCCTTTCCTTGTGGGATTCACCTCCAGCCTCATCCCACTCCTAAAGAGGTACCTGCAGAAAAGGCTGAAAATAGAAATTATATCGAGGAACACGACCCCCCCAGCTGTTAATCAGCTCAGGGAGGAAAAGCTGGGCAGTATTTCCATGCCAGCTCTCAGCTGGTATGGGGATGCTCCTGCCTGCCCTTCCCAGCCAGGTGCCTGCAGGTGAGCAGTGCTGAGCTGACTCAGGGCTCTGGCTGCTATTCCTGGCTCGCCACTGACTCATTACCTTGGGCAAATCACATCCCTTTCCCATTTTATTTCAGCCACTTCAGTGGGAAAACGCTTCGCAGAGCTCCTAAGCCAGGGGGGCACACGGAGCCCAAGCCCAGGCTCGGCACAAACATTCCAAGCCCTCCTTCCCTGGGGGTGGAAGGATGCAGCCAGCGCTGCGAAGGAAGAGGGATGCAGCTCCCATGGAGGCTGGCAGGGAAGGAGGGATGTGAGGAGCTGCATCCATCTGGGACCAGCTTTAAGTCCAGCCTACGGGAGATGCATCAGCTTTGTTGTGACGCTGCCTTTTTGGGTGTTAAAAACGGGATTTCGTTCGGTTTTCCCAACAAATTCCTCACCTGAAGAGAGGCAGGGCAGAGAGATGGGAAGGAAAGCAGAGGATTCCCAAGGAAGAAGAGGGATACGGATGGAGAGTGTCACAAACAACCCCAGCAGTGACACCCTGCTGCTCCCTGCTTGCATCCATGGGTGCTCAGAGCACACCTATCCCAACGTCCTTCTCACCCCAAATTCCTTGGGAATCGGGACACAAACGGAGCGAGAAGCCAGAGGGGCAAAGCTGAGGAAACTCACGGATCACAAACCCCGGAGAGGGCAGAGAACATTCCGGTTTCAAGGTTTCACCCACAGAGAGGGTCCACAGGGGGAAAGGGCCAGCAGGACTCTGCGCTGGCTCCGGGAATTGTGGTTATTCCGGGCTGGAACAGGGAGCCCCGCGCCCGATTGCTAAGGGAACAGCAGGAACAGCATCCCCAGCACCCACCCTGCGGCGCAGGGAGCATCGGCACCATCTGGTAGGTGAATCAGCCTGCAGACAACTCGCTGGCAGCTCCGCGCAGAGGCCCCCCCAAGTCGGAGGTGACATGGAACACGTGCTCCCGGCACCTCCCGGTGGCCCCCCCGTGGCGCACCTGGGTCCCTGCGGCAGCTCCCGGCCCCAAAATGCCGCAGGAAACGCCCACGGAGCGGGCACCACCCAGTCCCGCCCTCCTGCCCGCGCCGGAGCGCCCCGGGAGCCGCCCGCAGGTTCTCAAAGCCTGGTGAGATCCCAACCTGCCCCTCTGCAGCCCAAGGGAAAGAAGGGATGAGAAGGAGCGGCAGCACGTTCCGAAGGAAGCTGGAGGATGGAAATGAAAGCTGGTGGTTATTCAGGGCACCTCTTCCTGCAGATCTTTGGTGTGGAGATGTCCCAGCAGCCTCTTCTGCACTCACCAGGAGCCACAAGATGAGCCCAAACACCTCAAACCTTATCAAGCCCTGAGCTCAGGACTCCAAATTGAAGGCCAGGTGGATAAAGCCATGGAATTCCAGTGGATAAAGTGCATGTGGGACAGGACATGACGCAGGTACCAGGAAGGGACAATGTCTCACCTGTGCCCGGACCAGCGACTCGAAGCTGGGTTTGAAGTAATCGATGCGGCTGCTGTAGAATTTGGGCATCTCCTCCAGGAGCTGCTTGTTCTTGGCTTCAAAGTCCTCCTTCACCGGGCGCAGCTCCTCCCGGGCCTGCAGGGGGACACAGGGGGGTCAGACTCCTGGGACAAGGATCCACCCAGGACAATGGGGGGCTTTGCTTGGTTGTGGGGATGAGCAGCGACCAGCCTGGTGGGACCCATGGGATGATCCAACGGAACCCGGTGGGATCCACAAGACCATTCAATGGTGGAACTCAAGTGACCATCCAGTGGGACCTGGTGGGATCCAAGGGACCATCCTATGGAACCTGGTGGGACCCGAGTGACCAGTTAATGGAACCTGGTGGGACCCAAGTGACTAGTTAATGGATCATGATGGGACCATCCAGTGGACCCTGGTGGGATCCAAGAGACCATTCAGTGGACCCTGGTGGGATGCAAGAGACCATTCAATGCACCCTGGTGGGATCCAAAAGACCATTCAACAGACCCTGGTGGGATCCAAGTGACCATTCAATGGACCCTGGTGAGATCCAAGTGACCATTCAATGGAACCTGATGGGACCCAAGTAACCATTCCATTCAATGGATCCTGGTGGAATCCAAGTGACCATCCAATGGACTCTGGTGAGATCCAAGTGACCATTCAATGGACCCTGGTGGGATCCAAGAGACCATCCAATGGAATCTGGTGGGATCCAAAACACCATTCAATGGAATCTGGTGGGACTCAAGCGACCATTCAATGGACCCTGGTGGTTCTCAAGTAACCACCCAATGGGACCTGGTAGCATCCAAGAGACCATTTAATAGACCCTGGTGGGATCCAAGTTAATCGGTTAATCCAAGGTGACCAGTTAATAGAACCTGGTGGGACTCAAGAGACCATTCAATGGAACCTTTTGGGGCCCAAGTGAGCAGTTGATGGATCCTGATGGGACCATCCAATGGACCCATGCTCTGACCCTGCAAAGCCACAGGACACCCAGAGAGGTTGTGCCGTCTCTCCTCCAGAAAAACATGGACAAAACCCATTCCCAGAGCTCAGTCAGGTTGGAGAACATCCCTGGTCACATCCACATCCCCTCACCCTGCGATTCCCAGGAGCGGCGCTCCAGGATCCTGCCCCCACCATCACCGTGACCTTCAGCTCAGTGCATCCAACTGGCTCCTTTAAACAGAGCGTGGGGAGAACGGGAAATGTCTCTGGGATGGTGTGGAAAAGGGCAGGAGGGGGTGGGCTGTGAAATATTAGACCAGTTCAAGTCTGCCACTTAATCCCGGTGCCATTCCAACGGGAGGGGGGAGCGGGAGAGCCCAGCCCGGCCGCGGCGCCGGCCCTGGGGACAGGGACAGCATGTCAGGGCATGGCATGGACTGGGCTCCAGGTTGGAAAGGCCTGGAATCATCCCAACAAGAGAGCAAATTCATCATTTGCCATGAGGTTGGGAGCGTTGAAACTCCCAGGATGGAGTTCATGGGGAAAACTCCTGGGATGGAACCAGGTGAAAACTCCTGTGATGGAGCTCATGGGAAAAACCCCTGGGATGGAGTTCATGGGGAAAACTCCTGGGATGGAACCAGGTGAAAACTCCTGGGATGGAGTTCATGGGGAAAACCCCTGGGATGGAGCCAGGTGAAAACTCCTGGGATGGAACCAGGTGAAAACTCCTGAGATGGAGTTCATGGGGAAAACCCCTGGGATGGAGTTCCTGGGAGGAAACTCCTTGGGGGAAAACTCCCGGGATGGAGTTCATGGGAAAAACTTCCAGGATGGAATTCATGGGAGAAAGTCCCAGGATGGATTTCATGGAGGAAAGTCCCAGGATGGATTTCATAGGAAAAAACTCCTGGGATGGAGTTCATGGGGGAAAACTCCCCAGATGGTGCTCACAGGAGAAGCTCCTGGGATGGAACTCACAGAGAAAACTCCCAGGATAGACTTCACAGGGGGCAGAAGAGCAGAAAACCTGGAGCAAACAATGGATGTAAATTTGCAGCTCAATAATTAAAAATAACTGGATGAGATGAGGCCTTTTCCCATCAAATCCAGACCCTCTGGATACCCCAGGTTCGGGATTGCTCAAGGCTCCCTCTCACAGGTGTTTAAGCTCAGTGTTTGGTTAAGATTTTTTTTTGGGGGGGGGAATTAGATCAAAAGTTCATTAAGAGGAAAAATATATGAAATAACTAAAACCTGCTTAATCACCAGGACAAAAGAATTCCCATTTTCCCAACCCCAGCTTTAGTCGCTGAGGCTGAGCAAAATAAGCTGCTTACTGTTAAACCAGAGGTGTCTTTTGTTCAGGCTGTTATTTAACACAAAACTTCATTTTGGGGGGAAATTCATCAGAAAAACACATTTTCTTTGACTCTGAGAATCAATTGTTCCTGGGAGGATCAAGCCACGTGCTGCTGGAGCGACAGATTTTGGGGAAAAACGCTGGGGAAGATTTGATTTAAAAAAATAAAAACCACAAAACCAACAAATTCATCACGATTTCGCTAAAATTCGGGAGAGAGCAAAAAGAATCTGGCAAAACTTCCTGTTAACCAATTACTGCAATTTCCCAAGACGAATTTTTTGGGAACAGGTGGCAAACATAAAGCTGGGAAATGCTCTGATCTGTTCCCTTCCCCATCCAGCTGCTCGCTCAGACGCGGAGGTCGGGGGGAACCCCCCTGTGCCTCAACCTCAGCGCTGGCTCCGAGTTCCCCCAGAGCTCCCAGGGCTCTGATTCCATTTTCTCTTGGAAAAAATTCCATTTTCTCTTAGGAAAGCAGCTCCTTCCCTTCACCCAGCACTCGAAACCAGCGTTGTGCTGTCAAAAATGTGATTTTTACACGGATAAAAGACATCCTCCCAAAATGTTCTATTCATGGCACGGATGCCAGATAGGAGGGAAAAGCTTTTCCTGAGTTTTCCCAGGAATGTTTCTGGGATTGTGGCTCTGGGGACACCTCAGTACCTGGTGCAGCTTGGCCAGGACAGGGCCAGTTCTTTCCTTTTCCTCATATTTTTCCACCTTGGATTGCAGGCGTTTGTAGTCCTGGAGCGTCTGCTCCCGGCGCTTCACTGCCATGTTCAGGCTCGGGAAGACACTGCTGAACCTGGAAAACAAAGATGGAAAAGGCTTGGGATGGGATATTTTGGGTGGATGAAGCATCCAAGGAAATTGTGGAGCACCCTGGTCCAGCAGGAAGTTCCCTGCTGTGACACTGGGTGGGATTTTTCCAAGCCAAACCATCCCAGAATTTTGAATATTCTTAATTAATGTTGTGATTCCCCAGTTTCTGGTTGGAAAGGGAAAGGAGAGGTAGAGAAGTTGAAATAAAAGTCCAGGAAAAATAAACAATGAGTGCAAAATAAATATTCACTGCAGATTAAATTTTAAATTAATACAGTTAATTTACAGTTAATAATTAAATATTAACTGTATTATTTTTACACAATTTTTTCCTCTTCGGATATTATTTTTGTCTCTTTTTTTTAGGGTTTTTTTTGTGCTTTTTTGGTTAATTTTTTTGCTTTTTCTGATAAATTTTTTGTTCTTTTTTCAGCAAATTTTTCCTCTTTTTGGGTCACAAAACCAGCTGAAGAGGAGCCCTGAGCCCTTCCCAGAAGGATTCACAGCATCCAACAATTTACCCAGGCGATGGGAAAGATTCCTATTATTAAAATGTGTTACAAATTGAGGAAACATGAACATCTGATGGAGAATATTTTTGAATGTGACAGAAAAGGGAAAAGCAGGAACTGGAACGTTGCTCCTGTCTCTTAATTCCAGGAAATCAAGTTATCCCAGGGGATACCAGGGTTGTGGGTTGGGATCAAAAAGGTGATGCTCCCTCTGGAGATAATTTAATATTCATAAATTCCAGAGTGATTTTGGGGGAATTGAGGCCAAAGATTGGTGGTGAAAAATTTCTCTGAGCAGCCTGGTGATGGATTTTGCTTCCATGAGGGAACAAACAGCTTTCCCACCTCTTAAAATGGAAAAAAAACAAAATAGAAATAGAAATCCAACTTGGGGGGCCATTAGCAAAAAGAAAAGACACAAATGTCACTTGACAAGTGTCATTTGCTTCGGATGTGACCCAAATCCAGGGTTCAGGCAGAACCATGGGTGTTCCCAGCCACTCCAGCCCTATAAAAATCCCATTTTCTGCTCGCCCTGGAGGGTGCTGATGGGCTGGGCTGGTGGGTGCTGAGACAAAACTTTCATCCCTGAGCCTCACTTTGCAAAGGGCAAACGCCAGGAGCAGGGAGAAGTGGGAATTTTTGTATTCCAAGAGTTTGGAATGGAGGTTTTGGAGCACCCCTGGGTGAGAGGCTGAGCTGGGGATGTGATCCTTCAATCCTGCCTGGTCCTGCACATCCCCCGAGGCTGGCACAGAACAAATCCATGTAAATATAAATATAAATATATATCCCATGATATTCTCCCTCTGCTGCAACAGATTGGGGATGAGGAACAACCTGGAAAAGTCATCAGGGAGCTGCTCCAGCTGCCCGGAGAGGATCAGATGCTCTGCCCTGACATTGCTTTTTATGGGCACCATCCCACACAATCCCATTATATTTAAATGGGAGCCATGTCCTGGATGCAGCAGGCTCCAGGCACGGCCTCACCAGCTCCTGGGCTGCTAAAATTTCTCCTACTTCTTTGTAAAGTCCAAAAATCTGCCAGGAGAAGGGTCAGGGAAATAGGGATGGAGGAAGGGGTGGCCAGGTTGAGAGGTCTCATGGGTTTGGGTTCACAGGATCAGGGAATGGTTTGGGTTGGAAAGGACCTTCAGGACACTCCAGGTGGGGCAGAGACACCTTCCACTGGCCCAGGAGGCTCCAAGCCCACTCCAGCCTGGCCTGGGGCACTTCCAGGGATGTTTCTGTGCCAGGGATGCCCTCTCCCAACATGGCACACACACAGTGC
Source organism: Tangara arthus (assembly GCA_035584835.1). Lineage (NCBI taxonomy): Eukaryota > Metazoa > Chordata > Aves > Passeriformes > Thraupidae > Tangara > Tangara arthus. Next base: position 3,254,708 of record JAWMQZ010000082.1, read on the forward strand.
CAGCAGCTCGAGGTCGCAGCTCCTGCAGGAATTTCTCCCAATTATTAATGATGGGAAGGAGGATCCCATCAGCCCAGAGGCTTTCCTGGTTTATTTTAATGATTATTATATTATTCCCCTGGGGAAGGCTGGGGGAGGTTTGGGAAGGACACAAAACCTAAAGCAGGGAATAAAGACCATGGGGATGAGCTGAGCTGCTCCTTCACAGTGGGAATGCAGGCATGGCAATGCCAGAAGAGATTCCAGGCTGGGAAATCCTCCCTTCCCTGCTGTGCACCATGGCCTTCCTGAGACGTCCCCAAACCACTGAGGCTCCTGCTGGCACCCAAGCCCAGCTGTTTGTGGTGCTTTCCTGCCCTTTCCCTGGCACTTCCCAGGGCTCCTGCCTGAACAGAGCCACGGGACTCTGACTGCCACCCCCGACTCTGCTCCTCTGCCAACCCTTCCCCTTGGAAAAAGCAGCCAGGGAGGGCTCACAAGACGATCAGCAACGCAGTTTCCATTCACTTTGAAGTTAAATCTGGGTTTTAAAAAGGGAGGAAAAAAATTTTTTTTAATTTTTTTTCCCCCCTTTTTTATTCCCGGTATCGACTCGGTGCAATTTCCCAGCCCCTAATGGAAGGACACTGTGCTCAGGCAGAGCTTTAAAAAATATCTACAGGGCTGGATCTGAAGAGGCTGGAACTGTGTAGGCACAGCAGCTCCTGTCTCACAAGGACTTTTAATGCATAGATTATACGCTGCATTTCCCAGAGCAGGGGGGGCCCAGCTCCCCGGAGCCGCAGCCGTGCCCGGCTCTGAGCGTCCTGAGCTCCAGCCTGGCCACTGGGAACTGTGGAATCTCACATTGCCCTGGGTGGGAAGAGACCTTGAATCACCCTGTTCCACCCCCTGCCATGGGCAGGGCACTTTCCACTGTCCCAGGGTGCTCCAAGCCCTGTCCAGGCTGGCCTTGGGCACCCACAGAGATGAGGAAGTGTTTTCCAGCTTCTCTGGGCAACCTGTGCCACCCCCATCCTCACAGGGAACAATTCCTCCCCAATATCCTCTTTAAATCTCCCCTTTTTTAGTTCAAAACCAACCCCATCACTATTGGAGGTTCCCTCAGTGTGGCTGTCCTCCACCAGCCAAGGGCTGGGTCATTTGTGGCTGAGCTCTCCCTGTTCCAGCTGAGCCCTCTCTCTGTGCCCACTGAGCTCTCTCTGTGCCCAAATGCTCACACTGTGCCACTGAGCTCTCCCTGTGCCCACTGAGCTCACCCTGTGCCAGCTGAGCTCTCCCTGTGCCCACCAAGCTCTCCCTGTGCCCACTGAGCTCTCCTTGGGCCAGCCAAGCTCTCCCTGTAGGAGTCAAGCTCTCCCTATGCCCATCAAGCTTTCCTTGTGCCCATCCGCTCCAGCTGAGCTCTCTCTGTGCCCACCAACCTTTCCCTGTGCCCACCAAACTCTCCCTATGCCCAAGGAGCTCTCCCTGTGCCCACCAAGCTCTCCCTGCTCCAGCTGAGCTCTCCCTGTGCCCACTGAGTTCTTCCTGTGCCCACCAAGCTTTCCCTGTATCCACCAAGCTCTCCCTGTGTCCACTGAGCTCTTCCTGCTCCAGCTGTGCCCTCCCTGTGCCCACCGAGCTCCCCCTGTGCCCAAGGAGCTCTCCTTGGGCCAGCCAAGCTATCCCTGTGCCCACCGAGCTCCCCCTGTGCCCAAGGAGCTCTCCTTGGGCCAGCCAAGCTATCCCTGTGCCCACCGAG